>VXBL01000728.1:584740-685586 GCA_013400195.1 Aramus guarauna | reverse complement strand
GGGGCGGGGGGGGGGTAGAGTGGGAGACTATCGATGAGAAAAGCTTAAGCAAATACAGCGTGGTAGGACAACACAGAGGCATGAACTTTAAGGGGTAAGAAAATGGATTCTGCTCCTGGGTTTATGCAGGAATAAATTATTGCTGGGAAGGTCTGGTCCAGTGTCCGGTTTGGGGTCGTAGTACTCCGGTGCGTGCCAGCCTATCTGCTGTTCGGCAAAGCGGCGTTTTAATACGCCAACAGAGCGGTGTGCTAAGTCGCCGTTCGATATTGCTCGTTGGTTCTATCGGTGTGGAAAATCAGAAGGGGGGGAAGGTTACAGATTTCAGTGTCCCCTTCAGAATTACACCTGTCACGCTCTCCATCCCCAAACTGCAGATATATGGGAGGTTGATACATTAACAAAACTGCTGGAAACTGCTTACATCCCTGTCAAAAAGTGCTGTCGTGTGGTTTATGAAGTCTGGTTCGGACCTCACAAGCTTCTGCCTCGGCTCTCGTCAGCATCATGCGTTAAAATCAAGCATGTGTCGGGCTGTGGAGAGCAAGTAAATCAATTGTCTAATGATTTCTGTGAAGACACCTGTTTAAGGGCTTTCAAGCTCCCAGTGAATTGTGTTTGGTAGTGGCGTGATTGTGTTAAGTGTCGTAAAAGTAAGGAGCTATATCTGTTTCAGTAGAGAATATGTAGTTCATGAATAAAATGTCAGCTTTTTAGGTCAGAAGGAAACGGCGTGGATCTTGGTCGTGTTGCATTATCTCTTTTGATAGACACCATTCCAGAAGACCACAAGAATAAGTGGCTAAATTGCAAATTAAGCTCTACTTTTTCCCCCCCTCCTTTAAAGAAGAGAGAAAATACCATTTCAGACTTAGTTTTATTTGATGGTATCTAATTAGAAAGTAGGCTAGACATTAAACTAAGTACTTCTCCTTGTATCTTATATCAAAAAAATTATGTGATAGGTGATGAGTTGCTGAGGGAACTGAAATGACTGCTTGGCATTGAGTGGTTTTAGTTTGTGTGTCTTTTAGAACAACTGAGAGAGTTTAAGGTAGTGCACCTCTTAAACGTAACTAATCCCTCCGTCCTTCTCCTTCCCTGCCCCCACAAGTGCAACAGAATGAGTTGTTTGAATTAATCTTCATTTTTATCTTTCATGGAGGTGAAAAACTTTGGGATCAGGGGAAATAAAAGGAGGAAAATAACAAGTCATATTTGCCAGAAGTTTAAGTCTCTTAAAACTGTACCTTGGACTGTTTCTGGAAACACCTCCAATAATTGTAAAGAGTGACATTAAGTTGTTTCGCATCACTTTTTAAAATCCTTTTGAGGGAAGCCCTGAAAAGGGACACGTTAGATAAAAAGGAGGAGATTTAGTTGCTGAAATGCTGAGCTGAGGATGGTGGGTTCTGTTCCTGCTTCTGCCATCGCATGGCAGTATGACCTCTGCCTAAGCTGCCGTCCTGCCCGCGCCTCACAGGACGCGGAGATTTTCCTGAATCTCTATTAAGTGCTTTTACATGTGATTTTAAGAATAATTACGTGTAAATGTATTACTCTTTGTTTAGTTGTAGCTTTGCATGCCGGTCAGGTGGCAGTTTTGCTTGTGCTAATACTCATTCTTCGAAAGTTGTGAAGTAGAACTCTTGAGCATCACCATTTATTTTGAGAGCGGCATACATTTTTTTTTTTGCATTGCTGTAATAGTTTTGAGAGTAGAGTTATTTTTATGCCCGTGTATCTCTGACGATATCAGTGTGTGCTGCCTCTGTGGTACCTTAACGGTTTGCCTCGTGCTGAATTTGAAGGACACTGTTGGCATCTCCAGAAAGAAACTCTATTAAATTGAAGTGCAGGGTGGGAAACTGTCTTGTGGGGACTAGACTGGGGACCCCCCTCAGCGTGATGTATGCAGTCCTGGTTTTTGGTTTGGGGGTTTTTTTGGGTTTTTTTTGTGAGCTCTGTAATTATGAGATCGGCTTAGTACATGTGGGGTTTTGTTTGCTTTCTAATTTTAGGGTTTTGCCTGGTTTTTAAGTCTTTAAGATCTCTATCTTGAAATTAAATGTAAATGATGTGTGGTTTTTCTAGGGCTTTTTTGAAAGCTCAGGTTTTATTGTTTTGTTTTGTTTTTTTTTTTCATGCTGGGGTTGGGACTCTACAGCCTAATGGGAGGTATTACAATCTCAATGCCCGCCTTCCTGTAATGTTTGAGACTTGTAAACTTGGTAACTGCAAGGCTCTACCCTGTTGCAGGTCGCTCTTTCTCCTGCCTGAAAACGCGGGACTCGCTTCTGCAGAAACTTGCTGTGAGGCAGCAGCGTCAGCTTTGGGTTAGAACTCGCCGTCCTCCTGCGCGTGCACGTAGCTAACGCCGTGCCTCTGAATCTGGGCAGTTAGTCCAGTTTCAAATTCAGTGTCGTAAATCACTAATTCTCTCTGTCCTTCCTCACCCCCCTTCAAAGTGTGCGGTCATCTCGGAGCTTTGATGGGAATAGCTCTCCTGGCCGATGAGAGCGCGTTCACGTTGCTTTCTCCTGTCGCTGCTGTGAGGACTGTATGTCATCTTTCTCCGTACTGGTAAAATACGGGGGGGGGGCGGGGGGAGAGTGGTCTGCGTGTGCCGTGCTGCCGCTGCTTCTCTCTCGGGTTTGCCACCCGTGAAGTTGAGGTCACAGGGCTTGGCCTGCTTGGGAGAGGCAGGTGGGTTTGAGCCGTAGCTTGCGGGGGCTTGTGGCGTCTGCCACGGGGACGGCAGCCTCGGCCCCTCTGCGCTGTTCCTTCCTCGGATCTCCGTGGGCACCTGGTCGTCTTTGTGATAACGGGGAATGTTGAACGTGTCTGCCAGGACTTCAGATAGGCAGCACTGGAAGCTTTCAGATCGGAGGCACTTGAGAAATCTGCTTAATTCACCTTTTTATTTTCGAGTTACTCCTTAAAGCGGGGAGGGATCTGTTTACTTTCTTGTCGTGCTTGGAAAAGGGGCTTACCCACAACAAAAGACGTTGTAATGCTTCCTATAGTCCAGGATTATTGAACAAAAGTGTCTCGCTGTGCCATACTGTTGCTGCGCTGAACGTTGGATGATAACACATGTTTCTCAGCTGTTGTTGATTCCTCAGTGGCACAGACTTCAAAGGAATGCGCGCTGAAAGAGAGCCGTGGCCAGAGGAGAGAAAAAAAAAAAATATAAAAAAAATCCCGAGTTTTGTTCCAGTGGCCTGTACCATCCATCTGTTTAAATACTTTGCTGAACTATTGCGGAGCGTTCAGGCATCCAGTTAGGGCCGACAAGCAATTACAGCTGGGAAGAGAGCCCACTGCAGAGAGCCCACCGAGCCAAGGTCCCTCCCCTCGGTGGGTCAGAGCCCCCCGCTGTCCCAGCCAGCGAGGAGAGAGGAGGCTCATCGTTTAGAGTATCTTTCAACATGACATTGTCTAATGCCTAATGCTATTGAGGATTTATTTATTTTTACTCTCTAGGCTATCTTTAGCATGAGAAGGGAAGAATGGTAATGAGGACAGAAGGTCATCTCTCTAGTCTCCTCTGTGTATGTAACAAACTAGGTCTGTAATTTAAATGCATAAATATAGATAAAAAAGGTAATGAATTCTTTTTTTTTCTCCCCAAACACATGGGATAGTTAACAGATCACTCAAGTGTTTGCAAAGGTGGGAATATACATTAGTGAATTAGTTTTATTTTTAAAACATTACTTAAAACTCAGATTGAGTTTGGGGAAATACTCCGCAATTCAATTCACGGTAACAAATAAGAAAAAAAACTTGTGTACTCGTGCATTATGATACAGTAGGGTGCTGCCAATTCCAAGTACTATAATTTAGGTTTTTACTTAAATTCTGGTATTGGAGTCCACTGTTCAAGACAGGTCTCAACTTGTGGTTGCCAGCTGAATCTTCAAATGGTGGCCTGCGTGCTCTCTGTAGTGCCAGGCACTGGAACTCAGAGGGGAATATTAACGGAGAGGCCACAGGTAAACTACTGCTAACCTGTAAAGATCCTTGAAGTTTTTCTGTGTGGGACTGACATTCATTTTGAGGATTGTGATGGGTACTGCGGATAGTTACGTGCGTTTCAGTTAAGAGGGTTTAACCTTCTTTGTGAATAGAAAATGATCGTGCAGATGCATTAAGAGGATATTTGAGCTTTGAAGAATTGTGAGGCACTCCGGGATTTGTTTTTCACCTGCAAACAAGCAGCACAATTCTAAAGGTAAGCTTGAACGTTGTCCTCTGCTGTCCTAGTACTCTTGTCATTGTACGGTGATTTGACATTTCCGCCTTTGAAAGGACCGTTCTTTCTCCCCGTGTCGGCAGTCGTGATGGCTTTCTGGTATTTTGAGACATCAGTTTTTAATGCCTTGCTACCCCTCGGAAGGGAAAGCGGAGGGAAACTTCTAGAAATGTGTAATGTAACTGACTTCCATCCAGCTTCTGCCCTTGCTCCAGGGCTGACATTGTAGTTTAAATTAACTTACTTGCTTTGAAAGCCGTACTAGGTGTAACCTTGCATCTTACTTCCCTTAATGCAACGGTACCGGATGTCTTTCCAGCACGCACCTTGCCGTGTCTCTAGATTGTCCAGTTCTAAAATGGCGAGGCAGCGTTGGAGCTTTCTTTTTATTGTATGCTTGCCTTTAATCTTTAAAGAGCTGTAACTTCCTTTTGTTTCAGCTGAACTGAAAGGTTTTTTTCCTGAAGAATTTTTGACTTCTGAAGTGTTTGTCAATGTTTTCAAGCCGTTCTTCAAAGGGAGGTTGGAGTTTCCGGAGCAACCTTTTGAAACTTTACGTTTTATCGTCAGTCAGCAGTTTCACGAGCACGGATAAGGAAAGGCTGTAATTCCACTGGGCAGCCAGATGTTTTGCGTCCGTGCCAAAATGGGGAGACAGCGTGACTTTAGGAGTTGGAGGGTCTGTTGTTCTTGTCACTGGACTGTTTGGGGATCTTCAACAGATCGTATCTGCTTTCTCTCCTCTCCCTTCCCCTCCCTCCTGCCGTGCCTGTACTGATTGTGATCATCTCCTTTTAAGTAAACCGAGATTGAGAGCAAAGCATTCTTTGTTGCTTTCTAAAAAGTATTTTTGTTGTCAGTTTGTGTTTCTTAATACTAAGCTTAAAGCCATAGAAAAGCTGCATGTAATTTGGCAATTAGTGAATTTATAGCTATTATTCAGTAGATTAATACTAACATCAACTCTGACTAGTGTGGCATTAAGCGAACAAAACAAAGAAAGCAGTTTTCAATGCAAATAGAGGGGAGAGTACTCTTAGACTCAAATCCCCCACTTCTGTACTAAATTGCGCCTTTTTTTGGCTAGTACTTCTTCAAGGCTTGTAAGATCCTTGGAGATCCTTGTCTTGCCTCTCCTGTTTCAATGTGACATGTGAAGGAAAGACAGACAGTAAGGAACTCGGATGTCTGCACATGTCAAACTCTTCCTGGAGAAGAAAGTAGGAAGATGCCACAGCTAATAATATTTAAAAGCAGATATTGGGAATCAAGATACCGAATGCTTAAATGCGCCTCTGCAGCTGTATGGCTGGCAATATTCACTAGCACTACGACCCGGAATAACTGGCATCCGGAGAGAAACATATGGCAGTAGTGGAATGCCCTTGTCCTCGCCCATCAGAAAGTGATCGTGTGGCTTTCTAAAACACGTTCTCAGTCACGAGAACCGCTCCCTCCGTGGCGTGTGTGCGTGTGTGCTTGTTTTGGGCTTCATCCGCTGCTCAACTCAATCAAAGTCTTTGCACTGATTTCACTGGGAGCAAGGACAGAGACTTCTAATGAATAAGCTGCGTGTTTGAGATTATGTATTCCAAGTAGTGGAATCAGCACTGATGAGCAACAGGACTAACGAAGAACAGTCGCTGAATACAATGCAATGCTTTCATGCTATTAACAGGATTGGAATTGGTAACCTGATACTCCAAAGAGATAAGAAAGGCTATTTATCATACAAGGGAACATTGATTTTTTTTTTTTTTTTTTGAAGGAGTTGGTAAACAGTGTAGTGAAATCTTTCATCCAAACTCATTCTAGAGGACAAGATCTGTGAGAAAATGATTGAATTAACAAGAATTTACAAAATAGTCTGAATAGATAAGTATTCTTCTGTCTTATTACTGCTGTTCTTTCACTGCAATTCCTGTATTTGCTTACTGGTTAACCTGCTCACCTCATGTCCTGTAAATTTAGCCTGTTTCAAACTGAGATACAACATAAACAAAAAGTGTTTGGGCTTGTCTTCTTCTAAGAATGGAAGGCTTAAGGGATGACAAAATGAAATATGTGCAAAGTCAACATAACAAATATGGTACATGACTGTTGCCTTGTTTCCCAAGAACAGACCAGAAGGTGACCAGCTTGATATCGAATAGAGCAGTGGTACACGGGACTAGGCTATGCTGTGTGAGACTGCGGAGAAATCTCTTTAGAAGCCTTTTAATACGAGTAGGATGAATATCTGCAAGGGTGATCTGGTGCAAGAAAACTCAGTCCGACCTTGTAACTCAAGAATTAAGATAATATTCTCCCTTAGGTCTATTGCATACTAGCAGGAAAAGCTGACTACTTGCCTCCTTGTTGTTTTTACGTAAGCAGAAGAACTTGCAGTCCCTGCAGGCGAGGCTGGAAGGCAAAGGGAGTGCACCTTCACGATACGTGCTGTAGGAGACTCCATTGCGAGTTCGCTGTCGGTGACCTAAGTTCTGCGCGCGACGGGTCATGTTCTGTAGCAGAAGTGAAGGGAAGAGGTTCACCCTTCCTAGGGAGGGTGGGAAGGAGCTGGGCTGTTACAGCTGTCTCTGTAGTCCAGAATGTCCTCTCCTGGTCTGACTTGCCAGATGTTGAATTTGCAGTGTGCCTTGTAAAACGTGGGGCGGCTCCTCCACCCCATGTTGCCAGTCCCATTGCACCCGCTGTCATTCTGCTCACGCTTTCAATTACTGAATTGTTCGTGCTCTCCACGTGTCTGGCAGCACTACGCTGCTTCTTGCTCCGCCGTAAGGCTTCCTAAAAGCTTGTTCGTGAACTAGTGGCTTTCTAGGTGTTTCTCCGATTGCAGCGCAGCGTTTGCTTTTTGGTGGTGGGGGAGGCAAGATACTGGGACTTTCTCTTCATATCTCACAGCTGCAGATAGAGGCATTCCTCTTGAACCTCTGCTGCCGAGCTGTTCGGAGCCGGGGGGCCGGGGGGAGGACACTGACTTTGCTGTTTCCTTGTTGGGTTGAACTTAAGCAGAGCACCTGTCCCGTTGTGATCCTGACATCCTGTCAGTACTCGTTCCCCCTGCTCCCCGGGAGACAACGTGTGTGTCGCTGGCAGCTCTCTGCCTTACCCTTCTTATAGGAAACCCAAGCCAGGAATTTTCTAGAATTCTTCCCCTCCCTCCCTGTGTCCTTCACTGACCTCTAACCACATTTTTATCTTTCTTGACAAGATTCTTAGTTTCACTTATCTGCTGCTTTTCCCCTTCACTCTTCAGCTTTGATTATTTTTCCAGGAGCTGCCTAGAAACACTAACCATTACAGATGTGCAGACTGTCAAATACAGTCAAATTCCTTAGGTTGTTTTTTTTAGCTGGACTCTCATACTAAAATGCCTATGGCAGGTAAATATTTTCTATGTACGCTACCTGTCATGACAGAAATATCTATCCTCAGCAGAGGGTAAGGAACTGCAGTGGCTAAATTTCTGTATTACAATATACCAGTATTACCTGTTGTAAGAGCCCTATGTTTCCCTCCCTGAGCATAAACCACTACTGTGGTAAGGACACGTAAGTTCAAGCTTTGTTTTCTGTAGAAGATGTTAATGACTTCTAAAATATATTTCGGCACCGTAAGATAAAAATGTAACATAAATAGAAGTAAATGGGAAATGTACTTTCCTGTCTTAGGCTTATGGCATCCTAACTGCTTGAGAAATGCTCTGTCACCTCTAGGCAGTATTATTTTGTTCTAAAAGACTTAAATCATTTACTTCAACTTTTGTAAAAACATATTTGCTTTAATTGTTGGTAGCAGAGAGGGTGACTGGATTTATTTAAATATATGCCGCAAGGATATCCTTTCCTATTTTCTAGTGCCTTTTTCATGCTTGTCATTCTAAATGCATATGCAAAAGCCTAAATAATTAGAAATCTATATGCTTTCTGACCATGATTTACTTTAATAGTCTATAACGATCTCTGGACAAACTGTATTTTACTTTGGAAGACAACATTTCAAACTAACCTCCTTTACCTTCAACTTGACCAGTGTGAATGAGGATAGTGTTCAGTTCAGATACCCTTTTGAAGGGTATCCTTCTTTTTCTTCCTCACATGCACGTAAAGCATGTGGTAGGCAGAAGACAACTCTGCTATAATAGAGTCCAAAATGAAACAAGAGGCAAGATTGTGCTGTAGTATCTGAAATGTTCTCCCTATGTTCCTGCCGTAAAACGTTCTCTGACATGAAAAAGCCATGAAATGGCTTCCCAGCTTTCCATCAGCTGGGATCTATCTCATCATCCCCCAGTTTTGAGACTGAATCCTATTCCGCAACAGAGCAACATGGGCAGGTGGCTTCTGTGAAGAGGCAGTGCTTCCCTTGTGATGCACTGTGGCCCATGTGGAGTCCCAAGCCCAACAGGACTTCTCTTTTGGCTCTGGAGCTTACAAGAAGAGGTTGGTTTCTGAGCCCTGCATTTAGGAAATAGAGTTAACAGAAGTTTGGACACCATCTGAAACTGGGATTTCATGGGGGGAGCAGGGGGGGGGGAAGTATTTGAATCCCTTATGATGATCATAAAAAGTATGATATCATGATGTATAGCAGCCCCTCTTGAGCCCCTCTTTTACTTGCTGATGAGAATATCTCTGTTTTGATTTTAATATTGAGAAGGGAGCTATCTGAGATGCTTCATTCATAGAACCTTAGTACAAGATTACCGGACAAACTTCCTTTGGATACCCAACCACTACTCCTTAGTGACTTTTTTCATGAGAATGTAAAAGGTATAGCTACTAGATGACTAATTAGACCTTAAGCCAGCAGTTGATAGGTGTATGTCCCACCCTGAGTCAGGGAGACTGGCAATCCCAGCAAGATGTCGCTGTAATGAAGTCCTACTCTGCAAACCAGTACTTGATTAACGCGTGTGTCAACATGACCACTCCTGTCAGGATGCTGTTCTGAAGTTCCAAAGGTACAGATATAAAGTTACGATGGTCAAACAAGATGCCACCTATGAGCCACTATAACTGTTAGTACCTGTGTATTGTGGCTGTCACATAAACCAGGGGAAACGTCTGTAAGACGTTAACGTGACTTACCTAGCACCTTGAGCGGGATAACAGCATGCACGTAGCTTAACTACAGCGTCTCTGCTGGCAGGAAGCTCAAGCAAAGAGAAATCTAAAACTCAATGTTCTTATGGCATACTTAAAAGCTCATTCATGAAGTACTACTGTTAAGGAGCAAGTGTCAAAGGCAAGGTTTGTCTTGCAAGTGGACACAGCTATGTCAAAAGCGCTAACTAGAAGAGTTAGTATTTACGTTACAAGCTTGTGAATTGGTTTTAGAGGTGATGGTGAATTGTTAGCTTAACTTGTTGATTCTAGTAGTTGCGAAGTGTTTATGTAAAGTGTATTCTAGGAGTTGGTGCCTAGGTGCTGTGTGGCAAGTAAGCTACTGGCTACTTTTACAATGTCTTTTCCTGCAGCTCCTACTTTGGCTTTTCCTACAAAATAGTAACTATAATGACTGGTGCTCTAATACTGTTAGACCATATAGAGCTTTTTATGAGGGCTTGTGTGTTCTTATGCCTGATGGAATTGCAAAATAATCTTGCTGTATATTCACTGTTTTCATCTTGCTTCGTGTTGTGTTTTCTCTGTCTTACTGACTTCTGCAACCAGTTTTAATAAAGTCAGCCCTGTGCTTGTTGAAGCATCGTTAGAAAAATGGAAATAGCTGTACGGCCCAATGTGGGTCCTTTCTACTAAACTTGATTTTTAAATGAGACGTTAAAGCCAAAGCAAATCTAGTGAGTAGTTTGACCTCTGGGCATTTTTATAGCCCTTTTTCAAAAAAATCTGTCTTGGTCATATGCAGTGGATTTATTCCTGGTGTTGAGAATTAATACAGGCTTTCAGAAGAAATCACCAAGTAAAGAACCAACAGTACTAACTTACAAGCTTTTACTGTTTATTTTTTAAAATTCCTATAGTAGCCAATCGACAGGAGTGTCCTTTGAGAAATTCTTTACCATCAGTTCCATAAGAAAAATTTCAGGTTCTGTTTTGCTCTGCTGAGCCCATGGTCAAGGTGTCTGACTGGTATTACCTTGTACTCTTCAGCACTCTTGAGATGCTAATGGTTTCTGTTCGTCTCAGAGGCATTATTGGCACTGAAACCTGTGGATGTATTGAAATTATTCTGTCCGTGTTTTGCTCATGTGACTTAATTTCACTAAAATGAAGGCCAAGCATGTCTGAAATTGCTCTGTAACAATATTGTTTGCACTGCTGGCACTTACTTGCTCAGACCAATTTGACAATGTGTGAACCTGAGGCAGAGCTTGAACATGTGTGAATCAGTGACTTGTGTCTACACTTGCCTCTTTACGTAAATTTCAGCTTTTTGGTTCAATTCTCAGTTGTTTCAAAACTTCTTAAATAAAAGTGTGTTAATAAAATAATAGACTTTTATTTGTGATTTCTGCTGATATGGAATATAATACCTTAATCCAAAACGAACTTTCTTTGAGGACTGTAAAGATATATGGTGAATCTTTGCATACGCCTCAACAGCATGAGTTGCCTAGGAGGCTTTGAGGAAGAATCATCCTTAGGAAGCGAGTAGAACGTTCATTCTTCTTTGGCTAAACTGGATTGCCTTACCCAGGGCTTGTCCTTAGTACTTGTTGACGGGAGCACAAGGGTCTCCCTGCAGTCTCCTGTGCTGTAGAAAGCCCTCAGGAAAGAAGCCTGTCTTCTGACCTTCTGCGCTGCCCTTGGAGGACTGTGTGGTACCAAGTGTCCTGCCTCTTAACGCTGTTGCCTTTATTGGTTTGGTCCTGAGAGCAGGTTGGGAAGAGGGGATGTGATTTGTGATTATGGGCCGACACTAGGATTGATACCCTGCTGGCTGTTTCTTTGTCTTTTTTATTTTTTTTCAATTAATTATTGCCAGGTTTTGGTCAATGAGTATTGAAACTCCCAAACATCTCAAGCCACCTGTGTTATCTTTCTTGTACCTCCTGGATCCCTACATAAAGTGAGCTGCTTTGTACACATCTAACAGATTGGGGGGGGAGGGGGGGGAATTATTTGAAAAGAAAAAAGCTTAAAGTATGGATTTTTCTAGGCCTGTAAAAATGTGTGGTGGTTTTTGTTTTTTGGTTTTTTTTTTTAGCTTATGCTATTTAAAATATGCTATATATAAGAATAAATGTGTTGGTCTTCACGTGAGATGCTCTTACACTCAGTAAATGCTGAAGCTTATTTGAAGCATCAGAAGTGTAGTTGGTGGAGAGTGAGGTAAATGGTGATTTGGTGCATGTCAACTGGAGATGTCATCCCCAAACAAATATTGTGACACAAATCACTGATGTAAGTTTGCTTTTGTGTTTGCTTATTTGGGTTTGTCTGTGGTAACTGATTTGTATTGTATCTTGAATTGGGAGAAAGTGATGCAATTGTGACAATTCACATTAAAAACTAATGTGCAGACTTACTTATGTAGGTTATTTGTATGAAATTCAAGTTGGCTTATTCCACTTAAAGACACTGGTCCCAGGCTGTGAGAAACCCAAATTTTTTTTTTTTTTGAGTCAATGTTTATTGCCTTCTGAGATTCGACTTCAACTCTGCCTGTATAGATGTACCCATGACTCACTTAGAAGTGAACATGACTTGATTAAAAATGTATTAAGCGCTAATAACAGGGGATGCTGTTTGCACTTTAAGAAAAGCTTTTGGAATGTTTTGGAAAACTGGAGTAATTCAGTGGCTCTGAACTTCATTAACTGTAAAAGTATTTACAAAGAAAATTAAGAGTTGTCACTGGCTTAGGGTTAGTCTGAGTGAATGATCTCTGAACTGCGTCATTGTTAATGACCATATGTAAAGAATCAGAGGCCTTCATTTTCTAGGGAAGCATCTTCATCGTTTGAGTCAGTTTTCAAGACCCAGCTGGTGAAAGCAACCTGGTCTGAATTGGCCTTGCTTTGAGCAGGAGGCTGGGCTCCTGTGAGTCCTTCCAACCTGAAGGATTCTGTCATTTTGTTTATTTTCTTTAAGAGGTGTTTGCACCAGACAACCACCATCAGCTGTAGCAGGATTGCCTTGCTGATACTTCCAGCAGTTATACCAGAGGTGTAAATAAATCCTTGCTCTTAAGTGATTTTTTTTAAACATTTTTTTACTTAACTTTTTCTAGTGCTTCTACTAGATAAATGCAGAACATCTGGGACTTTCTCTGCATCTCTTTCTTGGGCCACTGCAGAATCTTTGTTTAACGAGGTGGAGTAGGGCAAGTTGATGTGACTTTTCTCTAAATTCTAGGGTAAATTTTCAGCTCTCCAGAAGCTGAAATTTTTTTATGGAATCTAATGATTCTGTACTTGAATGCAGCAGACAAACTAACGTGTCACATGTATAAGAGGGAAACTTGTCACATGTATAATATATTGAAATCCCTATAAATTATGTAATGTAAAAAGCTATAAACATAATGAACATTAGAGATGATCATGTGAGACGTATTGACTAAGAAGAAAAAAACTTTTAATCACGCTACTTCTAACAAAATTTGATTTATACATTCACAGAATGGTTTGGGTTGGAAGGGACCTCAAAGACCATCTAGTTCCAACCCCCCTGCCCTGGGCAGGGACACCCTCCACTAGACCAGGTTGCCCAAAGCCCCATCCAACCTGGCCTTGAACACTTCCAGGGAAGGGGCCTCCACAACTTCTCTGGGCAACCTGTTCCAGTGCCTCACCACCCTCACCGTGAAGAATTGCTGCCTAACATCTAATCTAAATCTACTGTCCTTCAGCTGAAGGCCATTCCCCTTTGTCNGCCCTGACCCATGTGTAAGACTTGGCCTTGTTGAACTTCATGAGGTTCACACGGACCTGCCTGTCAAGGTCCCTCTGGATGGCATCCCTTCCCCGCAGTGTGTTGACTGCACCACACAGCTTGGTGGCATCGTCAAGTTTGCTGAGGGTGCGCTCAGTCCTGCTGTCCGTGTTGCTGACAAAGATGTTAAACAGTGCTGGTCCAAATACCAACTCCTGAGGAGCACCCCTGAGGAGTCATCTGATGAGACCTATAATGAATTAAAAATACAGACTTTTCTATTGGAAAGGAGCAATGAGATCTTCTCAAAATTGGTGTATGTACATCCTTGAGTAAGAGGCATATGGGGGGGGGGGGGAAAGCNCTAACACAAGGGGTGGGGGGGGGGGGGGAAAGCTTGATAATGGATCTAGGATTTCAGATCTGCTTGTTCACATGCCGCTCCTTTTGTGGAAGGAATAGTAGAGCGGGTATTCCTTCGTGTATTTAGACTGGTGCAGCCTGTGTCGCAGACAAGCCTGTGGTTCACTCGTGCTAACTCAGAGATTTACAGAAACATCCCACTCTGGGCCCAACATGGTAAATCAAGCTTCAGCTACAAGCTTTGAAGTGGGAGCAGAAGAACAGATTTTTTTAATGAAGTCGAGGGTGAATAATTGATTAATACCCTGTGCTTCACTGGGTGCTACATCACCAGAATTTTTTCTTGAATTTAAATCCTTGATCAAACCATTCTACTGTCACTTTATTTGTTGAGGGAAAGGGATCTCCCGCAATTGAAGCGCTGACATACAAATTTTATACAGTTGATAAAATGTATTTTGAGTAGGTTGCCTGGTGTACTTTTTTCATGGAAATCTTATTTTCTTCCTTTTGATTACCTGATTTTTATTTTTTTTGTAAAACAGTGCTAGAACATTTTATCAAGAGAAAGAGCTTGAAGTGAATTATTCAGTATTTTGCTTATAGATGAAGTAATCTTGCAAAAAGGTAATAGTAGATGGAAGGGGGTGGATGAAACCTTACAGGTGTATGAACACAAAGGAAACTCACTAAATGGTCACGTGCAAAAATACTCAGCAACTACAGCATCAGTTCTGCAAAAGTTTGGAAAATATCTGAGCATCACAGTATGTGTTTAGCTACTTATGTATAGGCACCTGAATTTCAAAATCTTGAGTTACTTAATTTAAAAATCAGTAAATTAAAAGTTAGTTTAACAGAACCTACAGTATGAGTCTAGGGGAGTGTGTGGTTTAAAGGGAAGTCTCAGGATACAGCATGTTCTGGCTTTGGTTGTTCAGTCACAATTATCAATCCTAATGATAACTTCTATTTTCTAAATCAAGATTAGATAGTACTTTGGAGTCATGGTGGTGTCTCAGAAGGGTTTCTTGAGGATTTTTTTGGGTCTCTTGCTTCCTGATTTTGGTAAAAAGGTAAGACTTGATTTAACAGCTTGCTAGCTTGTGTTTAGCTCCTTAGTTTATTCACTAAAAAGCTATGTTTTATGAAGAAAAGTGACTACATATTGAAACTTGAGCATGGGACTTGCGAATACGCACCCATTACGCTGGTTCCGAAGTCAGTGGCCCGATGCCAGTTGAGGTGGGCTGTGGTGGAACTGAGCCGCTGCCAAGTACTTTTGCAAATACGAGCATCTGGGCTGTGGAAAGCCGATGCGCAGTGAACACAGGTTATTGTGTGCGGGAGTGAGAGAGCAGGAGCACATAAATTGCTTATATTGATGCATTTGATACTGAGACCTTCTGGTAGAAGGTGGATGGGAATAGAAGAGTTAATTGTAGTAGGCTCTGTGTCTATAGGGATGTGTAGTTGCAACACTTCCATTTAGAGTTGAAATAAACATTGTAGTACTTCGGTGCTACCAGCCTTACAATAATATGCAGGCTCGTTGCCAGAGCTGTTGTAAAAGCAGTTGTGCCGGCTTTCGTAAGAAGGTCTTGGAGGTCAGTTAAGTGACCGTGTTGTGGAAACTAGGATGTAGTAGATCATGGAGAGCCTGTTGTAGTAGTATCAGTTGCAAACCGTAGTATCCGTGGTGTTGGAGGCAATGTGCATGGAAATGCGCCGGTATTACCGGAAACGGTTTTTTAGATGGCAAAGGGTGTTTAAAGATTTGGGAACTCTGAGCTTGTCAAAAGTTTCTGTAGCGTACTGTGACCGTCTTTTAGCCGCTTGTGTTGGTAGTCTGCTGAAACGAATGACTTCTTGATGGTGTATTTGTCTTAAAGGGATCAATTGATTAAAGCGTTAGAAGTTCACTAGTCAAGCAACACCTATAAATCCTGTCGTCTTTTGATGTAACTTTAAATAACAGAGCATTTGTGTGCTTGTATATATCTTTTTGAAATGGAAAAAAGAAGCTTCCAGACTTTCACAGCAACTGAACTTTAAAAAAATACCTGGCATTGCCTATGGAGCACTTTCTAATTGCATCTTTTCACGTAAGACTTTCGCATTTCCGTTACAGTGACAACTTGCAGTGGAAGAGCATGCTTTATTTTTGGCAATCTTCTTAAAAGGGCCTAGATTAAGATCTCTGACCTACAGCTGTTGTAAATAGAAGTCTTTTTGTTATAAAGCCTTTTAAAGTTGTTCCCTTTCTGTGTTAATTGATTAAGATATGTACTGTGTTGGCCGAGTTCCTCTTGCTAATTGGATAAAATGAAACCACTGACTAGATGCGATAATCAACAATATAACTTCCTTGTTGGGAAGGTTGGCTGTTATTTTGATGGGATTTGTTTGCCTGTTGTGGGCATGTATATATGTGTGTTGTAGCCCCAAGACCCCGAGACTGACCTCCTACTTTACTAGATCTGTCTGTCTAAATGTTGCAGAACAGATGGTTAATTCAAAACCAAGAGTATTAAAGCTGAGTAGCTAAATCTGATCTCCTAAAAATGAGGTTGCCAAAACAAGCTGCTGTATTTGATGTAGCTGCTGAATTGGTCTTTTATTTGATACAAAGGCAAACCTCAGTCTAATACCTAAATGCAGAGAGGTTGGTCACTTCAAAAAATTTTTCAGCTTCTAATTTCTCTCAGAACCTGTAACTTGAAGCACTAAGTTGCTTAAATATTGTTGGGCTCCTGGAAGAGATAAAGGCTAATTTCAAATCCTTTGTTTTTTTTCTGGGCTTACTGCTGTTTGTCCTGGGTTTTAAAAGTAACAAAGACAAATTGCAGCAGTGGAATAAGGCGGACACCTGATTTTTAACTTGCCATGATTTACTTTTTTTTTCTTCTGTTTAGGAGATCAGTGAGACGAGGCAGGGGAAAAAAGCGAATTGTAAGAAGAAAGGTTTATTGTGTTTCCAGGCAAATTCTTTCTCTTGTTGTCAACAAATAGGATGGATAACTTGACAGGTCTTGTGCCAGAGGAAACCTTTGGATCGTCTAATCTGACCTGCACACCACTGATCAGAGTTATCTCTGGACCAGGCCTAATAGTAAATGAATCTACACGTGTACTGATACAAAAGGGATTAACGCATTTATTTTCTGCATTAATCCTGTTGGGATTATTTCTTAGGGACACCATTTCACACTAACCTACTTTCCTATTTTCAAATGAAACAGATGAGTAGACTAATGCTGTTTATCTCAGCCCTTGGAGGTTTAAATACTTACGATTCTTCTATGAGCTGCTGGAAGCTATAGTCACTTTTCAGGAATCTCTGACCCTGCAATCCATTTTTCTATGGTGGATTGAGTATTCGATCTTAAAAAGAGTTCTGTATGGGACTTTTGGCAGGCTATTTTTTTTCATTTATGCAATGCTGTAAGATGGGCTATTACATTTTTTAGGAATACTTTTATCTCAAATCATAACACATCATTGTATAAAAGTTTGAGAAAGCAGTGAAGTTGTGTATGCTTCTGCTTTGATAAATGCCTTAAAGTTAAAAAATCTCAGGCTTTCAAATCTTTATTTGCTTTTGCTGGTTCTTTTAATGTTTAACTCTGTATGAAAGGTGTCAAGCAAACAGGTGGAAACTGAATCCTTCCACCTGTTTGATTTGCACTGCAAGTTTTGTAGGTAGAATTGCACTTGCTGGGTAAGAATCTCCAGTTTCACAAATTTGTGGGGTAGCCTGCTGTTTGCCATAGAGAGGACATCGCTTTACTTGGCTGCATTAACAACTGCTAGGTGAAATCTTTATTTCCGTGGGGCTTTTGGGCTTTTCTTAGAAGAATGAGTTGGGTTTGGTTCTTTTAAAATTGTGCTTCTCCTAATTGGCCTTGAGACCCTTTTATTTCAGGGACTTTGACAGCTCTGTTGAAGCTACCAGCCATATCCTCAGGCTTCTGGAGGTCTTGAGAGAGGGTATCATTTGAAATACTATCTATTTGTTTGCTGATCTGTGATTAGGGCATAAGGTTAGATGTTCGTTCCTCAAGTTCTTGCTCACAACGTGAAATGGCCCCTTCAAACCTGGTGAAACAACAAAGTTCAGGAAGTAAAACCTTGGCGAAGCTTGGAGAAAGCAGTTTGTTAGGGAAGAAATTGGCAGAGGCACCAAAGTGTCTGAGAGCAGATGGAGTGTTGTCATCAGTTGCAAAATCAATGTAAATACTTCTAGAAAATTACTCTTCCTCTGCTCTTGCCAAACACAAGGAACAGGAGCCATAAATACCATTGGCAAATTGTTTTAGCTGCCAGCGAGCATCCTGCAGTTGTTATCAACAAGTTGGAATTCTCCCTTGCAGCGCTGGGCAGCGGCTGCTGCGGTAGTGTTGCGTTACTGGCAATAAAATACACCTTTTTGGCTCTTGCCTAAAGACAATGGATTTCTAGTTTAAAAATCTCACAGTTCTGTTGCTATGCTATTCTGGTGGGTCATATCAACAATAAACCCCATATTTTTCTTTTTTTCTTCGCTGATTGTTCCTTGTGGTTGTGTTGTATGGTATGACTTTCCTGGTTTAGCACGGCTCAGCATTGGGCTGTAAAGCAGTTATTTCATATGTGTTACCATTGCGTGACTAGTAACAGATCTGTCCTCCCAAATGCACAGTTTTGGGGTACTGTCATGTTTATAACATATGTCTGGCTGGCTGCCACTAAATTGACCACTCTTGTTGCATGGTTTGTAAGGCGATGGCTACCTCTGAATGAAAATGAGGAGCCACAAGGCAGGATGAGTTATTAAATAACTAATGTATACGGCATCTGTGTCTCTTCCGAACCCTTGTTACCCCGGAAAACAAATATTAGACTAGAGAGTGTAAGATGGAGAGTGTTTGGCTTTAAATTCTGAAATCTCTGTTTGTACTGATCCAAATTACATTTCCATAGAAACTGGAAGTTTAGTACTCTTGCTTGTCAACTTCAGCTGCTGGCTGTCTTTGGGGAGACTGAATTGTTCACTTACACTGAACCTTTCAGAATCGGAGTCGTGTTGGTATATTAGCACTACATCTTTTGTGGAGACTGAGAAATTATAACTGGAATTATTTCATGCATTTACTTTTTGAGAGGTGCTTAACTCTAACTGCTTACGGATCAGGTATCTAAATGTTCAGAGGTTGTGCCAGCTTATCTAATTGTTGAATTGTCACATTCATAATGGGTAAGATCATAGTTTCTTTCCTGATGGGGGTAGTTTCTTCATTATGGTGTAGCTTTACAGATCATGATGCAAACCCAATTCTTTTATTAGCTGACTCTGCAGCAGTGCAGGTGTCCTCCCTTGCCTTGTACGAGCCGTGGAACGCTACGCACGCATCAGCTGCGGCAACAACTTACCCCTAAAGACATCATGAATCTGTACTCTCAGTGATCCTGGAGCTCAACTGCACCAACTCCTTATGAAAATTTTCTAAGTTCTGGTTATGCCTCTGCCAGCAAGACGGAGCTCCCAGAACTGGTCTGCGTAGAGTTTGGCAGGATGGCTACGCCAAACCCGGGGAGGGACGGGGGGAGTAGGCAAAGGCTTAACTTTCTGGAAGAAGCCCTGAAGGAACTGATGGCTCTCCCTAAGCAGTGAAGGAGTGAGGTTGTTGAGGAGGTTGTGGAGAATATAAAGAATGTACCACTATGTTGTGTTCAAGATAAGAGAAACTTGCATTCCTTTGGTTGATCAGTGAGTGTCCTCTATTGTGAGGAGGTAACTTTTCTGTTCTTGAAGCTTTGGCTGGTGAAGGGAAACCCCCCTGTCCCCAGTATCTTAGACATACTTTATCAGTCTTCCACTTTCATTTAGAGCTGCTTCAGGGAGCTTTATAATCACTGCAATTAGTATTTGAAGGCAAATACTCTTTATGGATTGGCACTTCTGTATTTTGATAGCTTGTACCATTTGCTTTAATGTACAAGAACATGACACAGTAAAAGTATATTGAGTGTATGGGGAAACAGCATTATGTTAGAGATTTGTAGCCAGAAATGTGTTTGCTTACTCTTTTTCTTTGGTGTAGGATAGTAGTGTAAAATAATAGTGTAGGAGTACCTGTGTGGGCTGTTAACTGTGTATGTTTGGGACCTGATTCTGCGTGTAGAACAGCTTCACCAGAAACACTGATGCCAGCGGGGCTTTCAATAGGTGCGCTAAACTTCAAGTCTCCTTCTCTGTAGGTAGGTATTTTGAGGCTTAAAATACTCAGTTGTCAGTCAGGGCAGATGACCTTCTTCCATGTAGGTGATGTGTTCTGTGAGCACAACAGCAGGCAGGCTGTCCTGGGCGCGTATGAACAGAACAGATGTTGTGGAAAGAGCTCCTCTCAGGTTTTTTGTGCAGTAATAGGATAGTTTGAATGAAGATACGCTGTTTTGGTAGGTAAATAGTGCTACTTTTAAAATACAAAAGTTAAAACTTTCAGCTTTCTGAAGAAGTTACAGCAAGGTGCCAATTTGATTTTAAAAAAATGTAAGTAAGGTTGTTCTAAAAGCAGTGCCTGAGATCTTAACTTAGCAGAGATGTCTCCCAAACAGTTAAGAAAAAATTGTTTGCCATTAAGAACTTAGATCTATTTTGAGCATTTTAGAGTTTCTTTTATCTGATGGAAGTGTTGGTTTGTTCATTAGTATTTTTTTTTTTCCTTTAATGATCAATAAACTAAGCAGTAGCAGGACTGAAAAGGGCAAATCATTTGATCAGGACATACTCTTCTGTCATGAGCTGAAATCTTCTGGAGATCTGTATTCCTGCCTAGATTCCCTTTTAAATTCCAGATTTCAGTGTGCTTGCTTGTTTAGGTGCAGTGCAGCAGGCTTGTTTAAGAGGAGGTTGTCCTGGGAACCTGCGACATCACTGCTGTGATGGCCTTGCCCATCGTCTCTTGAAGTAGGAGGTTCCAGGTTCATTTTAAATTATGAGGGACTCTTCCCCGCTGTGATGGCTGCAATTCAATTGGAATTTGCTGGAACAAAACCAGGAGCTGGAAGCAGACACACGTGTATTTTTCTTAGAATGTAGACACAGGCTTGGGGGAGAAAGAGCCAGAAATAACCATAATTAAATAATTCTGTTGCTACCTGTAAAGACTAGGCGTAGCCAAGAAATCTTGTTTGTTTGTGTTAAGAAGTTTGCCTTATATTTGAAAGGTGTTGCCATAATGATTATGTGGCAATGACTCTTGTTCTCTGTTCCAGCAGTCGGTAAGACTGAAAGCTAAAGACAAGTTTTGAGAAGGTACACGTACAAGGTAGACCTCTGCTTGGGGGAAAATACTGCCAAACTACTCGTAGCTAAATGCAGAAACAGTAAGTAACCCAGTGGAGTTTCCAATCTTTAAAATGTTACTTGAAAAGGTGCTTTAAGATACAAAAATCCTTTCCTCCTGTTGGTGTTTCTTATCTTGCGCGTGAATTTAAATGAGTAAATATGAAAACTTCAGGTAAACTTAAGCACTTAAACTTCTCTTCATGTGTAGCAGGTGTTATTTAAAGGGCCAAGCCAGGATATCTGTGTGCCCAGTTGGGCAACTATTCAGCTGCTGCTCTTCTGAGTGAGGAGGTTGTTCAGCTGCTTGTTTCATCCCTGGTGTTCAGTTCTCCCATGATTACTTGACTTCGCTTATATAAATTACAGATTTAAAGAAAAAAAAATCAATAACAATGGAAAAGATGAGTATTCTTGCGTAAAAGGCCTGAGTGATGCAAGCGTATCATAGCCAACTGATTCAAAATCATGTGAGGTTTCGTTCATCTCACAAGTGGGAATAATCTTCCGTTGTTTGCACTGAAAATGCTTTTCTGTCCGTGTTGTACAATGGTCATGCAGTTTGAGCATAACAGGCGATGTTTACCAGGGATTCTGTTATTTATGCTTTGTTCAGGTATGCAGAAAGTGAAGATGCAGGTAAACAACTTCAGAAATGCTGAACTTTTTTCTTTCCACTTCCATGTAATATGTCTAGATAATAGACATAAACATAATCATATATAAACATAATAGATAATCTGGTTTCTGGTGCTGTTAGTCAGTTGCTGATTTCGGTAAGTACCTATCTCTTCCACCCAGAATGTAAGAGCTAAGATTCTCATTCACGTCATTCTTGGACATAACTTGCTTACCAATAGTCACACTACTTACGTTATACTACTTATTTTTAGAAGGCTGAAGGAGTTATGTTGTAATTGAATTACTCTGAAGAGTGATCTGATCCATTATCTAGTACGTAGTCCTGGTCAAATGGCTTTTAATGGCATTAAATAATAACCTCATTAGTACTAAGAATATACATGTTTTTCCCCAGAATCATGGTTTAAGAATCACAAGCACAAAAAAAGCTAGCAGCATCTCATAGTCTTGTACTGTAACACAGCTAAGGAAAGCACTGAAGCTGCTCTGGGTTATAAGCATTTGGCCTTTTTATCCCTAAAGTAGATAGGGGCTTGTACTTGACTGTGACTGGTCTTACTTTGTATGAGGACTTCATGTACTATGCTATGAGTGAAAGCAGACAAAATTAAAAAGCTCTTTCACGCCTCTTGCATTTCTCTTGAACACATGCAAATGTTCGTAGTGACAGACCTGCAGTTATATTGGCTTTCAAAAGATGGTGACTTCTAACTCTCACCTTGAAGAGATGAAAAGCTCCTTTCACTTAAGACAATAACACCAATTTGTTCATACCTTGGACTAAAAAATTGATTTTGTCTTGGTGACTTAGCTCCAAATCTTATGTTTCTAAGACTTATGTAGACTATAAACCATGCTATGAAAATAACTTGGTTGGCTTTTCAATTAATATACATAAGAAGCCAATTCTGAAGTCCATAGAATAGTAATTGTGTGGTTGGTTTATGAGCATACTTCTTAAACTGATGGATTTTCCCTGCACCCCTTCATGACAATATATATTTCTTTGTATGCAGTTCCAGGTTTATTTTAGGCAATATGTATTTAATTAATGTGGTTGGCTAATAGAATCAGTCTCTATGCCCCAAATGAAATTTCCTTTTGGTGTCTTGATAGCTATTCTGAGGTATTGTGTCCTATTATGTTTTTAATGTGAACCATTCTTCGAGCTTAATATTGATGTCAAGTCACTGCTTAGTCTGTTCTTCTCTTTCACAGGGCATACAGATCTGGGATTTTCCCTTCTGTAACTGCATTATAACTTGCCTTATGGGGTGCTTCATGTTTGCTTTCACGTGATGCAGCAGACCAAGGGTCAGCGATGTTGATTCTGTACTTTCAAGGGATGACTGATTTGATGTGTAGCTAATGTAAGCACTGAACTGGATTACATGTGGATTACTTTCTGCTGCAAATGGAATTAAAATATTTCATCTTCCCCTTTCCTACAGCAACAACTACAGTAGGGTGAATGATGATGAACAGAACTTGGCCCTTTAATCAGACTTGAAAATTGCCTTACTACGCTGTGCTCCTCGTTTGCAGTTTATCCAATGAGCCATTTGGCTACAGCGTACCAACAGGCACACCTCTCCTGTTTTTGAGATGGCCAGCATTTTGTTTAGAAGAGTGACACGCTGTACTTCTACGTGCCGCTCAGCGTTTTGCACATGGTTTAGGTTTAATGAATTGTTCTTTATGTTGTTTTGCCTGCAACCCACTTTAATGTTTCCTGGAAGGTATTCCGGAATGGAGTAGCTATGGGGAGGGGTACGTGTGCTTGATGAGATGCCTCAGTTGTACGGCCTTGAAGACTCACGTTGCTGTCTGTGAAAGGCAACTCTGCAAGTTAAGAATGAACTGGTTTGCCGTTTCAGTAGTCACGGAGGTATGTGTCCAGGCGCTTAAGAGGACTGAGGCGTATTTGGTGACTAATGCTTCAGGTACCTTCTCCAGCTTGGTTCGTGTTGACTTCTCCAGTAAGGGAATAGTAGCGCTTTCTTGTATCTTCTAATTTCTCTGACCTTCTCCAGAACATTGCAAGATTCTCAGGTTGGTTTTAGGTGAGGTTTTGTAGGTTTATATTATTGCTGCGATTTTAAAGGAGAATAGGTGGTGGCCTTAGGTACATGAGGAACTTTCTGAACTCTACATTCAGTGTAACTTTGGTGTTTCTTTTGGATAAAACATGCACAAGAGGCGTTTATTGTCTGGATATGTACCTTTATTTTGGTGAATGAACTTTCAATTCTAAACGATGCAATGAAAGCAGATATGTGCAAGTGGAAGTGATGGCGTAGGTGCGTTTTACCCTCAGGTTTCCCTGTGAGGCTGTCATCTATGCCTCCATCTACGACTTCACCTGTGGCAAAACTGCTGCTATAATCCAGGGCTTTTCTAGGACATAAGATGCTACAATATTAAATCTTGTGGAATTTTTGTGTGTGCATATAAATTATATTTATAGTTCAGCTATGCAATAACATGCAATGGATGATGTGCTCTTGCAGTCAAGTGACAGCAGTCTTGCTTTTATTGTGTTAGTCAAGCAATGTAAACAAATTTCAATTAAGGTTGGATAGGAAACAAGCTTGAAACAGAATAACTTTTCAGTTGGATTGCTACCAGCTTGCTACGCTTGGCAGTACTACTGCAAAAATGAAATAATTGTTGATCTGTTGATGACAAACTGCCAGGAAAAATGTTGATTCTGATTTTAATGCATTTCAAAAACTTATTTATTAACAACTATGTAACAGCATGCTAACAACTACTTATTAACACTGCTGCTTTGGTAGCTTGGGAGGCTTCACTCTAAAAATTGATGCTTCTTTTTCCTTTTTCATTTTGCTTCCAAGAATCAAACATTAATAATGTTGGGTTTGGTTTTGCGGTTGGGTGTTTTTTTTTTTGTGACTATGATAACTTAATGAAATGTATCTTAACCTGTATAATCTCTTTTTTTTTTTTTTTTTTTTTAATATAAAGAGCTCTTCTGGAGGTGACTGAACCAGTGTTTTTTGTCCTATCTTACTTCCATCCTAAAAATATTTTGGGTAACAAAGACATAATTGCATGATGATGCCTGGTCACTTTGTATGAAATCCTAATAATTGCTCTCATACAGGGTATTATGTCCTATACAAAGTATTTGCTTTCCTACATCAAATTAATCTCAAGGGCAAGAAGGAAAAAAATGACTGGAATAGAGAGTAGAGAAATATCTATTTTTTTCAAATTAATAATAAATAAAAACCAACCAAACAAGGAATGTCCTTTGTAAAATGTATCTGAGAAATTCAAGTTAATATTGAAGGTCTCTAGGCGTAACGCTGGTGGAGTTTGGGTTTTTTCCTCTGCTACACTTCAAATATAGATAACTCTTGTTGCTCTTAATCCTCATCACAGTTGGACATAGCCTTAAAAAAAATTAGCTACCTCTTCGAAAGATGCGGACTACTTAAACTTTCATTCTTTTTCTGAAATTTTTTCTGCTTAAACAAAAAAGTAGTGTTTCACTCCAGCTGGGTGGCTGCAGCCAGCCCCTCTCGCCTTCTAGTGGAGAGGGCCCCGTGGGTACGAGCGTGCATCCAATGCATGGCGAGGGTGGGACTCCTGATGTCTTTTGCTGAAGACTTAAGACTTCACAACCGCTTGGAAAGTTGCTCCAGGTTGTACAACGCTTTGCTGGCTAGGTCAGCTCCTCAACTCTAGCCAGGAGCGCAACACTTCAAGGCTGTCGCTGGCGGTGCCAGATGCCGCCGAGCTCTCGTATTTGCCTGGTGAACGTTTGAAGAAAAGCTAGTTTCTGCCCTCCGCAAATACCACCAGCACAGTGGGCTGAGGAGATGTCGTAATTTCTGAAGTAGTGTGCTTTCTGTGTGTTACATAAAATCTTTAAGTTCAGTGGTTTTTTGTGTGCAGTGTTGTAAAGCTGGGTGTCAGCTATTAGATTTTTCTATCAATTCTAGCAGTCTATTACTTGGGGTAAGGGAAGACTTGCTCCTGAAAATGCTGATAAGAGGCTGTGCTGTAAGCAGTGAATCGTGTTTGATTTCTGTGTAGCACAGCTTTGAAAGCCAATGGTCTTGCATTTCTTTGTTGATTTTTTCCCCCTCATTTCATTTCTGAATGCCTCCTGCGAAAGCTTATAAAATCTTACAGAATGCTTTGCCTACCACGTTTTTGTAGTCCTTTTGCAAGAATTATTAGCTTTTCTGTGATAATTATATCATACACAGAATTATTTGAAAATTACTTGGCCTTTACATTTTTTTTTCCCCTTCCTTGTAGTCCTGCCTGCCTCATAGGTCTCGACTAGCACAAAGAACAATTAGCTGCAGTGTTCCTGAAAGAAATTTGGCAAAGGAAACTAGTACTGACCTAAACTGTTAGATTTTTGGGAGCAAAATATGTCTTTTATGTCAAATGATACGCTTCAGTTGCAAGTTAAAAGTGCTCCTGTCCAACAGTCTAACCCATGCTTTTAGCACAGAGCATCCGCTTGGCAAGTCAAGAGTATTGAATAGCGTCGCCGCCCTTGTAGCTGGTTTGTAGAACTTGACTCCAAAAACTACCTGATCAGCAGTAATTTCAGTTGAACTCTCGTACTGGAATTATAGAGAAGCCTCAACATGGGCAGTTGGTGCTATGGCAGAAAACCACCTTTCATTCTGCAATGTAGAATTATTTAGCTGTGGTGGATCAGGTGAAAAATCAATCACTTTCTGTGTTTGTCTGCAAAGAGAATGCTTAATCACTGCAGCTGAATTGAATACCATGTGCAACTGGTGTATTATAAACAGAGCTATAAGTTGATACTTTTCTTTTTTGTGGAGCTGAATAAAGTTTTCATTGCTATTGATGTATTTCTTCTCTCCAACTGAAGGGAGTGTCTGAACTCAGACATCTTCCAGTGATTATAAACAGCAATAGCTAATAATGATGTTTGAATGTTGATTTTTAACTCAAGCAATTAGGAATTCATTAATGTATTGTAGTACATTTTCTAGCTGTACAGTGGTGTTTTCACTTAATATTTGGTTAATCTTAGAAATTGTAGAAGTGCTTTAAAGCTTTCGATAGTTTTAAACCATAACCACACTAAGTCAAATGAGTTGGTTCATTCTTAACGTGATACTTAATCCTTAATATTAATAACTGAGTTGTAGCTATGGCTTTTTTCACAAAGCATTTATTTAAAGAGGAAGCAGTATAGTTTTTTCACTTCATGGGGTGACAAGAAAGCACACACTAGAAGAAAAGCCAATACAGACCCTTTGGGAATATCTGTACTCTTTCTTTCCAGTGGAAGTTTAGGTCCTTATATGGCATTTCTGTAAGGACCTAATATGTGAAATATTGCCCACTTACGAGCATTATTGAGGCTCTTTGTGGGTGTTACAGGTCCCTGCTTCATTTGGAAATGGATGCTGTCAAGAGGATAATTAGTGTTTTGTGCTGGTCTCTTTGGAGGTAGAATTGTCTTGTGTCACTGTGGGAATTCGCGTAGGGAAGAAGGAACTGGATAAATTCATCTTTATATGTCTTGAGTAAATATAAAAACCTTTATGCGTGAATTTTTTTGTTCAGCTCACAGCTACAGAAGATCATAAACTAAAAATCAGGGAGCATTTAAAAGTACAGCAAAACTTTGTGATCAAGTGATCTGTGTAAATGATGAAAAGCACAGTGTGGAGGTGGAATAAGAGCACCTTCTCTGGTGTGTGGTATGCCAGTGATGCAGGACAACTACAGATTTCTAAAGAAATGCCGTCAATGCCGCTCACTACTGCTTGTTGCTCTTGCAGCATTATAAACTGCTTTAACCTTGGAAGAAATTAATCTGAATTGTGGGTAAAGGCCTACTGATGGGGAGGATGGATGAAAGGTACTATAAGAAGAGGGGATAGAGGTGATGAAGTATCCTTCAACCAAAGAAGTCATCTTCTCGGAATACAGGGTTGAAGCGCCTGTCTTTCTTACTACATTATCTCTGTAACACTTCAAGAGAGACTTGAGAGACTAAGGACTGTGATGCACTGAGTTACAATAGTGTAACGAGCTAATAGGCGTCTGCTGAGCTCTGGTAACTTTGTGCAGGTTCTTAACCAGTTCTCATTCAAGTTAAAATGCTTCAGTGTAAGCTGCTTTGCCTTTAACCTATAATATTTTACCTCATACTTGCAGAGGGCCAAGGCTGGTAACCGCTAGCTCATTAACGCTCTACCTTCTTAAGCTTGGTGCTTCTCTTGATGCATAGCAAGTTGAAGTCATTTGGAAACTTCAAATGTCTTTAAGTCTTTGAATGTGAGCCTGTAACCCTTTCTAATCTGCCGCCTTAATGAAAGAAGTCCAAAGAAATCTTGTCCAGTGTTCATGTAATTCATACCACAGTTCCCCTGTGAAACTGCTTGTGGTTAAGCTGCTAAACTCTTGCTGCAGGGTCTACATGCAGTTGGGAGCCTTACTCAGGCCACAGTGGGAGATGGGATACTAGGTTAGCTGAATGTGACCTGACCTACAGCTAGCTCTTCTTGTGGTGTAAGTGTTTAAGGTAGAGCTCCTCCTTTTTGTCTTGAAACATTTAGGCCAGGGATGGTTGAAATACTCTAGCTTCAGCCCAGTGCTGGCTGAAACACCAGTACTATGCTCTGTTGCATATTACCTTTAGCAGGAATTGTATTTGTCACCTCAGTTAAATTATTCTCCTGTCAAGCTCTCACTGCCTTCAGTCGGAGCAAGACCAGCATCTTGTATGACCTGATGACCATGTACACACAATATCAAAGACTCCTTTCTGTAAGAGAAGGGAAAAATAAAGCGCAAGAAAACAGGGATGAATGTTGTGAGTAACAGATGGGAGCTGAACAAGGGAACAATGAATTGGATCATTAATGCTGCTGACATTAGCCAGAAATGCTTGAAGCATATTGAAGGAAGGTATTGACTGTATTTACAGTAGTAAAGCCAGATAGATCTATCAGTTGGGAAATGTTTTATCTTCATCTTTCCATTGTTGGAATCTGCTGGGTTAAGTCCATTTGCGGTGAGGCTTACCTGGTGAAGTAAAAGGCTGGCTGGTTGTAAGGCAGCATGCAGGCAAGGATCTTGTCTCTCTTTTTCAATTTGAAAACCTCTAAAGACTTTTCAGTAGAGATAAGCCCAGGCAGTAAACACTTACTGAGCAACTTCTAACTATAGTTGTATTTGTTTTGTTCTGGAGGGGCGTGTGAGGAGGGAAGTTGTGTATTTACTAGTGGTCTATTTCCAAAGTTTTGAGGTAGCAAATGCTGGTGTAAGTCTTGCTTATAATGCAATATTTGAGCTGGCAGTCATGGGAGAGCTCAGGTCAGGGGTAGCTTTTCATTCAAGTAATTTCACTTGTTTCTATTGGGTATCTTAAGATCCTTTTGTGAAATCATATGAAGCATAAAGGGGAATAATACACACTTTCCTCAAATAATTTACAGAGAGGTAGCACAGTGTATACTTCAAGCTTGTGTTGAACAGTTTGGTCATTACAGACCTCTTCTACTTGCAGTTTTGGTTGTTTCTGTGTCATGACCACTGTTTGGATGTAGTAGCAAGATAGTATTTTTAAATGGGTTGAGATTATACTTATCCTCTAAAAGCCTTTTAACTCTTCCTTAGTCTTTTCTATTTTCAAAGAAGGTCAAAACATCCTACTAATCCTCTCTTGTCTCTGATATTTGCCATTTTAAAACCTGTTTCATTGTTTTGGAATGCTTGTCTTGAAAATAGGCGCTTTGCCATTGACTATACGAACATTTTGTATGTAGGTAGGTTCCATTTGCCCTCAAGGAAGGAGTTATCCTGAGGCCTTAATTAGTTGTTTCTTGGCTTTCATTTAAATCCTGAATCAGTGTTTACTAAAAACATTTCCAAATCTTGGGATACTAATTTTATTTGTCTTCTATCTGTTCCTCCTAGCTGTATGCTGGCTGAGGAGGAGTTAATTTGTAATACCTTATCAAAAATGTTTGTAAAATTGCAAACATACAACTAGGTTTGGAGAGGAGGAGAGAATTTATTAAACCATGTCTAGATGTAGTTGAAAAAAGAGCTTTGTTTTGATGAGTCACGACTTTGCTAACTTTTTATGTGTTTTTATCAGACTTATTTTTGTATATTAGAAGATCTGGACAACATACTTCTTGGCTGCTTAGCTTCAGGTGTCCAGTGACAGTGAAGATCTTCAGATCCCAACGCAGCTTCAGGGGGGTGTTTGGAACTGCTTCTTTCCCCTTCCTCTAAGGGTCTTCATGCTTCCCCTAGGAAGTGACCAACACCTATTGAAGCCTCAACCATTCCGTGAAGCACATTGTTGCAGTGAAGGAATAAAACTTTCCATGTGCTGGTATTTACATGTTGGCCCATTAATGTTGTGGTACATCTTTACAGTGTGCTTGCCTCATGAGTATTTGCAGCTTTTTTGGCTTTGAACTGCAGAAGTTTGATTAACAGCTGTAGTGCGTGTGTACCTCCCACACGTTGTTACAGTGCATGGGATCTTTTCAAAGGGAATTTTGGGGAATTTGCTGGCCAGTGCTCTAAATAGAGACAGACATTGCCAAAGAAGTCTGAAAACAGCATCACAGACATGATAGGCTTTATTGCTGCTTTTCTCTTTATCTTGATTCTTTTTGTTTGTTCTGCTAATGGCAGCAGGATCTGAATCCTGCTTTTGAACTTTGAAGAACAGCTTTCCATTTCCTCTGGCCTATGTTGAGCACTTAATTTTAAGTAATGAGTCTGGTACCCTACAAAAAAAAAAAAAAAAAAAAAGAAAATGGTTGTTCAACTGTAAGGAAAAGCATTTGAATCTAAGTGGTGACTTCTGCTTTGGCCTGACTCTGGAGTTAGTTTGGGGACTTTATTAGTCAATTAGGAAAAATCTAGAGAGGGGGGAAAAAAAAAAAAAGTAAGTATTTCCTGACTTGAAGTTCTCATGAAGACAAGGCCTTGGAGATACAAAGAACAGGTTTGTCTCTTTCCACTGCTCAATGCTTGGAAAGTCTGGCTAGCCTAAGCTTTATTGCATTTATTTTCACTTTGCTGTACAACATACTTTCTGATGACCTTGTTATCTTTTTTTATTGCAACATACCTAACTGTATGAGGTTTAACAAAGTGGGGTCCTACACTTTGGTTACAATAACCCCAGGCAACATTACTGGCTTGGGCAGAGTGGCTGGAAAGCTGCTTGCAGAAAAAGACCTGGGGGTGTTGGTTGACAGCTGGCTGAACATGAGCCAGCAGTGTGCCCAGGTGGCCAAGAAGGCCAACAGCATCCTGGCTTGTGTCAGGAATAGTGTGGCCAGCAGGACTAGGGAAGTGATTGTCCCTCTGTACTCGGCTCTGGTGAGGCTGCACCTCGAGTACTGTGTTCAGTTTTGAGTCCCTCACTGCAAGAAGGACCTTGAGGTGCTGGAGCATGTCCAGAGAAGGGCAACAAAGCTGGTGAAGGGTCTAGAGCACAAGTCTTATAAGGAGCAGCTGAGGGAACTGGGGTTGTTTGGCCTGGAGAAGAGGAGGCTGAGGGGAGACCTTATCGCTCTCTACAACTACCTGAAAGGAGGTTGTAGTGAGGTGGGTGTTGGTCTCTGCTCCCAAGCAACAAGTGATAGAACAAGAGGAAACGACCTCAAATTGTTCCAGGGGAGGTTTAGGTTGGATATTAGGAAAAATTTCTTCAGTGAAAGGGTGTTCAGACATTGGAACAGGCTACCCAGAGAGCTGGCGGAGTCACCGTCCCTGGAGGTGTTCAAAAAGCATGTAGACATGGCACTTTGGGACATGGTCTGGTAGACACGGTGTTGTTGGGTTGACAGTTGGACTTGATGATCCTAAAGGTCTTTTCCAATCTTAAAGACTCTACGACTCTAAGCTCAATAAGGCCAAGTGCAAGGTCTTACACATGGGTCGGGGCAATTCCAAGCACAAATACAGGCTGGGCAGAGAATGGATTCAGAACAGCCCTGAGGAGAAGGACTTGGGGCTGTTGGTGGACAAGAAGCTCAACATGACCCAGCAATGTGCACTTGCAGCCCAGAAAGCCAATCGTATCCTGGGCCACATCAAAAGAAGCGTGACCAGCAGGTCAAGGGAGGTGATTCTGCCCTTCTGCTCTCCTGAGACTCCCACCTGGAGTACTATGTCCAGCTCTGGGGTCCCCAGTACAAGGGGGACATAGAGCTGTTGGAGCGAGTCCAGAGGAGGACATTGAAGATGACCAGAGGGCTGGAGCACCTCTCCTGTGAGGACAGGCTGAAAGAGCTGGGGTTGTTGATCCCAGGGAGTCCTTAGAGCCACGTTCCAGTACCCAAAGCGGGCTGACAAGAAATCTGGAGAGGGACTGTTTACAAGGGTATGTAGTGACAGGACAAAGGGGAATGGCCTTCAGCTGAAGGACAGTAGATTTAGATGAGATGTTAGGCAGCAATTCTTCACGGTGAGGGTGGTGAGGCACTGGAACAGGTTGCCCAGAGAAGTTGTGGAGGCCCCTTCCCTGGAAGTGTTCAAGGCCAGGTTGGATGGGGCTTTGGGCAACCTGGTCTAGTGGAGGGTGTCCCTGCCCATGGCAGGGGGGTTGGAACTAGATGGTCTTTGAGGTCCCTTCCAACCCAAACCATTCTGTGATTCTATCATTGCTTCCAGAGGGCTGATTAAACTTCTTTCAAATGAGTGCAGCCAACCCAGCAAAAACCAGCTTTCGGTTTGTCTTCCATTGACTCATTGTTAATTGCAAGGAAAGAAAAAAGGTAATTTGGCTTCTATTGACTACATAATGAAGTAAGAAATAAATGCTTCAAACGAAAAGAAATCTTTGATTATGAAATAGCAGTAGGTGTTACAAAATGTTTATTCCTTTGATTAGTAACAATTAAGAAATGTTGTATTATAATGCCATTAATAACACTTCCTTGCATACTTGGAGTAGGGAGGAGGAATGATACAGGACATGCAGATGTTGGTTGAAGGTCTGATGGAGGATACTCATTTTCAACAAGGACAAATGCTTGTGGAGGAAGCTAGAAATCTGCAAGCTTTCAGGCCCAACTTTGCTCTCTGCAGGTGCTGTGACTTTTTTTACGACCATGAAATGCGTAACAGTGGTATACTTCGGTATTTTACCTATTATTATCCAGAGTGTGCTTTCAGTTAGAGACATTTGAAGTTCATTTTAGAGAAGGTGACTATCTGCAGACACAAGTTACCTGAAAGAGATGGCTACTTAACAAACTTGCTGTATTATTCATATATTGAAATTTAATTAGTGTGTTGTGTTGTTTTCTACTTTCTCACGTGCATCAGCATAAAAAAAACCCCACCCTGAACTAGTGAGACTTTTTCCAAAACTTCTATTTTGAAATAAAGAACTCTTAATGTATTGATGATAACACAAGAAGTCTCTTGTCTGCAAAAGACACAACCAAGAGGTGGCCTTTCTGATATCTTCCATGACTGGAAATTTTTTGTCTTGGTGTAGTTCTTTTCTTGTAGATGAACATTGGCACGCGTAGGGAGGAATTCACTGGCTGGTTTTATCCTCTTTAGCAGTGGCAAGCCATACGAAATAGCTTTCACTCTAGCTTCATCGGCTCGTGTGTAATGCCGGACTATTAGTTTGTGAGCTTTTGGCTCGTATAAACCTGGATTTGATTCCTGACTCAGCTCACTATAAATGGAGGAGTGACATGTGGGACAGGAAGAAATGGAGAGGGTAGGGGGAATGGTACAATTTTTGGCTGCAGAGCTGACTTCTGCTTTAAAGTGTCAATGGAATGACGTGCATTTCAAATAGGGAACAGATCTGGTTGTGGAATGAAAAGTGAAGGCTGCAGCGCGCTGCATGCAAGATGGCCATCACAAAGGAAAGCACTGCAGGCCTTCAGAGAAGGTGCAGGTTTTCTCTCTCCACTGTTTTTGCCGCTACCGAGCACTGTCTTAAGTGCTTCACTTAATCCTGTGCAAGGCTGGAGTTGGGGGGTTATTGGGAGTGGTTTATAACCCTTTTTGCCAAGGAAGGGTGATTGAAGCTAACCTTTAAACCCCCTGGGAAATCACTGGTTTGGATGAGAACCTTATTGTATTGAAAGGGTTAGTTGGAAATGCAGAGTGATGTCTAATGTTCCTGCTAATGTTAAAGACAAAACAGACTTGAAACTGAATTTCTTTTTTTTTGTTGGTTTGGGTTAATGCTAAACTGAACCAATTAGAATTTACACATAATCTGCAGTGACTGTTTGATTCTGATATCTTAATTATTTTCTGTTCCTGATGTGGATTCTGCAAACTAATTTACCTCAGTGCTCCTATAAAAACAGGCTAAATCATCATACAAAATGGTGCTGCGTCAACAACCTACAGAAGCAGAAAAGAATGGCCTTCGCTTGCAAAGATGACAGCAGTATTTCAGGATTTTTTTTAATGGAACAGGCTCTCCAAAATTTACTATAAATTGCTATGATGTGGAAATAAAAATTGTCTGGCAGTGCCTAAAGAATCGTTTCCTCAACAATCGTAATATTGACTCTCAGAAGGAACCAAAGGGGCTGTTGGATTGTGTCTGTGTAGTGAGCACAGGCTGTGTGCTAAACCACTGCTTTGTCACTAATTCAGTCATTACACTGACTGGGATGCTTGCTCAGTGGTGAAGGAAGAGAAATCTGATTTTATTTTTTCACTAGTTCTACAGGCATGCATGTCCTTAACTGTAGTAATGCAAATAAAACAGAATCTCATTCCAGTTCTTTTCGGTTACTGTCAACTGGATTTATCATTAAGGAAAGAAATGAAAGCAAATGCCACATCATTGTGCTACCACTTATGTCACCTAAGTACCTGGATGACTTGTCTAGCTATACTTTTCTAGATGCGTGCATAGTTAATGACATACATGCTTTAACTTGAATTTTTCTTTTAACGTGTCTTCCTATGGTTCTAATGGCTAGGATTAATAACAACAGGAGCTAACTCAATGCACTTTCGGGTAACCTACAACTCAAACAGATCAGTGGATGTGTGAATACACAGACCTAATCACAATTTCTGCTAAACATTTAATGTATGACCTCAGTCTCTTTCTCTTTTTCTCTATATGTGCTTTCTCATACATCTTTTCTGAGAATCAGTGCAAAATATTTAGTCATATGTAGGCATGGCAAGAGTTTGGTGCTATGTTTGAAGAATTAATAGTTAAGGGAGAAATTGTATGGTTTGTTTTAAATGGTAAGGCAGGCGTGTAAAGTGATGGAGCTGCTCGTCATGCTTTAAATCTACAGAGCAGACCTTGGTTGATCACGAGCAAAAAAGATTATCAGCAAAAAAGAAATTTTCAACAACAAAGCAAACTCTTGCTATGAGTTCACACCTTCTCTACTGCTATATTAGGTAATTGCCTTGTGAAGCGAGCCTGGCTGCATCTGACTACAGCAGTATAGCCAAGGCAGGGTTTTCCAGCGGAGGTCTTGGATCAGCAGTCTGCAGGAACCTTCGTGCTTCTAAGACTGCTGAAGAAAGCAGACAAAAGCATGCCTCCTATCAGCAAGCATAACATTGCAGTGCCTGCTGTCTTAAGAAAAAAACTTGCTGACGAGGAGAAAAGAAAATTACCGGTTTCTTTGCTATTACTCTAGTATCCTTCCAAAGGGAGGCGAGCAGAATGTGCGAGGAGATGAGGGAGTAGCGTTGTATGTGCGCAGTCTGTGGATGAGTCCTGATGGCTCTCTGTTGTATCAGCGCCCCGTTTTCATCTTGGATTAATTGTTACAGTGGGCTTTAATGACAGGTGTTGCCAGGTAAAATGTTAGTAGATTGGAGGAAAACAGTGTGTCCTACCTGTAAGTATTCTGCTTTACATGATGATGTCCTCCTAGCTTATGTGTTGGGGCTTTCTTGGATATGTTTTTTTTTAAAAAAAGAAAATAAATCACTTCAAGTGTTTTTCTTTCCCTTTTCTCAACAACTGGAACTCTAAAGGTTTAAAACTGTGTTAAATGAATTTGAGCCTGTTGTTGCTGGAGGGCAATGTGTGGGAAGCAAATGCTTTTCACATTCTTGCAAGGAGAAAACTAAGTCAGAACTCCTAAGATCATGGTCAAGACAATTTTTTATATCAAGCTGCTTTATTTTCTTTTCACTCTTTTTCGTTTATGTATCAACATTATTTTTGTAGCACTTGCTTTTCTACACTTCAGTAGAGCTTAAAGAACTTGGATACCATGTTTGTGGAGTGAAGAGGGAGTAATTTAGGGTTGGATTTGAAGAGATCACTATCCAATTTTTTTCTCTTCCCGAGAAGAGCTAAATACTAGTAACAAAGAGGCAACTTCATTTCTGACTGATACAGAAAGTGACGTTAATGCTGTTGCTCCTGCTAACGCAGGATATAGTTTAAAAACAAACACACACAAAACTACGTGGGAATTGCAGATGTAGGCTGCTTACACGGATGTGACCGCAGGCTAGTGGGTAACGTGGGCAGGACTTGAGTGCTCCAGACAAAATGGACACAAGTAGACATGGGACTCAATATTGCGGTCAAGTCAGGGTTGGACGATTCCTCTGTCAATTCCACTTAAGGTGTGAGGTCGCTCTGGGGAAGAGGGGAAGTAAACTTTTTTTGCTGTGACCGGCTACCTTCCACAGTCAAGTGAAGACATGAACAAGTGACTATAGTCAAGTGAAGATGTAAACAGGTTGATGCTTCTTATATTCTCCTACTAATGTGTCTTGCTTGGATCAGTCTCCTCCCCACAGGCAAGAGCAGCAGCCAAAATAGGCTGATACAGACACTGTTACTTTGGGAGGACGTTCTACTTATCAATAGGGTGAGAAAGGACAGGGTAGTGAGCTAGCAGGAGGGACAACTACCTTCTCTCCACTGGTATACCCCCAAATTTTCTTGTCAACCTTTCTTATATTCCATTTTGACACTTGATGGGAAGTCACCATCTTGCACCTGCAGACCTTCATACCACAGGTATGATGAGACTTCAAGCAAGGATGCTGCTTACACTGATTTGTAACAGGGAAGGTTTTTCTTGCTAGGAGCCAAACACCAATCCCAGATTTATTTTTACATAGGTCATTATATAGCGGCTGGAGGATAACTTTTGATTAATAGTGATGAGAAGTTAATTGGGACCATCTGACCCACATGTGGTGGAAGTCCTCCCTAGCTTGCAGCACCTGATCTTCCTTGCTACTCTTTCCAAAACAAACATACCTTTCACCACTACCGCAAGGCATTTACAGATCTGTCCGTACTTTGGATACGATGGTGTATCTTTTTAGACTGTGACCTCAAGGCTAATAATTCATGGTGGGGTAGGCTACATGTGATGTCTGTGGTCTTTTGGAATGGTCATTACCTCGATAGAAACGTAAGCTAACATCATGTATCTCCCATTACCCCAAAGAACTGATCAAAATGTTCTGACCTTGTTAAAACTACAGATGTGTCTCCTTGGAGATAATGACTCAATCTTTTGAGATTACTCTTTCCATATTTTTTTTTCCTTTATGGCTAATTGGTACTTAACTTCAACAAAGGCAGAAAGGGCTTTAATTTTAAAGATTTCCTGCTTGTAATCAAGGATACTGCTTTTCTGTATTGAAAAAAAACCAAAAACCCAAAATAAACCCACACCACAACCACACCACACCCTCCCCCCCCAAAAAACCCTAAAAACAAGTAAAACAAAATACCAACCAAACAGACTTTTGAAAAGCCAACTTCATTCCTTTTTTTAATGCTGATTCTCCATAAGGTCTTTTTCAGTGTCAAACTGCCACTCTGTTGAAATGAAGCTCAGGAGAAACACAGTATACTTTAGTTCACATGAATTGGGACTCAGTTTTCGTCATCCAGTAAGCTATAGAACAACTGTGATGGAAATAGTACATACTTTAAGGTAAAAAGATTTGTTACCATGCCAATGCTATTTTCTTCCATGTGAATCAAAGGGTCACAGTTGCTTTAGAAATGTGTGACTGAAAGAGGCCACCTGAGTTTGAAAGTAATTTCTTGTTCTTCCCAGTCCTCCTCCTGCACCACAGAGTATTGTGTAATAAAAGTTTAGTCAAAGAAGTTATGGGGGGAAAAAAAAGAGTGGGAACAGATCCTCAGAACAGACATCTTGCATTTTCTTCTTCTCTAAAGTGACGGGTATGTCAACCTTGTTCAGTTTGTTTTTGTTGGTAATGCCATCATATAATCAGATGATGAATTATCTTTGGGTCTCCCTTTTTCCATCATCACTAGGAAACCCCTGTCGTCTTTGCTGGAGAGGCTCCAAGGTGCGATGTAAATAGTTGCTTGGGGTGGACAGGGATAATGTAGACTCCACATGTCTCAAAGCAACATTTGAGAGTAGAAAAATGGTCTGATGTTTCAAAAAGCTGTAGCAAGCAAAGAAAATTAGGTCTTTGTTTCTTTTGTTATCTTTTTCTGTGCTCTTGAATTCTCAGCCTCATGCCCTCTTTTAGCCTATTGATCAAGTAGGAAGAAAGGAAATGCTTTACTGTACTTTCACATTTTCTTTATGTGCTTGCCCAACAGTGTATATATATTCTTTATGAACAGAATTTTACCCTGCAGCAGTGCGAAGCTGGCATACTCCTGCAGGAAAGGAAGCTTCCCACATACAAGAGCTAGAAATGTTGTTATTCTTACTGTGCTTCCTCCTCAGTGTTGACTTCCTTATGATCTGAGAATAACATGATCGATCACCTGCATAATTTTACCAGTTTGGAGACACCAAACAGGTTATGCAGTATGTTAGTCATCTTGGTTCATCTTGCTAAGAAATCTGGCCTCTGGGGAAGTCCTCCTCTATTGTGGCATCTCTTAGAAGCTGCTTGTGGCCTACTCCCGGCATTTGCACATGTGCATCTCCTCAGAGTCTTATAGGAATAGAAATGACTTTTTAATGTCTCTGTTAATTAAAAAATTTGTTCTTCTGTTAATTGAAAAAAATACAGTTTTTGTTATTGTTTCTTCAAACAGTATGTCAATTTATACTGTACCCCTACTAATAGATCCAATAAGGCTGGACCCTTTCTTGTTGGCTTGACTGACTTCTCTCTATTTCTGTATAATTTTGCATTTTAACATGTTAGGATCTCCTTCTGCAAGTACATACTGGAATTGGGGCTCCAGTCTACGAGGCTGCAGTGTGAGAACAAAGAAGACTTCAGTATTTTCCTTGGGACTTCCATAAAATAAAATACATAAAACATCTCCATTAAAATGTCTGGATTGACGAAGGGAAGGGGGGGAAAAAAAAAGGCTTTTCCTCCAACAGTGGCTTGATTAATGGATTTATTGTTTGTACAGATTTTGTCAGGAAGCCATATGGCTTGAGGAAAACAAAGAGGAAATGGCTGATGTTGAGAATCTGATTTAATAGGGGTCCCTAAGGACAGAATGAGGCTCTTATCCTTACTCCTTCCCACTCAGTTTTCAAAGTGGTCTGAGAAGAGCTTTAGTGTTTCAATAAAGCTAAAGATAATGCGGCTCTGTTTGGGTGGAAGTGTCGGTTCCTGCTGCGGGATCAGCATCACAGCTACTCCATTCTCAGGTTAAAAGTCCACTGTTCTTTGCCTGTTGTGTAAAGTATTCCAGTGAAGTTAACAAGGAACAGTAACTGAAATGTTTACAGCTTGTGTCTGGGCAGTTGGTCAGTTTGCAATAGGTGAAGACAACTTTAGCGTCTTGAAGCTGAGCTCTTACAGTTTGGGCTGAGACTATATTTCTCTCCTCTCTACCTCTCCCTCCTCCAGCAAAATTCAAGTATATACATCCCTGGATTAACTGAGTCACCATCTGTATCCTACAACCAGATTTATTTTCCTAACCTAGTGTGTGTATGCAGGGACTGATAAGGAACTGCGGCTCCAGCACTGGTGTGCTTAACCTGATGCGGTGGGTTAAATGAATGTTCAGCATTATCTGCAACTGTTTGACTCTAGTTATGACTATATCGTGAATAAACCCCAGTAGAAAATCTAAAGCAATGTTCTATAACATGACTGCAAGCAAATACGTTAAGGATGTTTAACAAGCACTTCTTCCTTGTGTGAAATTACAGCCTCTCAGCTGAGAGGCATAAATTCACCAAAAGCTGGTTATGGTCATTTCAGAGCTAAAGTAAAAGGCTCATGTGAACCATTGGTAATTGTTAGCAGGTCCACTGCGTGGAAAGCACAAAAAAAATCACTTTGCAAAAAACATATTCTGACAAGTCAGGAATTTAATGAACATTGGTTTGTGAATGAAAGCTACATATTCAGCTGCTGGTGGTGAAAACAATTTGACGTGTGTCCGAGATCTCTGGAGCTCCTGAATGTCCTATTTTGAAGGTTTTGGCCATAATGAAAGTAGTAATTGCCCCTATGGGGCTGCAGTGCGTAGTGCGTGTGGTCTAGTATTTTACAACAGGCCAGTCCTTTCTTTCCAGATCTTTGAGAGGTTTTTGTTGTTTTCTGGACCCTTTATGACATGTTTACGCTGGAGTTGGTGCTCATTGAATCTTTTCATATAGCTCTGACAGGTATTAGGAGAGCAGGTTTGTCTTGACACAATCCAATGGCTGGTAACAGTGGAAGAGGAGAGACTAAAAGACTCTAAGAAAGTTTTCATGGTTTAGATCTTCTATTCAGTGCTTCTGTCAAACTGTAAAACTCCCATTTAGTGCTACACATAATATATATGTTCCTTTAAAATATTATTCAGAAAGTCTTTGGTAGTGAAGGTTTAAAAATAACCACTTCTCACATGTTCTCCTTGGTTATGACACAGTATTAGGCAATGTTTGCAAGTCTGTCACAATGACACCATTAAACATCCTTGTAGTAAGCATGCCTTGCAAGCTGATTAATATTAGTCTTAATCAGCAGTTAGGGATTTGTTACCCTTTGCCTAGTTTGTTTGACTTGTTATGCATGTATTGGCCATGATTCACTACTGCAAGGGAGTCAGGGTATGCAGTTCGAGAGCACTTGGAGGTTTTCATGTTTGGAACATCTCCAGTTTGAGCATTATTTTCCTTAAAAAGAAAATTAGGGAAGAAGATTGTGAAATAATCTTCTATATTTACAATTTAGCAGTGGTAGATGCTCGTGACTACCTAATACAGTGCTTAGTTTTTCCTAGTGTTCTGGAAAGCTGTTGAAATGTTGTTTACCACGCTTAGTTATTTATAGCAGGAAAATGTCACACCAGGTATAAGAGGTAGCAAATTAAGTGCGGTATTCCACATTTCTTTTGAACTAACTTTTAAAAAATAAAATGCTACTTGTACATAGCAGGCTGTTTTATATCCATACTTACAGGTGGTAGGTGAACGCTGTGCTTTTCCAAAGCATTAAAGGGAGGAGGAGGAGGAGGAATAGGACTTTACCCTCAAAAAGGTAGTTTTAGTAATGGATAACAATGTTTACATTTTTTTCTTCTAGCAACTGACCTTGTCAGCAGAGTTGACACCTATACTTGGAGTAGCAGCTTACGCTAAGCCCACTGCATAAGCAGACTTCTCTGCCTGTCGTCATCTGCAGGTAAGAAGTTAAGACCAGAAAAAGTTCAAATTAGAGTTTTCTTTCTCCCTTCTGAAAGTACTTGCACATAAAGCATGCCAAGAACTCTAAAGCTTAAAGAACTCCATAAATACAGATTCATCACTCCCCCTTTCTTCCTGAGGTTAGAAATCTGAACAGGATCCCAGCTCTCCTGCTCTGTGCAACATCTTTTTTCTCAAAACAGTTGTGTGCTGGAGCAGACCTGCAACGGTCCTGTCAAGTTTATCTCTCCTGTGATGATGTCATCTCCACGTACATGCCCCCTCCAGCTGTGCCAAGAGGGAGACCCAGGGCTAACCTGTTGCTGGGGAGCGTGCCCTGAATGAGAGGAGACTCTTGTCCCTGGCTCCTCTAGTTGTCAGGCCATCATGGGCAGCAGCTCCCGGTGCCAGCAACAGCTGGTAGGTGACTTGTAGGTCAGGCAGTCGGCTGTGGCTGCACGTGGGTTTGGGGTCATCAAGGCTGCAACTGCCTCTTGCGTCATGCCATAGATTTGCTTTGAGCAGAGGACCCTGATGCCCTTTGGTTTGATAGAGTTCTTGACGTCACTTCATTTGGTGTGGGGGGCATTTCCCCCCCACCCCCCTTTTTCTTCTTTTAATCTTCAAATAGAGGTTCTGCAGGAGAAGTACTGTGATTGTGTAAAACACCCCCACCAACCCCACAGTCCAACTGTTTCACATTCTTAACGTGAGCGTACACTTAAAACACTAATGCTGGATACAAGGAAGGGTCCTCAGCTTGGCAAGTCAGACGTTGCCAAAAATCCACAGGAGATGTCAGGAAAAGAAAACAGTAGCAGGTAATGTTTCTCCTGACTGTGATTAATTTTTGATATAGTAGAAATATCAGAATGTAGAATTCAGTGCTATTAAAATAGATACTGTCAGATTATGCATTGCTATTACTTTTCATACTGCTTTGATTTTTGAGTCCTCTGTTTTACGATGTGAATGAAGTTGGCGAAGCAAGTGAGGGAAATTCACTCTGCTAATGTGTTCTGGAGTGTAAGCAGAATGCAGTTTCTCCTCTGGCTTGTCACCATTTACAGGCCTTGCTTAAAGCTAATTTGTCTTAGGTACATATGTTGGCTTTTAAGTGGTAGAGTTCTATACCAGTCACACCACCTTCTGCATTTTTATGTATAGAATAGCATTCTACAACTCCTTCTATTGCAAATATATTTTGTAGTAGTATTCTGTTGGTAATTGAAGCAGGTGAGGGACCAATATAACTAAATAATAAAAATATAATTATATACTTTGTTTACCAAAATGATAGCTTGTCTCATGTTTAAGCCTTGTGCATCAGAAGTACAGGCAAGCATAAATGTTGTGCAGCTTTTTCTTATTACAGGAGAGGCTGAAGCACACCACCATCGGTGGTTCTTCCAGGATAGGCAGTAATATTGCATGACTGAAAGTAGTGGCTCTCGTTGTCCTTACTATAGTGTAGAATGTTAACTAGTTTATATGTATACACGCATACATAAAATGCAGTCTGTATACTGTGTAAGAGCTTTGCTGAAGTGCAGCACGTGTGTATACATATATACATATGTACAGCATTAAAAATGCTTGTTGTCTTGGAGTCTCGCTTTAGTGACTCACACTGTCTTAAGTTGTCTTGTATTTGGGAGGTCTTTTTGGTTATTCATTAAAGTACTTTCAGTCTCACATTCTAGGCATGTTACGTGTCTCTCTTAAACCAATTGATCATTTCTAAAGCAGACATTTCCTGAGTATTAACAGCTGCCTGTAACCGACAACATATTCTTGCTGAAGAATACGATGATGCTGTATGGCGGAGTAGTACCAGCAATGAAGATAGTCCTCTTGACTGAAATAGCACGCAGAATTTATAAAGGCACAGGTCTCTTATTTTTTCCTAGGTGGCATTTAGCCAGAGCATCTATGTGTGTCTGTATTTGTTAACCTGTAACTCCAGGAAACTGAGAATGTGGTGGGTTTGAGTCAAATTTTCTTCTGCCAAGTTAAAATATTTAAGTATTTGTTGTAACTATTATTTGAGTAAATTCCTTCCAGTGGTGCAAGTCTGTGGCTAGCTGCCAGGTGACTAGAGTGTCACTCCTTTATTTGTCACTTTGAAACGAGCCATGCGAGTTATGCTCTTTGATTTTATTGTATGAGGAGGTATGTGCCTGCTGAAAAGTTCTCAAGATGGTGCTTGTCCATCCTCTCATGGGGAGAGTTACTTATTTACCTTTCTCATGGGGAGAGTTACTTATTTACCTTCACTTGTTTTGAATAAACCATTTTTTTTCTTCATGAGCATCACTAATGTGATTTGTTCTTGTTATGTGATTTCACTTTGTCTACTTTGGTGCATGAGACAAAGGGTCAGCTTGTAGTATGTGATTTATTAAAACATTTTTTCCTAGCTGAAATCATGAAGTCGTAATAGATTTTTGTACTTTAAAAACAAAAAATCCAATTTTATGCAGTGTCAGTCAATAAATAAAATGAAGAAGAAAAATAACATTATACCCGTGTATAAATCTGTAGTTCCCACATGTTTTGGGTGGTCTTTGCAGTTGGGTTCCCTCATCTCAGAGAGAAGGCAGTCGAACTGAAAAACACTTAGGAGAGTAGTAAGGATGATGAGATGTGAGCAATTTAGCAAATAAGACTTTTTAGTCCAAAAGAAAAACTGTTTAATGTAGGAGGGAAGCCTACAAAATGATGAATGAGATGAAGGACTGACTTTATTCACTCTGGCAGCACAAAAACCAGTGGACATCAGATGAAGCTAATAGGAACCTAGATCAGAAGAAACAAAAAGCAGGTAATTCTTCATACTGCAATAATTAGATCTGTGAAACTCCTTGCCACAAAGCTGTGGAGTCTGAAGAGTGGAAGAGAAATCCTGTTGAAGCACCCGTGAGTGCTGGAGTTGGGACCAGCTGGAAGCCCGCAGGGCCTTCAGGAGAATATTTCATAAAGTTTTCTTGCAGCCTTTTTGTTCTTCCTTAGGCATTTGTTGTGACTCCTTTTATTTTTATGGGTTAGGAATTTTAATGTCCAACATATTTCTTGTCTTCTAGCTTACAAAGGCAAGGTCTCAATCTTTTCCACAATAGTATCAGTCAGGGTTTTGGGTCCCGCTCCATGTTCCTGCAAAGGGACACTACCCTTCTTACCTTTGCTGTTTATTCATGCAAGTCATATAGGAGAGCTCTCTTCCCTGTGCTGAGACTTTGTAGTGATGCAAACTGTTTCCTTTTGAATGTCATAGTCACGGTTGTAATTGCCTTTGAACTGTTTACTAGCAAAGGTAGGCTGCTGCTAGTCAGAATAAATGGGTTTTATATGACTAGATGGTGAAAAAATCTTAATCACCCTTCCTTCAGGGGCTTCAAGTATCTACCATGTAAGGTCAGTATCAGTGACCTGCTTAGAACGACGTCGCCAGCAGGTATTCAGGCTTACAGGGCTGGATGGACATTTGGTCTTGGTCCAGTATGCCTCCTCTTATGATCTTCAGGTGTAGATTCTCTGGAATTGTCTCTACAGCTTTGAAAAGTAGCAAGCTTTTTTTGGTGAGCAGTAGGTGGTCCAGGATCCTTACGCTTCTTCATGAAACTTTCAGTTAATCAAGTAGAGATGATTGAAATTCTACTTGATTTCAAAACAGAGGAGTGACTTTCTTTGAGAAATTTTTTTATTCTTCCACTACTTAAATATAGAAAGTGGACCAAAATAGACCTGCTTGAGAATTATAGACTTACTTTTTCTTTGAAGTTCAATGTAGGTCTAATGGCTCTCTAAATTGATTTAACTAGCATGCTGTCTTAAATACAGTTGACAAAGCCTTAGTTTTGAGAGACACTTCAGAGGCTTTCACTAGTAGCACACTACTTCATTTTGCTGAGTAGTGATATTACATTTTTCTGGGAAGCTCAATAAGCATCAAAGCCAGACGTTGGTGTTTGAGTATTGAGACTTAATTTGTACACTCCAGCCGTGAGTAACTGCTGGCGTGTTTTGTGGCCTGTGTTTGTCATGAAGTAGACGTCTTTGACCTTCCTGAGCTGGAGAGAAGCTTTTGCTTCTGGCTGGACTAAAAACCCTGAGTGTACTCCCTTCCAGAACCATATATCTGCCATGTAAGCAGGATGGAATTTCTCTTTCATCTGAATGTTCCAGGTCATGCATCAGAACATATCTGTTATTGATCTCGTGATTTTCCCCCCTCATCTTTGGTGCTAGTATCTATTGAAAAAAAATGAAGAGATGGGACAAATTCCTGGGTGCTCTCTAAAAAGATCCCTGGTTCAGGGAGGGTTTTTCTCTGAGGTGCCAGAAGTTCTGGTTGAGGTGAGAAATAATCTCAAAAGAAACGTGCCGCCTCTCACCTTTTCATTGCTTCTCTTGCACATTTCACCTTACTGTCTATATACCTTTCTCATACTGTCTTTGGATTGAGTCAGTACAGAAAAAAAACCCAAAACCACAAAACCAAAATAAGATTGCTTTGACAGTTTTATCACAGAGATCCTTGCATTTTGCTGCATTCTTTGGGTTACAAGAAATACTTATCTACTCTGTCTCTCTGTTCCCCACACCGGGGTTGAACACTGCACAATGTACCTCTTGTTCCCATGCTGTCTGTGTTGCAGCTCTTTAATGACCTTGCGCTTGTTCAGACTGGTGGGACAGCATAGCTGAAGTTGAAAATACAATGATGTGTGCATCAGTTTCTTTCCTTTTCCTCACTTGTTCACATTTTACACACATATTACATGTAGCTGCTTCCTTTCTCATTTAAGGCTTCTTTTTCTGCCCTTTCTTATTGTCCTGTGTAAATCTGTCCTTACATAAAGCTCAGATTGTATATCTAGATCTAAATGTTTTGTTCACGTTTGCAGCACCAGTACTTCAAGTTTCTGGAATGTATTTAAAGTTGAACACTGTGACTATGTTTCTGAGGAAATATATTGGTCTTGTGTTTTAAAAAAAAAAGTTCTACCAGTGGTTTTTCAGAATTGGGATTCATCGTTTTCTTGGCAACTGAGGGCAAACTGAAAATGGAATGTAGGTGGAGACAGTATGTCTGGAAACAAGGACAGAAGTATTGATAATAAATGATGGGGAGGGTGGTGTGTGTGGAAATGCCACTTACATGAAGAGACAGGAAAGCCTAGCTGTTCTGCTTCAAAAATGTTTGATTCTTTTTTTTACTGCCTGAGACATGGGTTGCTGCGTCCAAGCCCTGGGTGTTGCAGGCAAACCATTTTATACCTTTTTTTCATTAATTTATTGAGTTTTGGCAAGTTTTGCGTCCTTTCGCTGCTCTGCTTGCTGGGTTGGCTTTTTCTGTAGAGGAGTGAAAAGATGGGATCGTGCGTTTTCTGGGGACTCTAAAGTTAATCTGACTGACCTTTTTGAGGCCATAGTTTGTTTTTTATTATTTTACCGATCACTAGGGAGTTCTGCAATATTCTAATCATTGTAGTAGCAAGATGTAGATGACCTCACCTAATGAGTGTTTAATGATACACAGTCATTAAACATTTGAGAGGAAAAATATGTGCATATTGCCCAACTTCTACCAGCAGCGTAAAGTTTTTTCCACTTGTTTTCATAGCAATAAATAAAAATACAGTTTTCCCAGCCTGCAACTGCAAAGATAGTATTGATTTTTGCTCTAATTGCAATGCAAATTAGTAATTTCTCTCTCTGGCAGGAAAGAAACTCTGCTTTTTGGAGGCATGTCATTCTGATACAATCTTTTTTTCTTTTTTCCATGTAAGTTCAGCAGTTCTGTAGATTGCTTCCTACAAAGGATAGCTTCACAAGGTTCAAAAATGAGAATTTCTAGGCTTTAAAGAAATAAAAGTTTACCTTTTGAATTGTAGTTGTTAAGGAAGCATGCTTTAGTAATTGATATCTTGAAGCAAGGAAGAAAAAATAGCAGCTAAATGGAGTAAAATTTAAAGTCTATCTTGTTAGTCAAATTGCAGAAATCTCACGGATACCTTCAAGTTAATATTCAGATCATTTGTCACTAAATAGGAAGAGAAATGTGGATGCCTGTCTTCACTTTTTAAGCCTAGCTTTGTACTTTTAAAAAGTAATTTCAGACTTCTTTTGTATAACCTTTCCTGGGTCTGAGAAGGCTTCTAATTGAAGTCTTAAAGCTTCTCCAGGGAGCTGTAGAACCCCACACAGGTTGTCACAGGGCTGGCCAAGCCTGACACCTGCGACAGGATTATTACGTTTTGGACAAAGCATCCCTTTGAATTCCATAGCAAGGCTTTGTTTCTTCACAAAAAAAGACCGAAAGCCCATGTGCTTTCAAACAAAACCAAATGGTTAAGACTCCAGATTTCTTCAAAAAACAAATATTCTGTGGTTATGTGTGTCTCTTTGCACTGGGTGAAGAAACTGTTATTTTCAGTTCACCAGCAAACTCCTTTTCAAAACAGAAAAATTAAAAATTAAGGGTTTTTTTACACACACACACACCTTTTTTTTTTTTTTTTTTTGGGGGGGGTGTGTGTGTGTGTTTGATTGTGTTTCATCCCCAGGCTTTCCCATCAATTTGGATTATCAGTAAAGCAGCAAAAGGTTAGACTGCCAGAATTCATTGTGTTATATTTTTGTTTAACAGATCAGTGGTGAGCACACTTCTAAATAAGGTTCAAGCCTCTCTCTTGCCAGAGGGCATTTGAACAAGATTTCCTAAGCTGAATCTACTCACTCTGGTACCCTGAGACAGTTTTGCTTCTCTCTTGCCTGACAGCTGTGTATTTGGGAGATTCCTGGGGTTCAAAGTCCCTGTTGCAGGGAACACCTTAGTCGTGCATATGAAACGAGAGGGTATCTGGAGTGGTTTTCCTCAAAATCCTGTAGCCTGATGATTAGCACAATTTCTTGGGGCATAGGAGATCCTCATCTTCGGGATTTTTTTTTTTTGTTGTTGTTTTTTGTTTTGTGGTGTGGGCTTTTTTGTTTTATTTTTTATGAAGATCTCTTCAACCAGGGTGTTGGCAAGAAACTGGTATATGCAGTTGTGCACTTACGTTATTTTACTAAGTAAAAATATGTAGTTTTAGCACAATTACTCAATCTGAAGTCAGAACATAGTTTAGGAGGTATATAACTTTTTCACTTCTGCTCTGATTTGGAGAAAGGTCGTGTTTTTAAAGATGTTTGTAGTCAGATCCTTGCTCTCAAAAGGCATTACGTGTATACTTAATTTTCCCATGAATCTACCAGTATGTATGAAGCGAAGCATGTGTTGGAACCTTGTTAGGCTCTCTCTTTGTGTTCATGAGTGGAAAATAAGATCTGTAAACCATGATGGTCTTTATAGATTATTCAGTAAAGATTCGCAATATGTGTTCTCTTACCATGTCCAAGAACCTTACTGGAAATGTACAAACTCCAATACTGTTATACTAACCTTGTATTGTAATATATATCATTAGTAGTTTGCTGATAGTAGTTGAAACAGAGATATCTTACTCTGGAGCAGACTTGGACAATAGATGCTTAATTTTCTTGGCAAGCTTTTTGGTATAAAAGGTAAAAAGAGAGTAACTAAAACATAGCTGCCATGCATATACCCGCTCTTCTTCCCCATGCTGGAAAAAGTTATGAGATATTATTTGGATGTTCTTAAAACTCTGTCTATCCAAACAGGAAAACAGATAATAACTCTGCTCAAACTGGGTTTTTGGTAAATGGGGAGAGGAGTGACTGTACAGTGATGCTCATCTGTGGATAGGTTTGGATTTTTTTTTTTCTCTGAAAATAATGCTCTTCCATATGTTTTTGACTTGGTTTAGAAATGCAAAACTTTCAGAAATGCACTTGATTTTGAGAGTCTCAGATAGGGTCAGATAGCTGTAATAGTACTTGAAGAGAAAATCCTATTAGTGTGCTTCCCGTGACACAAACAAATTGTCTTGATGATTGGTTCTGGTCATTTAATTATATAAACATCAGAAGACTTGCATCTGAAGTAGATACACAGTCAGGAAGCTGAAACGTGTTGTTCTACTAATGGTCTTGTAAGGACGATGCTTATTTACTATTTTTAAGTCTTTCCAAGTATAATCTAAAATAGATGGAAGAAGCTTGCTAGACTCATAAATATAGAAACAAAGGCTTTGTTCAAGAAATGTAATGTAGCAATTAATATGGCCTTGGCATTTCAGTGTAACCGGAGATGATGATGGTTTTCTTTCAGATCAGAAATGTTGAGAAAAGGGGAGTCGTTCGGCTTTGGAGGTGGGCAACGGCGTGGCAGTGGCTTGTTTCCCAGCTAGCTGTAAACCCTGCGAGTGGCCTGTGCATCTCCTCCCTTCCACACGACTGCACGCTCCATCCCTTTCTTTGAAATAAAAGTCACAGCATACAAGCAAATGCAAGAACCATGAGATATATTAAATTCCATCTCTTGTTAACTTGTGGTGTTGGCTTAGTTCTCAACTCACTCTCTCAGTAAACCGGTGTGATTTTTCTTGACGTCGTTGTATGAGCCATGTTAAGGGTGAAGCACTGCTCATACTTCTCTGTTGCTGAAAGTGCTCTGGCAGTCCAGGTCTACAGCGCGTGTAGGCTCCTTTCTGCCATGCCATATGTTAGTGATGTATTCATCACTATGGTTTGCTGGTCAGTATGCTTGTATGCGCTTTAGGTCAGCTCCTGATTCTGCATATGTGTAGGCAGCACAAGCTGAGGTACAAATCAATGTACATGGTAGTACAAACCAAAGATGCGAGAAAAATGCTTTTGCAGATTTCTTAGGTATCTTTACGTGCTTTATGTGCATGTTAACAGGGTCGTTTCAGCCATGAGAAGTATCTTTGCCAAACGTAGCATTATCAGAGATTTTCAGAAGGCTTTGCATAATTTATTTATTGATTCTGAAAAACAACATAGTGTAGGAGTCCTTGTCAGATGAAGTCATAAATCTTTGCCTACTATTCAGAACATGCAAGTTATGTAATTCCCTCTCCCCTACACGCACTTTTCTCACTATTTTCACATAATCACAGAAAGGCTGGAAGGATCCTTTGGAGGTCACATAGTCCAACATCCTGCCCAAGCAGAACCGTTACCAACACAGTATAAAGTCAGCCGTGGATTTGGTCTGGCCGTGTCTTGAAAACCCATAGGGGTAGAAGTTTTCACAACCAGCCTGGCTAACCTATTCCAGGGCTCCCCTACCCTCCCCGAAAATAACTTTTTCCTAATAGCAGTTTTGAATCTCCATGCTATCCCCGGTCTTCAGAGCTCTTTGCTTGCTGGTGGGAATGTTCTGTTCTCCCACCCTAGCATGCTGGGGTCCTGGGGGAGTTAGTACTCTCTAACTTCCAATCAAAATGTCTTAAGGTGCTTCTCTTCTCAGGGTAATGACTAAACAAAAATATTTCAAGTAGTACTGCTAGCCTAGCTTCTGATACATATGTATAATGAAAGCTTTTTGGTGAGATTTTAAGACTATTTCACATCTTGGTATTGAAATCTACTTCAGAATTTGGTGAGGAAAAGAAATCTCCCTTCTTCCTTATTTATTTTGTATCAGAAAGACTAACCTTGTAGGAGAAAGTACAATGGTTTTAGTAGAAGAAAACAAAGGAAAAGGGCGTCAGCAATCTCTAGTGCAGTATCTTCAAAATACCCTTAAAGAGTTTCTTTAGAGGGTTGGGGTATTTTGGGGGGGTGACGAGTGAGTCTTTGCTGTCTTCATAGCTAAAGAGCCACACATTTTCTTCACTGAAGCATAGCTCTACAAAATATAAAACTTAAATGTGAATGCAGGGAATCCCTAGAAAAATAACTTGTAACTAGCAGTAGTTTCCATCTCACAGCTCGTGTGGTCTGAGATAGGAGAAAATACAGCTTTCTGTAACATATTAAATTTTCCATTTTCAGTTCCATAGTGGGTATATAAATCTTAGTCTGCGTGTAGTTGATGCTAAACTGAAAAGAGAACTTTATCTAGAAAATATAGGTAGTAATGCAGTTTTACAGTGGAATATCAAATGCCTTGACTTTTCTGGGAGATATGTCAAGAGTACCTACAGAATTACTTAAATCACCAACTTCTTTGCTATCTCATTGCCAGTAACATGTTATGGAAGTGCTTCTCAGGTAAGGAATTACAGAGGTTTTAAAATGACATGGAAAGGGGTCTGTATGTCATAGTCTATTGCAAATAGTTTAGATTGTCTTGTTACTGTGACATGTTAGGTCTGTTCTGTTAGAGATTCTAAATTGAATGCATCACTTCTTTTACATCAAATCTGAGATATGCGTAGTATTATTAAAATATTCTCTTGAGCTGCAGTAGACCCCTTTGCAGCAGTATAAGATGGGTATAAAGGCATGTGCCCACATTCTAATAGTAAAATCTTTTCCTAGGTAGGTATACCAGCAACATTTTAACTGCTAAGTTTGCACAGAAAATTAGGAATAATGAGATAAAGTACTTGCTAGTCAAATGGATGTGGTATCTACTCACTTGAAAACTTGTAGGAACATACAAGATAGTGCGATTATCTTTTAATTTTTTAAAAATATTTTAAAAATATTTTTAAAATAAATTTTTTAAAATAAAAGTAAAGTAGCAATAGTTCCTCCTAAAGAGAGTTTCTAAAACTGCCATCTGCCCTTCTGCATGAAATCACAGAGGTAAGCTGGAGGTTGAGCAGTGTGTGGTCTTGATAAGCTTGGTTCTAATGCCGAAATCCTTAGTTTTAAGCTGGGAAGATTTGAACGTCTTAGTGTTCCCTTAGCAGTTCTGTTTGGTTTTCGTTACATTCACTTTGCTATTCAACAAAACTTTTCTCTCTCAATACTATATGCCGCACTCCGGGCTAGCTGACGTTTGGCCTACTTGGATTGATTCCTCTGTTGAGCGAGAGGAAGGTTGTGACTTTGACAGTTTTAGATTATAAGATCCACTGGCGGTGATTTATGCTGAACTGGATTGGAATTGAATTAAGGTTTCCTATTTTTAATAAGGCTTTACACTGTATTTTAGTGCTTCACGCTTTCTTCGGCTTTCTCTTGCTGCAATGAGCAAATACCTGTGCGTAATTAGTCATTATGACCTGTTAGCTGATTTTTACGTTCTCTCAGGAATCATGCAGGGGAGATTTGGAGCGCAGGGTTTGGAGGATTTTTGGGTGCCAATGCTGGCTAAATAGTGAGACTGTAGATTGCCCTCTGCAAGAGGTTTCCTGTAGTCTCTACACAAGTATTGCCGTCAGCCAGTTTAAGGATCCCGGAGCCTGAAGCTCAGTCTACACCTTCACTGGTGCAATTTTAGCTTCTTTCCGTGTGTTCTTGCTATAAGCTGGTACTAATGCCACAGGACATAAGTAGGTTAAGAAAGTTTTGTGCAGATCTCATAAGCTCTATGTTAACAAAAAATTTTTCACGCTGGACTATTTCAAAAGCTTTCGGGTGAATCTGTTGTCTTTCAACGAGTGTGGAAATACGGTTGTTGTGTAGTAGACTCCGGCCATTTGAGAAAACAAGTGCTTTCTACTGCTGTTTTTGGGCCAAGGCAACATCCTTGGCACTTCTGTCTGACAGAGACAACTTCAAGGTTAAAACTAACCATAGATAACTAGGGTTGGGCTTCAAGGCAAAGTCCTGTTTCATAAAGTACCTGAAGGGCAACTTGGCCTCTGCAAGAAAGCTTGTGGGTTTTTTGTTTTTGTTGTTGTTTTTGAAAAGAAAAAATCCACAAAAAAAAAAAGACGGGAGCCTGAACATTAACTACCGATTATATTGTACTGCACTCTACATTTCCTCTCATCTTGCAACATCACAAGGAGGAGCGTTAGCAGAAGCAAGAAATCCTAATAGTTACTTGTTAGCACAACAGGACAGAAGGCTTAACTGTTCTGACTGCTCCCTGGATGCTGAAATCAGAACTTAATAACAGTTTCTGGTGCTGATTCAGTCAGTCTTTTTTGATCCGCAACTTTGATCCACAAAGTTGCTTCAGGTCAGCTAAACACTATTTAACTTCCCGGTTAATATGCATGTGTTTGTTTTAACTTGCCCTTGTATGTTGACAGGCAAAAAAGAATCATGGAGCAATTTAGGATGCAGAGAACTTTTGAGACTGGACTAGATGATCCAGCGCTTGTCCAAAGCTTGTCCTAAAATGAAGCTGATACACTGTTTTGCTTTAGAGTGTGCTTGCTTCCAAATTTGCTGTCCCCATGGTATACTAAAATATTGACAATCTAAAAGATTATCAGTGAATTATTTTTTCAGCTTATTGTTTAGTGTGAAGATGCCTCTGTCTTCAGGCTTTCTTTCCTCTCTTGGATTAATGCTTTGTGAATACTAAATGATTGGGTTTTTTTCATAAAAGTTTCACTTACATTTTTTTTTTTTACTATTAACTCATACAGGAATATCCATCTGGTCCTGGTTTTAGTCACTGATGGTATTTTAGAGTGTTTGAGAAGACGGCTTTTGTATTTCACCCTCTGAAAGTTAATCTAATGTTCAGCAGGTGGTACTGCACTGGAGACCCTGGTGCACGCTTTTCCCTGTGCTGTGGGAGACATACAGTGTGAGCTTCCCGAGTTCTCCTCTTGGCTGCCAGGACTGTGTATGCACTTCTGTGAAAGCATTATATAAAATCCAAACTCTGTAAGCAGTATTAAGAACAGAAAATTGTTCCATACCATAAGAATGCCTTTAATTACCGGATCTGTAGAGCTAAAAATCCCTCTTACATTTTCCGCAGTCTCATGTATGTTGGGGTGGTTTTTTGTTTGTTTCATGACAAGAGGAATGATGCATGCCATCATCTAACATACTTACTTGAAAGTAAAAGATGGGGTTTGAGGCCCTTCAAACAAAGAAAAGTCTAGAACCTTGCTCTCCCGCTTCAGAGGTAAATGCTCTGAGCTACCACATACAGCCCCCTCTAGTGTAGTATTCAAATCCAAAGGAAAGAACTAGGTACTAAAATTCCTGAGAAGGACTTTGAGCTGTGACTATTCCCCCTCCTCACCTGGTCTGACTGAAGAGCCTGGATGTGAGAAAGATTCATTTGGAGGTGCAAATGTCTCAGGGGGGGTTGGGCACACCAACACTTGGTGGCTGTCCATGAATATTTACTTCCGTCCTTTTGCTGCACTGAGTAGGGAGCCCAGGCACTGCAGGTTTTATCAAGTCCTGGAGCCCAGAAAGAACATAGCAACGTCCAGCATGCTGCCTGTAAGGAAGTCTTGCTCTTGGTCTGTATTACCAGAGAATGTAACCCTACAGAGTTACTTCCAGTTTATGTCATTGATTTCTGTCTCAAATACTGCTATATAAAGCTTTCCTGTTCATTCTGGAAGTTGACTGGTATCACTTGCAGTTTGGTTTCAAGCCTGAAACCATGTTGCTCAGGTACCCGTTCTGACACTGTTATTCTAAGTATTAGTGTTCAAAGTGCTCATGCAGCAGTGTATTTATGTTCTGCTGCAGAGGTAAGAGCTTATACCCCCCTTTCCCCCCCTTTGCCTTTGCAGTTCTGCAAGCGTGATGTTGGAGGGGTGATGGCATGCAGAAGAAACCATTAGAGCTGAAGCAAAGCTAGTGTCTGACCATTTTTTCCTGCAGGTTTTCTTAGCATGTTTATCCTTAAAAGTATGTTTTGACAGAGTGCAGCAGTTATTGTGCAGCTGACAGTGGATTACAATATTGTTTGTTTAGGATTCAGAAGCCTAGTATTAGATTGCTTCTTGTCAGCAAAGTGCAGGATATACCACATGGTGTCTGCACATGGAAACGGTATGACCCCAGCCCTGGCAGTGGAATTCAGATAAAGTGATACTGTTCTCCAGCTTTTTTATTTCTTCAGTAAAAGGCATGAAATTATATGAGTATAACTTTATGCCACAGTTGAACGTGCATTAACTTTGTGAAAGCAAAGATTTCAGAAATAGCATGGTGGTATTATATTCTATCTCCGGATACACCTAATATTAAAGCACTACTAAAGCAAGAAAGCGTATTACTAACATTGAAAGCTCTCAAGTTTGGTTAGTTCAGCCAAAATGTTTCAGCTTCCTGTATCTAGGATCCCAGCGAGCTTTTGTAAGGGGAAGGACTGCAAATAGTTGAACAAGCAGGACTTCAGCTGCAAAGTTGTTTTTAATTAAAGGCTTTCTCTTCTGCGGACTACTCCCACATAGAGGGTTGGAAACTCGTAAGTATCCATGCATGGATTTTTTTCTTTATTCCCCTGGGATGGCAACAGACTTGACCACCTACAAAGGATGCAGATATTGCAGTGAAAGCCAACTGGTTCCTTTCCAGGCAGAGATTGGTTGGGAAAGGAAATAAGAGCTGAAAGTTTTGATTGTACTTTTCTTCTTGTGATCCATGTGCAACATGATTTCATTTAGCAGTAGTTTGGATTTCTCTGTAATCTGCTGTTGACCATGCTGGTTGCATGCACACAGATGAATTGTCGGGCAATGATAGTAGCTGTTCCAGGTCTAAGTTTAGGCTGGTCAGTATGTCGAGGAGGGAGTTGCACTCAAATTCAGGTTTTGGTGAAAACGCATCAAAAGTGACCTTACTGTGATCTTTAGGTCAGGGGACTGGATTTCTTCCATTGAGAGCAGATTTAATCCTCTCTTCTTGAAATGTCACTGAAATACATTGCTTCTAAAAGCAAAAAGAGGAAAACAGTCAAAAATTTGTGATTAGAACATTGTGAAGAGCTTGTTCTTACCAATATCAGTATGTAGCTGTCATAGTCCATATGGGTCCCTCAAATTTATAGGACAAATCTCTGTAAATTAGGCTTTACTTTATGAGCTCATTAAGAAAGAAAACAAAGGCAATAAACGAGGGTTCAGTCCTCTTTGTACAAACTAGTCTAATAACGTGACTTTACTATTCATCACTTAATTCATGAGGTTTCTAACTCACAAGTTCTCTAATCTGTAACTCGCAACTCATAACTTGTAACTCATGCACCTGTGAGCACAATGGTTACCTAGCCGATGGGGAGAGCGCTCCTCCTTTCTCCTCCATCATGGTGCAGGCGTCCCTTGTGTTGCACCAGGAAGCACAAAAGCGTCAGCAGTCCAGCTGCTGTTGGATCTGCTTCAAAAGCTTTTTTGGGTAAGCTGACATATTTATACCTTCCAGCTTGGAAGTTTGAGCTATGCCCCTTCTAGGAGTTAGCAGATTCTGAAGCAACTGCCAGATGACCAGTATGCAAGGATTATGGCTGCAGGTGACAGCAAGCTGCAGATGATAACGGCCGCATAATGACCTTTGGCTCTTTGTGGCCACCGTGTCCTGCCCACGTTTGCCCTTGCTTTGACCTAATGGCGCTGCTGCCAGCATACATCAGGCCTTAGCGTGAGCTGTGTGTTAGCCAAAATCTGAGCAGCAGTTGAGTGAAGAGTCATGCTAGCTTGTAGACAGCCCAGCTGAAAGTGTCTGCTCGGGGACAGTCTGGGATCGTCCCGTTCCCTTGCAATCCTTCCCTTCAGAGTCGTGCAACTGCGTCTCTGCAGAACGCGGCCGTTTCTGAATAGCAATGCCTTTCAAAGGACTTCAGCGTGGGATGCCTTTATGTGCACAACTTGCTGCTTATGCAACAGCATTCCGCCCTAAAATGATAAAGGTTTGAGCAATCCAGTTCTCCTGGTTTTGAATGGATATACATACGTCAAGAAGCAGGATGATGAAATGCAAAGAACTGCCATTGCAAATTCTGTTACAATGCCTAGTTTGCCAGACTTGGTTTCTAGCAGATAACTGTTAAATTATTGTAACCATCCTAATACATTACCCATATAGTATACAATAGCCTTTATACTAAAGTTAATCATAACAACTGCATGTGTTGTCTGTACATCTATCAAGATGCAGGATATATTTTCAATTATTATATTGCCTTCTTCTGCTGTTGCGGAGGTTGCTCAGCTCTGTCCATGCCAACGGCGGCATTATTTACACTGCAGAAGAAAGGAAGAATAAAAGGAGAAGGGAGAAGATTGTAAAGACTTAAATTAGCATTGTTTCCAGAACACTGTTATTTGCATGTTGGACTTTGTTACAATGCAATCATTTTGTGAGGAGGGATGTTGACATTAGAAGCTGTTTCTGTAACTGAGATGAGGAGAAGAAAGCAGGAGGAGAGTTCTTTAGGTAACTAAATTGCCATGTGTTCCTTGGAAAAAAATTGAAGTTCAGTCATCTAAAATAACTAACACAAAGATTGTTCGCCCTTAGAATGAGAATATGCAATGAAAACCTTAAGCAAAATAAAATCAGAAGATGAGGATCTTGGTAAATGAGATCAAAATTTTGAGTCACTGGAGTGCATCTGGTTTAGGCCATTCCATTTGAGGTGTTTGAAGTGATTAAAGTTGCAGGGCCTGAGGCCTCAGTGCTCTCTGGAAATTAAAGCCCCTTGAACATATGAAACACATAGAAACATATGCTGTGTGAATAATCTTAAATTAGTTGCTGTTGAAACCCCAGGCCTTTATTGTCACCTCTTCAGTAACTCGGATGTCCCAAGGACTTGCACTGGTGGGTTTTTTGTTTTTGTTTCAAGCTGGCCTGCGTTACACACATATAATGTAAAAGTCAATTGTGCGCTCTGTTTTCAATGGAAAACCAAGAAAACTTGATATACAGCTGTGCTAAAGATGGCCAAACCACAGAACGTTGAATTGTTCCCCTGGATTGCTAATGCCTAATACCTTCCTTAGAGGAATAGATACCTTTTTGATAAAGCTGTTTAGAAGCACATGGGTAATTTGGACATCGATGTTTAATGTGGCTTTTCAATTTGCTCATTAAAAACAAACAAACAAAAAAAGCAGAAACAAAACTTTAACTCACTTTTCTGATATATTGTACTTGGGTCATTTATTTTTACTCTAAATGTCATGTTTTGGATGTCTGGACTCCATTAATGCTATTTATTTTTGATAATTTTTGGTCTTTACTTGCTTACTATCTTCGAGTAGCAGAAACTTTGTGTAGGCACTTTGTCTTGAGTTCTTTCCAGGATTTAGATTGCTTGCTAGGTAATTGTGCTTAATAAGCCATTCTGGCCTCCTAACATTACCTGGTATTGTACACTTCCATAGCTGTGTATCAATAAAGATTAGAAATCCCAGCAACCTTCTTTTAAAAGAAAACCACCCAGGCTTTTTTTGTTAAGCTCTCTCACAAAGTTCTAAATCCTGTCTATTAACTCATTCACTGCTGCTAATGGCTAAATAGCTCTCCAGACTACACAGCCTGTCCTCCATGTTTCTGTGGCAAGGAGGAGTCCACAGAAATGGATACTGGGTTTTGGGTTTTTTTTTTCCAGTTTGGTAAGAGAGAGCAGTGGAAACTAAAAATGTCCAATTGGATCTTCTGATTTTTTTTTTCGTGTTTCAAAAAAGAAATACAAACTAGACTTCGTACTTCATAAGCAGTATGATGGTAGCCCAGAGAGTACGTGAGCACCTCAGTTCTTACCGCAGCATTACTGAGCAGCCGCGATGCTGTTTTGTTTAATTTGGACTGTGTTCTTCAGTACCAGTTCCTGGCATCACAGGCATCTCGTAATTAAGTTCAGAGACATACAGTGAAGATCCACTGTGATAGGAGGAATGATGCTAAAATTCTTTCTGGTGGGACAAGTGTACTCCCAAAAGGCTCGGTTAAGTTGCCAATCCTCTGGATGCTTTCCAGGAGCTTTTAGCAGATTGCTGTTTGTCTTGGCCTCTCTAAAAGGCAGTAGAACCCCCTAACAGAAGGTGCACTGTGCCCAAGGTGTTTGTAGGGCGTGTGGAGATGAATAAGATTGATTAGCTTGAAAAGCAGTAGGGTTACAACATGACACCTGTTGATCCATTGATTTTTTTGGTAGGCACTGTGTAGAAGTATCTTAAGGGAGAATTTGAAGGAGGACAATGAAAAGATTTAACCAATAATTTGGTGGAGTTTCTCTTCTGTGCACATGTCTGAGGTGACTTTTGCAAACAAACCATAAAGCTGTACAGTTCACTTGGAAAAATATATGAGAAGTAAAAAGGGTGGATATAAGTCTGGAAGGGCTTCCTGAATGAAAATACGCAGATTGCACATAATGTAATAGAGAAAGGGGAGGACTACTTCACACGCTCTGCTTTTGGCAAGTCTGGTGACTCCAGAAGACTGTCCTGACATCATCATTCTGGGCAGATGGACAAGATGGGATTGCTGAGGGTGCAGTGAGGAGGAAGATGAAGTCATTAAGACTTGAGATGAAAGCCTGTAGCTGCATGGCCTGTAACAAAAGGCCGTATCTCAGAAGGTATGCAATGTGGACAGTGTCTGAAAATATGGGGGGAATCAATATGTGGAAAGTGGTGCTAATTTAAAAATTGTTGCAGCAGGGGAAGTAAGTAGGAACAGGAAAATGAAAACTTTTTTTTTTCCTCGCTGTATTGAATTTGACCTAACATCTATTTTCCGTTGGTATTGCGAACTGTGACTGTTGTTTAATTGCTGTCGATTTTTTGGCATAGCATCCTGTTTTTCTTGAAGAGCTCTTTGTTGGGTCATTCTACACGTGCCATATGTGATCTTTGTAAGACTGCTTCCCAAGGGGAAGTGTGTTTATAGTGATGTTACTCATCTCAACGATTCTTACTCTTCCCGGTGAGTTTTGGACCTCTTGGGTGAGTTTTAGCCAAACTTAACGAGAATTACTGATTTAGACAGTATGAAGTTCGTGACATTTTCCCTTACATTATTAGCAGAATAGAGCAGAGATACCTAAGTATACTCGCCTCTTGAAGTGGTATTGCAGTTCCACATCCATTTTGAGATCATGTGGCCAGTTGGCCAAAGTGGTGGAGACTTGGCTTGGAGCTGGTTGTAGCACGACCGCAGCACTGAAAGCAGGGCTAGGGGAATTCAGTAATGCAGTTCAGAGTATTTTAGTCCATAACCTATTGCTGTGTATTGTGATTACCTCAGCTTTTGCTCTCATAAATAAAATTACCCAAGCTCACAGTTGTCTAGAGAGGGGAAATACTTAAGTGATCCAGCTGAGTCCTATAAATAGAGAATAGGAGCAGCAAAGAATTTATTTGGTGCTTGGGGAAATACGGAAGTAAGCATCGCCAAGTGTAAGTTTTAGAAAGGGATGGGTTCCCCCCACTTGTTTCTCTTACTTACCTTAACTGTTTAAAGACTCCTCATAAAATATGTTCTATTCTGTCTTGCAGACTTTTCTAGGTTGCCAGGAGAGGGATTGGAAATTTCTTAGATAATGTTTAATGAATAATGTAGTTACTCTCTGAATAAAGCATTGAGATGATAACTTTTTAAAACAGTTATGTGGATTAAGTTGAAAGGGCCTCACCTTATTTCTGTTTCAGGAATTGTATTTAATTACAGTGAGATTTCTCTTCAATAGTCATGTAGTACCATGGCTGTAAAGAGATATACTTAATTGACTTCTAAAACTTCAGCTAATTCAAATTGAAATAAAATACATCTTACAATTGAAATATCCATTTCCTGCATCCTTCAGTGTAAGCATGAAAGTGGAGAAATGGACTCATTTGCACGCAACTTTTCCAGAAATATAGTGGAAGTGTTGTGTTTTGGTCCATGCCTTGAAACATGGGAAGTATGATCAGATTTTTTTGTATGTTTTTCTGAGCTTTATGAAATTTGCCCTTGGTTCGCATTTGGAGTCCAAGGAACACCTCTCTTTGACAGCTGTGACTCAGTGTGACTGTAGTCAAATGACAAAGCACAGCAAACGTTGCGCATGGGCTTGGCTGAAGTGTAAAGAACAGATTTGGCCTTACAAAACCGAGAGTTAAGCCAGTTCTTGCCAAAACGGAGTAGATGACCTCATTGCCTTTAGTGTAAATATTGGCAATTGCACCCGAATGTCTTCAATCAATCAATCCCTCAACTGGTGGTAAGTGTTTGCAGACAAACTGTAAGGGGAGAGGGAAATGCGAGTGGTTGGAGCTGGGTCTTCCTTGAAACCAGCTGAGAGAATGACCTATTTTCTCTCTGAAGCTAGGGCATCTAGAGGGGTGAGGAACTTTGAAGTAAGCTGTGTGTATTGTAGCTTTTGTATAAATATTTCTCCTACAATGAAATAACTTGCTTATTCCTCTGCTCTTTGTTTTGTTTTCTTTCACTCCCACACAGTATTTAGACCGTATTAGAGATGTATAAATGTGACTGCTATTTAATGTTGCTGCTGTTAATAAAGTTGTGGTTGCTATTTTCTCCAGTGCGCTGTGTGTTTGATACTAATGAAGAACAAATACATACAGGGCTTTGGAAGACATTACAGCGTAGTAAATGTATGCCTGTTGACTTGAGATGATGAATCATGAGATTTTTATTTAATGCATATGACTTTTTTTTGAGCTGTTTGTCACAGAATTTATGTGCAATGCAGTCTCCTTTGCGATCCGGAAAAAGATATTCATCTGCCCCAGAATAAAATGCATCCCAGCCTTACCCTCTGCTGTGCTGCTGCCAACAATCCAGCCCTTCCTAGAACGGTGGTGAGCAGCGAGGCTCTCTAGGATGGGTCCGCTCAGCCCTGCCTCTCTAGTAGGATTATGATGTTTCGTATTAGTAATTTTGTTTGTCGGTAGCTGGAATACAGAGCGAGGAAAAGGAGTGCTTCGTGTAAAAGTACCTGCAGATGATACTTTAGTCCTAATTCTGAAACAGATTCAAGGTTGGGATTTAGTGATTAAGCCTGCTTGAGCCACATTCAGGCTTTTATCAAAATAAATCCTATCAATCTCAAGAAAGTAAGCACTGCATCAGATATTTTTTTTGGTTTGCTGGTACATGTCCTAAATATAATACTCTTAACTCAAGTTTTAAACTTTTGCTTTGAAATTGTCTGACTGAAATCTAGTTAGAAGTGAAGATCCTTGGGACTCTCTGACTTGAGTGCTCTCACCATCTCCAGAATGCCCTTGGGTTTTTGTACCTCAAGTCTACGTGGAGCTCAGATGCTTTTTATATCTAATCTTAGGGAGAGGAGAGTACTAATTTCTGAGGAGTTGTTCCTGTTGAATTAATTCAAGTGTGAGAGTGTGAAACTTAGCGCTAAAAATGCAAGGTTCTGTTCTTAACAGTGACCAAATAAAAAGACACTTTAATAAACCATCTGTTTCATTAGCTCACCTGCTGGTTTGGGTTTTTTTCAAACATTTTGTGGTGATTTGAAAATGTTATGGAACACAGTCGGGTCAAGCCTTGTGGCTTCAAAATTGTGAGTCAAGATACAAGGTATGTACAGCACTGTAATTTGCATTAGCGCTTCAGCCATCCCTGTTAGTGACAGCGGGTTGGAACTTAGTTTTCTACGAAGACGTGAATTTTAGAGGCAGTCTGTGTTCACGAAGCTACCTCATGTCCCGTACTCTAGCTCCCAAGCTGGTGAATTGTGTTTTGTGGTGCAGTTAAATCATTGCTAAACGGTACCTCACGTTTCTTCAGTTTGTTCCTTGTAATCATGAGCCAGCTTAATGAACTGATGATAGTGGAGGAAGAGCTCTGACACCCTGTTAATGAATTTGGGGATGGTCTTGATGTGCTGGTGTGGCCTTCAGCTTGCTTGGTAAAGGTCACCAGGGACAGCAAAGACTTGGATTCAGTCTCCATCTTTTTTGTTGAGTAGGGAGAAGAAAAACAAATGGGGAGGAGGAGGGGAAGAGACAAGTTGTGCCTTGGAGATAGCAGTCGCTTGCTTCTGTGTGCCTGAAAAGGTAACAAATTGCGTACTGGACAAAGAAGGCTTAGAACGGCAGACAATGAAAAATCAAGAGATGCAAGGGTTGAGATGAAAACATTAGGGCATCTTTTTCCCTCACAAACACATTTCCTGAAGTCAGAGATCAAACTGAGAATTAAAATAAAATACTGAAGATAAAAAAATATAATTTTCAAGGTGGAAGAATTACTTCATTTCCACTAATAACTCACTTGATAGTAGCCATTAATAAACTTTATCTTTAAAAGAGATGATAAAATGTGTGGATGAAATTTTTTACCCCTTCTTATCATTCTCCCACTCCCAAAAGAAAACAAGTTAATTCTTTCTGGCCAGTTCTCACCAATACAAAGAAAAAAAAAAAAGACTTCCAATTTGATTCTGTGCTGTGAAGATTGTAGCTCAAGGAGAGGCAGAGGATGTTCTGTAATTAGGGAAAATAGCCATTGTAGCATCCCCTGCTTCAAAGCAATGTTTCTCTTCCTCGTTTTTTCCCACCGTATTGTTAGCTGCATTGCACAAAAAGAAACTGCAAAGCAAGCAACAGCTCTCGCACTGGGCGCTTGAGGGTTCTTGGACGCAAGTCAACTAGTAATTTGTCTGGGAAACTGTGACTTTGGGGCTTCTGGAGGCAAGATATCTAGGAGCTGTTGTTGCTAGAAACAACCTCTTGTAGCTCAGAGTTTATATAAACTCACATTGGCGCTGTCCTGTCCTGCCACAGGTAGTGTGTGTGTGTGTGTATATATTTATATATATAGTTTGCATGTGTCTTGGATAACACTTGTGGCATCTGGATTTTGGCTTGTTTCACAGAGATGTGTGTTAGACCATCTCTTGGCCAAGTCTCATGTGAGGAAAATTCCTTGGTGCTTAAACTCTCTCTCAAGCTCATTCTCAACACTGTCATCTTCATGGTTGTGGGACCTCTGGTTTGTTTGTTTTAAGCAGTGCTTATTATCTCTGAGCGCTCTTCTGGAACAGCAAAAGAATAACACTCCACGAGAGGAAATCACTTAGTCCCACTAAAACAACTGGATGCTACCTCTGTATAAACCCTTTGTAAAGAAAGTCGTGCACTGATTTCAAAACCACAACCTTTTCCTTTCCAATAAAATTTTGTGTGCAAAAGATGTACACTTGATATTTTGACTTGAACCTGCTATGCAGGGTTTTTGCCCACCTATTGATGGGAAGCAGCGTATCTTGTAGGATATTTCTCCTTCATCAGTCCAAAGGAGGAGGCTTTTTGGTAAATACTAATTAGGTTGTTTCCAGTAGCCAATTCTGTATTTGTAGTCTTCTCAATCTGAAAACGTTACTTTGCTTTATACCAGGATTCTTATGGTAGGAAGGGTCTGCCAAATGTGCCTCCCTGTTCATGGGGGGTACTGTCACGCTCTTCTGAATGATTTATAAGCTCTTTCTGGGTAGCTGAACTGGCTTGCTTGTATTTGGTTGTGGGTTTTTTTTTCCCCTCACCTTTTTCAATCAAGCTTTGCTTGCACTAACTATTCTTATTAACAGCTTCCAGCCTGGGTGGAACAAGCTGCCTCTTTATCCAGAGCCCTGTCTGGTATCATAGAAGTGAAAGGCAAGGAGCACAGAGAGTAAGAAATAAAGTGCCAAACTCTAGATGGTGTTTGGTTGTAGCTAATTATGAATCAAAGTAGGCTCACTTTGAAGTGTACTAAGCAGTGTGCTGATTGTTTGTTGGGGGAACAGAAGGTTACTGAAGTGGATTTGACCAAGTGAATTTGACCAAAGTGAATTTGACCAAGTCAAAATTCTGCAGTTGGCTTCAGCTGCAGCAGGATTTGAGCCCTGATTTGAGGTGCACGCTGCCTTCAGGTGATGTGAACCTTCTAAAGATTAGAAATGAGGTGAAATCAACATCTTAATTTTAGCTCTCAGGGTTTCTCGTGATTTAACACTTACGTCAAGGATAGATAGGTTTTGCAAACATCTACTTGGAATATCGTTTTTTTAAAATACAAGAAAAGCCCTTTGCGCTTTGTCAGTTCTACCTGTCTTGTGCAAAGTTGCAGCCTTTTTGTAGTTTGTAAACTAGCTGTGAAGAGACAGCCAAGTACTGCGTGTGTATGTGTGTGTGTATGTATATGCTGGATTTTTCTTTACGCTTAAAAACTGAACAAATGCCTGGCAGAGTAAGATATCAGCCAATTAGGATAAAAAGAGAATTTAGGGAAAATTCTGCACAGTCCTAGAAACCAAACCAATCCTAGATTTTTTATTTTTTTTTTAAATTTATTATAGGTTCGCTTTGCTTAGAAACTATGAGAGACAGTGATTTCAGCACATAAACCTTCCATTTCTGATGTCTGTGTGTGTTCTGCTTTTAGTGACAGGTCCCTGAAAGAATCCCGTTAACACTTACGGGGCACGCAGTCCTTTAATTCAGCGCTGCACGTGGGTCCGACGGAAGCACGTACCGCAGGCTGCTTTTATTGTTCCGCTTTCGCTATTTAGTCTGTTAAAACTATTTGCCCTGCAAGAAAATGAATGGGAATATTTCCCCTGAGCTTGGACTGTTTCAAAGACACTTTGTTTGGATCATTTGCCGCTTTGGTGAATGTTTTTTTCAAAATTGGAAGTGTCAGCAAATATTTCATTATTAAAGGATGCCTCTCTAGTTTTTTTTAAAGATGGGTGGTAGGAAAACAGATGACTGAAACTGATCTGCACTGAATGCAAGACTGTACATTGTGTGCTGGCTGGGGGGGGAAAATGCACTTGCTGGCTTGCTAAATTGAGATAATACTTTGGATGTTGACAGACAGCAAAACAATTAGAGCTGTCGGATGCTTTGCTGACGTGGGTGTTGTCACAGGGAGAGATGGCTTGTTTTGTGCCAGTAAATCTGAACTGTTCAACTCTCAGCAAGATATTAAGTTAATTAATAAAGTTCCTTACAGCTGGGTTTGGAATGTGAGGTCTGTTTATTTGTGAAGACAACTGGTCCAGGAATAAACAGTTGAGGTCACTGATGGGGCCCGTTAGGTGTTTTCTCAGTCACTGTTTTATTACAGGCTAGTAAAAGATTTTCTTCTGCTTGGTTTATTGGTACGTTAAAATGGTGTTGCCTGACTGAAGTGTTTCTGTATTTGCACGCTGGTAATACTTGCGTGGATAGTAGTTTTCTTCAAAGTATGTCACTTTATGTGGGGAAAATGTTTGTTTAAATTCTTTGACCTCTTTGTGTTTTCAGGCACTAATTCATGTCTCAAAAGACTGTTTCTGCACCAGTACTCTTAAAAGTATGCACCAGTATTCTTAAAAGCTTTCACTTTTTTGTTGATTAATTATACAGGCGTATTTGACATCTGGTTTTACTCATACATTTGGACTTATTCGTGGGTCTTTTGTTTTCTAAATGAGTGTGACTGGACAGGGATTCTGACGTGCATGTGCCGGACTGACTTTACAGCAGATTTGCTTCGTGCTTCTCCGCTGAATCTCGTCCTGCCGACGTGGTGTGGAGCCCCTCTGGCTCCGACGGGCGTTGAGGTGCGTTGCTGCTGACTGCCACGGCTCGTCGGGCAAAGATCGGTCGGTCTTCTGGATCGTCGTGTCGATATTTGTGAGCTGCTAAATAAAGTATTTGGTTGTAGAAGGGAAATCGTCTTTCTACTCTAGCTTGAGGGCTGCACTACTACGTCTTTTTGATGCAGAAAGTGATGGTCGCTTCACCAGGAGAAAGCAGCTCTGATTAGACTGTAACCATGAACCGTACCAAGTATTTGCTTCGGTTTTCCTGCACCATTTCTGCCTCTGTTAAATCCATCAGCATCATCAGATTCCACATTTCTTGTGTAACGCTTTCCTGCTTGTCTTTAGTAATCTCCTCTAAATAACTTTCAGATTTCTTTTACTCTGTTCCTGTGTTATGCGTTTTCCTGGTACTTAATTCTCCAAAAATACTGTCTTAGTTTTATCACTTTATCCATATTGGACTACCTGAGCGCACGAGCTTCCTTTATTGTATCCTCATGACTTATTTTTCCTCTATCTGCTTAAACAACCCAGGGCTCTCATTAGTTTTTTTTTAAAAATAAATTATTATTATTGGTGGCTTGGGTTTTGTTTTTGTTTTGGGGAGGGGGTTTTGTATTTTTAAGAAGACAGTTCTTAATGGTGTTTTTACTTTGAAATTCTCGAAACTCAGCATCTCAGCCTCTCCAGCTAGAAATACATTTTTGTGAGCCTTGATGCTGGTGGATCTGTTTGTGCAGAAGAAAAGCAGCTCCTGGAAAAGCTCAGCCCATAGCGAAACCCCTGGAGTTCAGATCAGTAATTAATCTAGAAGTTAACACTGGCTAAACCTTTAGCAGCTTGGCTGTTGGTAACGACAGCAGAGGGCAAGTGGCTGATTGCTAAATCCTAACCTAGCTCCCTAAGTTTGTAACTTTATTTCTGTGCTTCAAAGTTTTTCCAGCGTCTGAGTGCAGAAGGAGATTTTTGAACTCATGGGAATTTTTTTGTTTAAAAAAAACAAAAAAAAAACAAAACAAAACAAAAAAAAAAACCAAAAAAAAAACCCTCCTCTGAACGTTTTGTTTCCATTTACAAACTTTGGGAATTCTCTTTTTAAAAAATGAAATTGGGAGCTAGTACACTGTATTAGCTGGTATGACTTTGGCATTATTTTAGCAAAGGCAAGAGAACCGTGCTGAAAAGCAAGAACTGGCTAGACTAGATGGCATGGTTTGCTTTTCGTTTTACTATCATCGCAGTTCCTACAGGAAAAAACTAGGATTACACTCTAGCCAAGGTCTGTTTCCTTACAGAACCAGCACAGTGTTGGCAGGTGTTAAACTACCTCTAAAAAAACTTTCCCTGATGCATCTCCTTGTTTTAGAGACAGAAAGAAGCAATCTGCCTGCTTGCTTTCCTTTTTGGGTCTCCCAGGTTTTGGTGGGACTAGGAGCCCTCAGCTACTTCTGTATGGAGAGCAAGGTTGGGCTCTTATGGATGGCTGTAATTAGAAATGTTTCCCCCTTGTTTTGCTGCCCCACCACTTGCCAGGAGTTACTGAACAAACACTAAAAGCATCTCTAACCAGTCCCTTGAGACATCCAGGCAGCGTACAAAGGAAGAGGGGCACCTGTTACTGGAAGCTGTAACAAGTTTACTCCGGAGCTGTCGGTTTAATGCTATTTCTTTGGGTGCTTTTTTTGTGATAACTTTGAATATTTTATGAAATAAACTCTAATGAAACGTCCGATATGTCTGCAGAATGGGTGGATGTGGCTAAAGGAAGGGATGGGTGATTCTTGTTACTATTTTTAAAGAAAGGAGGCCGCATTGCCTGTTCAACCCAGTGGATGTTGAGGTGAGTTTGTTAACTTTTTGAATAATGCCTCGCTGTAAACACAAGGATTTTTCTCTCTTCTAGCTGCTGAGAAAAGTCTGCCGCGTTGTCTCTGGTATAGCTGCAAGCATGACTTGACCGATTTGCATTCATGGCTCTTGGATGATCTGGTGAACCATGGAGCTCAAAGTATGGGTGGATGGAGTCCAGAGAATTGTGTGTGGGGTCACCGAAGTCACGACGTGCCAGGAAGTTGTAATAGCCCTTGCTCAGGCTATCGGTAAGTCGCTCTGGCAGCTGGGTGTCTGGGAACTGGGGTGAAGCTTTTTTTTTTAGGAAGCTGAACCGAGAGGAGGAGGTGGGGTTGCACTGTCAGTAGAGCATGGATGTACGATGCACGGTGGCATAACCTCGCGGTGTAAACTTGCAGCCTTTGATTTTTTAACCTGCCAGGAAGAGATTGAAAAGAAAGAAAAGGAACGCTATGAAATCTATAAACTTTCATTCAGCAAAAATTTACTCTCTAAACAAGAATATGCTGTCATTTGTCATTGTAAATACAGCCTGGACTAAAGAAGGTGCTAAACCGTCAATGTTTTGAGTACCAAAGAAATATAAAAGCAATGCAAGATAATCGGTTGGCTTTCACGAGCTAATGATGTTCATTGAAATTACACACATTGTAAGTATCCCCAGCTATATTGGGAGTAGCGTAGATCAATGAAATAGATCCTCCTCTTACTCCTGCACTCCACATAACTCAGTACTAATGAAAGAGTAGCTTAAAGTCTGTTCAGTGTTAACTATTTGCTGAACAGTTTACTGAAAAAAAGTAAAATCTTTCAGGCTCCTCTACAAGAAAGAAACATTCCTTCAGTCTTGTCAGACCTTTCTCAGGGATTGAGAGCATCCTGAAAAGGTCTCAACTTCATCCCTTCAGCACTTCCTATGCTGAATCTTATTCTTTGCTAAAGTTTTATAATTGACTTTACAGACTATTTAAATGGAGGTTTAAAACCTATGCCTTACCTAAAATTAAATTCATAATTTAAGGGCTACCTTTTGCATTTGTCAGTATTCCAACAATTTTGCAAGATTGTGTTAGCACTCTGACTCGATTGCAAAATAATAATTTTCTAATAGAAAGCAACTTGGGGCCATGAATGTCATCTATATATTCTACCTATGAGCATGAAGTCAATTTCTCTGAATTTCGGTGATGTTTGTTTAAATGTTTACTTCTGAACATCATTTCCATATACTTTCATCTGATGGACTTTGATACTGGGACTCTTTTATTTTATGTCTTAAGGGGATTGAACACAATGCTAGCATGTGTATACTCTGTCTGTACGCATCAAATACCTTTTAAAGTTTCACTTTTAAAAATGTGGAAAGTCAGTATGTCTCTAAAATGTTATATTCAATGGTTAACTGTTGTGTGCTTTTACTGTTTGCGTTAGCTGCAGCTTTTCATTTAATGCTAATTGGTTTATGAATTGCTTGCTTCCATATCTCATGTTCCACCTATAGGTTTTTTAAAGACACAATTATGCTAGCATGATTATTTCCTTGTAATGGTTAAGTGTTACATATTTAGAAAAAAAAAATAGATAAATGGGTCGTGGTAGACTTCTTTGCTTTCAGTATCTCTTTCCTCCTGTTTCCTCTGCCTCCTCCCCCAAAACAAAAAATGTCAGACTGCCGGTTCTAGACAATAATTTCATGTTCTCCTGTGTAATTTCTCTTTGGTTTTTCTGTATCCTCCATTATTAGCCAGAACTCTGAACAGACTCCATCAGCCTTGGGAACGCACACAGTTTTTGTCAACTCAGCAGCCTTCCTTTTCTGTACCACGTCACCAGTTCATCTGGGGCATCCGACCCTGGTTCCATGCGGAGATAAATTTCAGTTACAACCAGAGCCAAATTAAGATAATCCTTTGGAAACTCCTTCCTGAGGCAAATATCCTCTCTAGAAAATGCCTAGAGTAATTGCGCTCCAGTTTCTCGCTGGGGCTGCTAGGACAATATTGTTAAACACCATATAAAGGACACTTGCCTGTCTCTGGCAGGTAGGGCTTTCCTGACCGTCCCGTCAGGCCGTTCAGCAGAAAAGCAGCCATATGTCTGCCTCTTTGATTTGGCTATAGGTACCAACTTACCAGGAATGTTTGTCCCTCAAATTTGAATGGAAATCTATTAAAATATATCCTCTGGCTCTCACCTGACATTTGGTGGTGGAAAGTAGCCAGTCTTGGTTGGCTTCCTCCTTGGCTGGCTCTGATCTTATTTTCCACTTTGCAGTCTGGCTCCTTCAGCGGTCGCATAGCTTAGCAGGACTCAATGTTATTTTGTCTGTCTGCTGGTCTGTCTGCAAAGGTTTTCAGATACTTCTTTTGTTTTATCATGTCTTGAAGTTTATTGCTAGGTCCTTGACTTAAAACATATAGGGCACACATGCACACCCCACCCCATATTTCACTAGGCCTGGAATATGAACTGCAGTAGGTATATTATTTGTGTTGAAGTGCAGTGCCTGGAATATCTGCAAATTAACTTACTTTACAGCCATATCCACTGAAGGAAGCACAAGCCAAAGATATTTGCATTAAGACATCCGTAATTCAAGAAGCTTCTCATGGACAAACTGAAGCTGTCCCTGCTCCAGAGATATGAACAGTATAGCTTTGCGATGTATTTCAAAAATAGTCAAATAAAAATTGGTGGTTGGAAGGCACCCCTGAACATCATCTTGTCCAACTCCACTGCCAAAGCAGGGACAGCCAGAGCAGGTTGCTCAGGACCACGTGCAACTGGGTTTTGAATACGGCCATGGGCGGAGACTCCACCACCTCTCTGGGCCACCTGTTCTGGTGTTCCGTCGCCATTGCGGTAAGAGGGTTTTTTCCTTAGGTTTAAATGGAATTTCTTGTATTTCAAGAAATTTCTTTTCCTGTCACTTGATGAAATGCAGGGCCATGTCTCCTGATCTCCAGCTGTGATAAGAACAACAAAAAAGTTTCCATCTATTTACTTGCCAGCTCTCCACATATGTCATGGAAATTCAGTAATAACTTTCTTCAGGATACAAAGGGGTTTTTTTTTTCTTTTTTTTTTCCCCAAGATGCAAAGACAGTGACTTAGATTCTAGGGCTATTTTAGCCAAACAAAAATAGAAAGTCATGCTTGTCTCTGTTCCTTTGTAGGAGGTTCTGTCCCATACCCAAAGTGTAGCCTGATCCTTTGGCAGTGGAGTTCACTTGCCCGGCTAATGCTTCTTCCCCTGTTCCTTAAAATCTGTATCTGCCACGATTACTCTTTCAGTGGAAAGCCCTGTTTGTCTCTCTTCCTTTGAGGCTGTACTCCAGATGGATAACATCTGTGTTACCTGTTCTTGGTGTTATGAGCTCCTTCCCCTGTTGCCCATCATTGAGGAATAAGAACTTACTCTACTCCAAATTTCTGTACAATATTTTTTTTTTTAATTTCCATTTGGCTTGAAGTTAAAGGGTTTGAATTAAATCTCAAATAAACATCATTCTTTAAAACAAAAAAGAAGGGAGAGTTGTCTCCTTCGGTGGTCGCAGCAAAGCTTATTTTAAAAATACATGTATGTATTTTAATGAATGCAAGAGAGAATAATATCAATTGGATATAATTTTGGATACTGTAATTGATTGTCTCTCTAACTCAGAAGGAATTAGAAATGCGTTAGCTGGAGAGAGGATCACTGGAATTCTGTTCAAGATAGACATAAAACTATCTGGTGACAAGTTTCCAGAGAGCAAAATCACCTCCGACTGGGATCTTGGAGAATACTCGATATTACCTTTTACGAGTTTTATCCAGGGGTGCTTTATTTTTCTTTCTCTCTTTCTCTCCCTCTTTCTTGTTTTCTTTCTTGTTTTTCTTTTCTTTTCTTTTCTTTTCTTTTCTTTTCTTTTCTTTTCTTTTCTTTTCTTTTCTTTTCTTTTCTTTTCTTTTCTTTTCTTTTCTTTTCTTTTCTTTTCTTTTCTTTTCTTATACAGGCTGCTTGCAAATTAGAACAAGGAAGATTTGGCCTTGTAATACAAATAAGAGAAGTGATCGTTTCATCATGAGAAACTAAACCCTCACCAAAATGTAAAAATATACCACAGTACACAGTTTAAATGGAGAACCATGAGTCTTGGTTTTAAAAAATATTTTTGCCAGGAGAGATGAGCTAGGTTTTATCATGTCCATCATTGTCTATTTTAAAAATGTATATTTGACAGCAAATTCTGCCTGTTTTTCTGCTTCCGCTAGCTGTTCTGTGCATTCCGTGAAAATCATGCCAGAATGGCTTCATATAAACGTTGCTTGCTCATTTTGATTCCTCCTCTTAATTTGGGCAACTGAAAAACAAGTAAAAAGGTGTTACTGATACTTCTCAACTGTATGTGTGATGAGATGGTTGGTGAATCCAGTCAGGGACCTGTTTTGCAAAGTAGTATGGGGACTTACAGTCGAGTATATGTGAGCATAGTGGCTCCTCTCAAAAAATCATTGTAATACTGGGGGTAAAACAGATGGCATCCTAAAAGAAAAAGAAAGTGAGCTGATCACGTTAGCTGATAGTGTAGGCAAATGTAGTTTAACTGCAGAAGTTTGTGTTGTGGTGGTTTGGTTTTTTGGGTTTTTTTAATTGTCTTGAACTGGTTGTTTACCATCCAAATCTAAAAATAAAAATCTTCCAAAGGAATATGGTGATGAATAGCAGAGTCGCAAATACACTTGCCCTGTTTCTTTAGAAGTGTTCCTCTCCTAGTTCCAGCCTCTGTGAGAATTTTTAGTGCATTTGTTGTGATTTCTTTTCCCTCTGGAAACCTAGTGTACGTCTTCTGTACTCAGAATGACGTGTTTGTTTCCTAGAAAGAGAATATTTAGCCTACAGAAGCAAAGCTTGAGTTTCTTACCAAAGTGCACTTTTGTTTTCTGCCTTCCCCATAATTTTTTGTGTCAAATAACTAAAATGGCAGACTTGCTTTAAATAGTGCTGTGGAGTTTGGTTTTCTATCAGGAGAATATGGGCAACACTTCAAGGAACAAGAAGTACAGCTGTCTCTATTTAAAACTAAACAAATGCAGCTGTCAATTAATTTTTGTTGCAGTTGGGTATTTTTCCTCAAAGATAAATGAGGTGTGTTTGCAAAAATAAAGCACGGGTTTGTTCATGCTGTTTCAAACACGCGTCACAGCGTTGTAAGGCTCGGCCAGAGTTGTATCTGGAAAAATCACACCACTTTGTTGTTGTCTCTTCTCATGTTCGTACCTTCCTCCAAATAATTTCTGCTAAAGCAAGTGCCGGAGCTGGCTGTCAGACACTTTGAGAGAGAGAAGAGAGTCTGAAATTGAATTCAATCACAGTGCTGAGCCTGAAGAGGATTAGAAAAAGGGAACAATATTTGTTGTGTGCAAACTAAAGTTTTTAAACATTGAATTAATTGTGTAGTTTACTGCTAAGAATCGCTTAAAACTTGTTATTATTTTTTACCCCGAAATTTTGTTCTCTGCTGCTTCAAATAGCAACATTAAGAGAGATAATAAGAAGTACAAGAGTGTTGCATGCTGTGGTGATCCCGTGGTGTGATCACGTACACTTTATGGTTCAGAAACCTAGTGACAGGAACCTTGCTGAAAGGCACGGTGGTTGGGTGGGATGATTTCTTGCCACCTTTAATGATGCGGCACGTCTAGCGTAGCGGCGGCACGTGCAGCTGAGACCCGGGCTGCTTTATCTGCTTTGCAACGTGTCTTGCTGTTTGACCTCGGCCAAACCTCTCCTCCGCATCGTTTTACCTATTTAGGAAACGGGTCTAAATTAAGTGCGGTACCTCAGGGTGCTGAGTCGAAAGGCAGTTAAAAGGATGAAATGGCTGTAAGTGCTGTGCTTTGTCAGATTATGATAAACTCTCGCAGACCCTTTTTTTTTTGAGCGAAAAGATAATAATAAACTAAGACTTCAGTCCCGACAAAGATGGGTTATCGCACTGAGAGCACAGCTGTTCCTAGTGAACGAAGCAGACCGCCCTCACTGCCGTTGGACTTGAGCCTGTGTATCTCTGCAGGCCTGTCTTCCTAGGACTGGACCCCTGTGCTGATTTGCATCATCTTCTACAGCGTGCGTACACGTGTGTGCACAATACGGCATGAGTTAAGAAATCAGAGTAAGGCAAATTCTAATCTCTATTTTAAAGGCTTTTTTACTCTTAATCCTTCTTGGGTATTTAATGAGTTCGCAGGTAGCTAGAATGGTATTTTTTTAGATTGCTACTTATGTTAACTGAAGTATCACATAATGAATGAAATGTCAGCTTCGTATTTCAAAGATACTGAGTTCAAATCATACTGGGTTTATTAAAATTGCCAGCAATTACTTTTCTATCAGTGCTGTTAAAGGTTCAGGAGTTAATGCTGTTGCCCCTTTGGTAAGATAGAGCTTTTTCTCCCACGTGTTCCACATGTTGAGAGTTCTTACAAGATTTTTTTTCTTTATGTTGCCTTGTTAAGGAAGACAGCATCCAGTCGCTTAGGGCTGGAGGACTATCTCTGGGACACCAAGTGGGTGAGAAAGCTGTATCCAGGCTGGGGAGGGGGTGCATTTCTCAGTGCCCCCAGGGCGCTGGGCAGTCTGGGTTTGGCTTGAGCATGTCTTGGCGTACCTGGCGCTACCTCCATGGAAACCTGGGTGCAGACGGGCAGCAGCGTGTGTGTTCTCACTGTGCACCGTTGTGAGCTTGGTGTGCTAATTCAGATTTAGCTCAAGAGCAAGGCTAGTACAGCTTCCTTTTTAGTTTGGCTGTCTCTATTGAGAAGCTTAAAGTGAATAATAGTTATATGGGTTCTACTGCCTTCATGGAGTGTAATTTAAAAGTCCGCCTCTTGAGAGTCTAAAAAAAATGTTCAATTACTTTGTTCCTGTATTTCATTAGTTTAATCACCGTTCATTGTAATGGAATCTGTGTTTAAAATACCAAATTACATCAATCCCAAGCTAAGACTGCAGTGGTTGAGCACATGACGTGGGCGCTTGGGTCCAGAGCTTGCTGTCTGGCTGCGGAGCCGAGCAGCGGCTGATCCAGAATGCTGGCTGTGGTTAGCCCTTTAATGTCTTACTGGTCAAGCGATAACTGGTGGCATTAGAGCCACGTTCAAACCACTCATGACAGCTAGGTGCAGGCTATCAGAACATCAGCATTCTGGAGTCCGTGTATTTCCCTTTTTGATCTCTCTTTTAATGTGAAAGATTGTTTTGAAGATGTTCCTGTATTAACAGAACCTGTGATAAGTTTGTATGCTTAGGTAGGTGTATACTTAACCTGTTGACCTTGACTCTGGCCCTTTGTGCAGGTGCAGTGTGTTTTATTTATGTAACGATATACCTACCTCTGTTATAGGTTGTCATTCGCTGTCTTGCAAAACAGATTCTTGATGATTGTTTTGAGATGGTGATATTATATGGTCCATGTGGGGGACCATTATATGGTCCGTGGGTTAGCACAGAATATTAATGAGAAGAGCTGGCCAGTGAATGGGATGTAGAGGCTCTGTGCTTCTCTCCAGCCCCTAAACTGCCATTTTTTGAAGAGGGAACCATAGAAATCAGCACTGCTGGTGCTTGTTTGGGGCTGTCTTCAGCTTCTTCACAGAAAGGGTTGTCAGGCTCTGGAATGGGCTGCCCAGGGAGGTGGTTGAGTCCCCGTCCCTGGAGGTATTTAAAAGAAGGATAGATGAGGTACTTGAGGACATGGTTTAGTGGTGGGATGGCAAGGTTAGGTTAGCGATTGGACTTGATGATCTTAAAGGTCTTTTCCAACCTAGATGATTCTATGATTATATGTCTGGATTGTTTTCTCGGCCATTCTCATTGGTACAAGGCTTTGGCAGAAGTATTAAAAAAAAAAAAAAAAAACACCAACAAAAAGATTGAGAAGAGCAGGCTCTGGGGAGACCTTATAGCGGCCTTCCAGTACCTGAAGGGGCCTACAGGAGAGATGGAGAGGGACTGTTTGTCAGGGAGTGTAGTGATAGGACAAGAGGTAATGGGTTTAAACTAAAAGAGGGTAGATTTATAGTAGATATTAGGAAGAAGTTCTTCACTGTGAGGATAGTGAGACACTGGAACAGGTTGCCCAGAGAGGTTGTGGCTGCCCCCTCCCTGGCAGCGTTCAAGGCCAGGTTGGATGGGGCTTTGGGCAGCCTGGTCTAGTGGAGGGTGTCCCTGCCCATGGCAGGGGGGGTGGGACTAGGTGGTCTTTGAGGGCCCTTCCAACCCAGGCTGTTCTGTGATCCTATGATAAGGTGTTCTAAAAAATAAAAGTTGTTTTCAGAAGTTGTAAGGGATCCACTAACAAGGCACATACCCATCGTGAACATCAGGGCAACAACTAAAGCTGTGCTTTGGCAGCCCATAGAATTGACTACTTAACTCCTCGTCTAACTTTACTTGGAAATGCTTCATAAATCTGCACAAGATTCAATGCATTAGATATACAATTGGGAAAAACACAGTATAGTTTAATCAATGTCATGCATTGCTGATATGGGGCATGTTACATGATACAATAATAGCTAATTTTTGAAATTATAAGGTGCGCATGAATGTAGGACTAAGTTCTGCCAGGTGCTGTATAAGCACAAACAGTCTCTCTTTCAGAAAGCTTAAGGACAACATGCAGAACAAGAAGCGGCATGCAGGCATTGAACTGGTCTTTGTCAACAATCCAAGCAACCTGCTTTCTTTCTCCTTGTCAATGGTAGCACATCAAAACCAGCAGTTTGTTACAAGGATGCCTGTGTTCTGAAATATTCTGCCATTAGTTTTGAATTAACTCATTCATCCTTTCATTTGTGAATTAATCCCTTCTAATGCAAGCAAACACCACAGTTGTGGTTGTCCGGGTGTTTGTAATCTGCGTCATACGTAGGCTGAACACACTGAACCTAGGTAATGACCTCAGATGAGGCGAGCTTTGGTTTAGACCAATACTGAACTCCAGGTGTGGTGGTTGAACTGTATGAAGTATTACTTCTACAAAACACTTTCTTTTATGTGGATCTTGAGTGCCAAGTTTATTATTTAGGACTGCATGTTGATTTGGACCCCTAAGCTAAGATGGAAATGGTTCCTGGCAAGTGCCTCACTTAATTCTGTAATTCGCTTTTGGTTGAGATTGTTAGATTTGTTCCCCTTCCCCCTTTCTTTTTTTTTTTTTTTTTTTCCCCCCTCTTGTTACCTTTCTTTTAAGTAGTGCATTTAATAGCGAAGTGAATAGAAATTGCATGCTGATCACTCCCCTAGTGGAACTCTTGTTTACAGTTTCAAGACTTCTTTGAACTTGGCTGTTTCTGACACAACAAGAACATTAGTAGCATTACCATGATTACACGCTGAAAGCTGAAAGCTTTTAAGATTAGCAAAATAGTGTGGTAAAATGCAACCTTTGTCCCAGGTTCTGTGGTATGTTTTTACTTCATTTTTCTTCTCTGTGATTATTGTTAGTTCGCTATGGCACACAGCACTGGGTTTATTTTTCCTATAATAGCCCTGATGCCTACTACAAACTATAAATCTTCATGGATCAATGAACAATATTGTGGGTTGGCAAAAATCTCTTGACTTTGTATCTTGGCATAGTAAACTTGTTTTTGAAGTACTTTATTACAATAAACTTTAAATCTATTTCTGAGTGTGTTGGATAAGCATGTTGGTATGCTGATAGATTTTTTTTTTTTTTTTCCCCTTCTGTTTTTTTCCCCCCCAGTGCTTACCTCATGTCATTTATTTCTTAGGCATTAGGGCGGTTGGATTGCTGTTCCCATGCTGCTTGCTTTGTTTCGCTGACTTCTATCAGTCAAATTTTCACGTACTCTTTGAGCTCTCTCTCCTAACTTGGAAGTGAACACGGACATTTTGGTCTCTAATTTGGCCAGCTACCTATCGCTAGTATGACCCGTCAGCTAAAGCAGCCTGTTCTCTAGGCAGTGCTTGTACAGCTGATTTTTTTTTTTGTTGTTGTTCTTTGCATCGTGTGCTAATTGTGAGAAAGTGAGATCAGAGGAACTAGCTGTATCCTGGGGAGCTCTCTATAAGGCTGGTCCGACGATACCAGGTTTTAGGGGGCCGCACAGTGTGTTAATTGCCACAGTGGAGCTCGTCTCCTACAAATTCGAGGTGGGGAGTCTGTGCAAGTGTTGTGGTTGGAGGCCAGAGGCAAATCTCCAGCCTGAGATGAGCATGTTTTTGTTCTTTTGGGAAAAGTGCAGCAGTTGGGCGGGTGGCGTAAGGAAAGAAAATGCGTCAAATGAGTTACCACTGATAACTACATTTATTCCAGCTCCCCCATTCCATCTTTGCATACGTGACAGGTATTTTAGGCATTTATGTGCTGAAATAAATCCTCACTTGAATGATGATCTATCATGGAAATGGATATATATGATGCATTAAAATAGCTAATGATGTTTTTAAGGTTAATGGCAATTGTGGAGCTGTTCAGAAACTCATCCAGATCACATGCTTTAAAAACAATTGACCTTTCACATCTTTTTGTAAACAACATTGTGGCTTTTAAGTGAAGTCACTTTCACGATGAGGGAAACTCTCCTGCATTTGGAGAATGCTGTATTTCAGAATAATAAGTGTGTTTAGAAAAAATAAAAATAGTGGAGCACCTCAAACGCTCTTGTGTTTTTGTAGCATTCACAACACCTCATAAGGGGTGCCAGAGGGAAAAAGACCCTTAAACTCAGTTAAGTATGTTTGGTAGCAGCCCACATGAAGCCACAGACGTAAGTTGTACTTCCTCTTACCCTAAGAGTAAACCGTATTGCATTCATTGCGCAGCTAGCCGTCAGTACAGAGGTCAGAAAACATCCCGACAGTTACTAAAGGACTTGAGCTTCTTCCTGAAGGCTCTGTACCCCGGGGGGACTTGCGAGCTGCTGTTACAGATGAGGAGTCTGTGCAGGGAGCCCAAGTCGCTGGTTTCCCATTCAGGCAGCCTCTGCCGCGCTCGCCCCTGTGTCCTGCCCTGTCAAGGTTTGTCACGTCGGCAGAGCTGCCACGGGCCGCGTGAGCTGGTGTGGTGCTGCTGTGGCCCTGAGCCGGCTTTTCTCAGTCTCGGCTCCGGGGATGGGGGTCGAGATGGTGAACTAAGGCTCTGTCAGTCGTTAACGGTTGCCTCTCTGATGGACGATGCAGTTTAAAAGCAGACATACTTCTTCAAATTTTGATTTTTCTGTGTGGTCGTATAAAAGGTGCGGAACTGTGTCTAGTCTTGTTTTCTTCCTCTCGAGATGTACATTTGATGTTTTTCTTTGCCAGATATCAGCCCCAATAGGTCACTTGGTTTAATTTCAGCGACTTGAAATCAGAACGAAGCCCCAGAGCTGCGCCGCTTCAGTTGTGCATGCACTGTAAATCGGTACTTGCCGGTTCAGTTACGGCAGTACGCGGGGAGGGTTTTCCTGAGATCGCTTGAGTAACGCGCGGGCAACCGTGCCTGGCTCAGTAAACGCCGGTGCGTTTTCTCTTCAGGCGCGGAAGCGCACCAGGAGCACCGGGCACCTCTTGCACTCCCTGCCTTGCCTGATTGCGCACAGACAGACACACACACACAGACAGACACAGACAGACAGACACCCCCCCCGGCCCCGCCTGTGTCCCGGCGCTGGCGCTGTCCCGCAGCGCCCCCTGGCGGCCCGCCCGGCTGACGGCTGTGCTTGCCCTTGCAGGTCGTACCGGCAGGTACACGCTGATCGAGAAATGGCGGGACACCGAGAGGCACCTGGCGCCGCACGAAAACCCCATCGTGTCGCTGAACAAGTGGGGACAGTACGCGAGCGACGTGCAGCTGATCCTGCGCCGCACCGGGCCCTCTCTGAGCGAGCGGCCGACTTCGGATAGCGTGGCGCGCATCCCGGAGAGGACTCTGTACCGGCAAAGCTTACCCCCCCTGGCCAAGCTGAGGCCTCCCGGCGACAAATCCATGAAGAGGAGGGAGCCGAAAAGGAAATCCCTCACCTTTACCGGGGGGGCCAAAGGGTTAATGGACATCTTTGGGAAAAGCAAAGAATCCGAGTTCAAGCAAAAGGTGCTCAACAACTGTAAAACAACGGCGGATGAGTTGAAGAAATTGATCCACCTCCAGACGGAGAAGCTTCAGTGCATCGAGAAACAGCTGGAGTCCAACGAAGCCGAGATCCGCTACTGGGAACAAAAGTACAACTCCAGCCTGGAAGAAGAAATCCTCAAGCTAGAGCAGAAGATCAAAAGGAATGAAGTGGAGATTGAAGAGGAAGAGTTCTGGGAAAACGAGCTGCAGATCGAGCAGGAGAACGAAAAACAGCTGAAGGAGCAGCTGCAGGAGATGAGGCAGAGGATCCTGGAGTGCGAGAGCAAGCTGAAGGACTACATGTCTCAGATCCACAATATGGAGAGCGGCCTTGAAGCAGAGAAGTTGCAGCGGGAAGTTCAAGAGTCCCAAGTGAACGAAGAAGAGGTTAAGGAGAAGATCGAGAAGGTGAAAGGTGAAATTGATATTCAGGGTCAGCAGAGTCTGAGACTGGAAAATGGCATTAAAGCTGTAGAACGGTCTTTGGGCCAAGCTACCAAACGGTTACAGGTAAGAACGTCCTTTTTATCCATAGCTAAAGACAAGTCAAAGACCTGACTGTAATGAATTTCTCTTACACAGATTTAGAGCCCATGAAAGCAAACATGAGGCAGTTTCCACAGTGAATCTGGGTAAAAGGAAGAAAGCGTTGCTTTCATTTTCAAATTGCGTTTAGATTTGGTTTGAAGAGCAGACAATTTTCATTTCACCTGTGTGTATTTTACTCATTCAAACCATCTGAAAAGAAAAACAGCGGTCGGTTCTTTGTCTCAAGATAAACCAGCAGATGCTTTGGTGGATGTGTTCCTGGCCATTCAGAAGACCTAGGTGGCCTGCAGGGTTAGTGCCGAGTGCCACGCCACCTTTCATTTATTTCTGTCCTGGCTCAGTTTCTTTCCCATCAGTTACAGTTTTGGTTTTCTACCATTCCCTGACTGCCTGGTGACCTCTGAGAAATCACTTGAAGCCTATCTCCACCATGCAGTGGTCCATGACAGAGAAGGACCAGAGCTAATATCAGCCACGCTGCTGAGGGTGGTATGGCTGCACCCATGGCAATGCATCTGTCCGCCTCACCCTGCTGAGAGGGAGCGCTCGCTAGCTCCACTGAGGTGCTGCTGTGCTAGTGGGTCTGGGCACCTCTACACCTCGGACAAATAATATCTCCTTTGGGAACAACAGCACGTTTAGGGTTAGCAGGGGATTGTGGTATTGCTAAACGTGAGCGTAGTGCTCTCGGGCTAATGCCTTTAAAAGTATTAGTCTTTAAACCCCTGTTGATTTGGGGTTAGGTATCTTGAGGATTTAGGTCCTAGGTCTTGGGAGCTCAGTGGCTCATATTGTTAAAATTCAGGGAAATTTGCACTACAGAGCCCTTTCTGAGGCTAAACTTCTGACTCTTGCTAGGTCTGTTTGCCACCAAAACCGATGAATTCAAAGGAACAGTCCAAAAGCAGCACCTGGATAAATGGATGTAGAGCTAAAATAACTGTTAGCTTACAGCACCTTTGTTTTAAAGAATAGCATTTGCCTTTTTGTGTCTGACTTGCTGATGTTCAGGATTTTCCTTTCTCTTCACCTCAGGCAATTGTGGCACGTGTCACAAGAGAATCCAGTCCCTGCTTCCTTGCTAAAGTTTATGATATCACCTGGAACTTGATAGAGCATGAAACAATAAATATAAATGGAAATCCAGCTGCTAGCTGGGTGAGGTGAAGGAAAGATTGTGGCTCCTGGGATTTTAATGTGCAATGTAAGATGGGGCTGAGGCACCACACATCAGTTTGAGTTGCAATTCTTGCTGTATTCCTGGGATTCACAGTTACTATATTCCGCAGTGCTGCAGTTGCAGTAGGGTGATTCTGCTGTGAATATTTAAAGGGATTTTGCATCCTTACTCCTGAGCACCTAGAACCATGTCAGTATAAACTGTTTTTACTAAATGAGGAGGGAGAGAAATGTAATCTTTTCATCCAAAGCAAAACAGATGAAAACTGAAAGCAGTTTTGGCCATATTTATCTGTCCTACGTTTCCAGATACACTGTGCTTAAGGATTTGCGCTAACAGAAAGCATCAAGTCCTCTTTATACATTTTACCTATCCTCAGTAACACTCAGGCTATGATTGAGTTAAAATTTTTACTCACTTTATTTTTTTTTCATAGGCTAGGGTTACACTTTCTCAGGAAAGTTCCCATTAAATTTAGATCCTCCGAGCTTGTTCTAAACCTAAAGGTGCACTAAGCTGGAAGTCCAGGAGAAAGTAAACTCATCTCTGTATTGCACAGTTTTGGGGGGAGGAAATAGAGAAATATTTTCTTACATGCAGAAAGGTAAATATTAATATTCATAGAACTGCTGATTTGAAGCTAGAAAAGTTGAGCAAGGTGTTTTTATAGACCTTTCAGTAAAGGAGGAAAGAAAATTTTGGTTCACTAGATTTCAAGTGATAAGAACAGGAAGGTGGTATTTTTTAATAGCATGTGACAAATTTCTAGTAATTTGTCCTTCCTCTTCTCTTTCATTCCTTTTCTCTAGCCACCTCCATAACAGTACGAGGCTATGTTCAGTTAAAGATCAGACACAGCTCTCTGCTCTCCCTATTTCTAGAGAAATTTTAAATGCAAAAAAAAGCTTTCCAAACCCAACAAGAAACCCCTCAAAAAAAACAACCCCAAAAACTGAAAACCAAATCCCACCCTTCTTCAGGTAAAAGATCTCACTAAAGTTTCACAATTACATACTAAATTTAAGAGCTTAAACCAATAGGATTTGGAGTGGTACTTAACATTTTTACCTTATTTCCTGTGAAAGTTGAGAAATGTCAAGAACAAGTTAGTTATGATGTTAGTTTTGCTAACCTGCATATTTCAGTGATTCAGGTTTTTTAAAAAAACTGGATTCCCTTCAGTGGCAACTTTGTTACGATCTCGTAAAACACGGAGCTGTAGAATTAACATTGTAGGAAGTAAAGACAGTTGAGAATTTCCTGTGTCCAAGTGCCCAGTTGTAGAGTCTAATGTGCCTAAAATAAATTGAAGAATTTCTCTGTAGAATTGTCTTACAATTTGGAGGTGGCCTGGTTTCCATTTCTCACTCCTGTTCCTCCAAAAGCGCGTAGCCATTGAATGGAAATACAAGTCTAGCATGGGAAGCTGAGACCAACCACATGATAAGCATTGACTGAGCGGGTCAAACACATCAGTGACAAAGCAGTTGGCATTTTAAAGGTCCTAATTTAGACATCAGATCAGTTGTGTTAATTTTCTTACTAGCTGTTGAATTCAGCCTCAACTGTGCCCTTACTGCAAGTTTAAAGCGAATAAGAGCTGTGCTCTTGGGAACTGTTCCTAGAACAGATCCATAAAACTCCTCTCCCCCAGTCCTTGTGTGACTTCATGTATAATTCTGCTTAAACAAGATAATGAGGGAAAAGGTTGATCCAACCTCCATCTCTTGCCAAAATGAAGATGTAGAAGCATGGAGTTCCCACAGATGTGCTGCCTGAGCTCTGGGTAGCTGGCCCATCCCCTCTGTGGCCAAAGAGGGGACACCCATCCTGGCTGTGGAAGAGTACCACATGCAGCTGTCTGCTGACGCAGCTGAATCTGGGTGGGGGGGAAAATAATTGTAGTCTAAACTATCGGAGCTGTAGGTTTTGCATATCATGCCATGAGTACAGATCCTTGAGGAAGATCCTAAATGAGCATTTTCTGTGCTTGTGAAGGGGTGATGAACCAGCCAGGATTTGGCCTCATTGTACAAAACACAGTACGCTTGCAGAGCGAGAGAGTCCTGTCCATAAAAATTTACACTCTAAATAGAAAATGCAAAGAACAAGAAGAGAAGGGAATTACCCTCCTTTTAGGAACAAAAGAACTAAATGAGCTGTCCAAGTTATGCTGGACACTTCCGGTGGAGCTGAGATTTGGTGCCAAACTGCTGCTAAATTGATGTATTTTTTCAGGGTGCTCCCTATTACCTTTATTTGCTCACATCCGTTGTGCCAAAATTTTTCTCGGGTGCTGTAAGAAATATCTGCTAGTCATGCAAGAAGCAATATAAGCAGACCAGTAGTAACCCCTAATAAGTAATAGTGAGTGTTGATTCACTTTCTAAATTATGAGAGTAAAATACCTTTCAACTCTTCCATTTTACATTTGAATTTAAAACTCGGAGGCTTTCTCATCAAAAGGAGAAGCGTTAGTTGCCCAATTGCAAACAGAGTCTCGAAATGCTGCTTGATGCTCGCTGCTGCTCAGCTGATGTTTTCTCTTTCCTGGCAGGACAGGGAACAAGAACTGGAGCAACTGACAAAGGAGCTGCGACAGGTCAATCTTCAACAGTTCATCCAGCAAACGGGAACAAAGGTCACGGTGCTGCCAGCAGACCCCGTTGAGGTGGAGGCCCCGCATGTGGAGCTTGAGAGAGGTGCAGTGCCCAGAATGCTTTTGGTGGGCGGGAGAAGGGGATGGCAATGCCTTTACCTGCTTCCTTACTGCTGGCACCAATACATCGAGTGGATGCTCTGTTAGCAAAGAAGTTAGCGAAATACTAAGCGAGCACAGCATCAAATATTTCTTCTCATTCCAAGGGTTTAGCAAGCTGTAAATAAAGCGCAGTATGTAGATAACTTCTCTCCCACTGTGCCTAGGCACGTGTTTGTCCCATCAGTAACCCGTTGGGCCAGTGGCTTTCAAGTGTGGTCACCATGGCTGCAGGCATGTAAGCTGGCACACAACATGATTGCACATCTGGCATTGCTGTTCATCTGGGTTCTTCTTCTTCTGGTGGGATGTGTTGTCAAAGTAGAAAAAGGAATGTGTCTGGATCTCGAGAAATCCCAGACAGCAGCCACACGGGAACGGGAGCTAATCCAGCTGGGCTGCCAGCCATCCCAAAGTCCTGCACAGATGGCTGTTACGGCATGTGCAAATTGACTTTGCCCCTAGTGAGATCAGCGCATGCCCGCATCTGAATTCAGAATTTCCTAGACAGAAACATGAGAGCGCTTTGAATGCATGTCACAACTGTGGCACAAGCAGAAACTCCTCACTGTGGTACACTTTAGCCAGTACCCTGCTTGCAAGGGGCCTGTTTCTCTCAGCATTCTCCTTAGCTGGCTCTGTCCCTCCTCTTAGAAAACTCTGTAACCAAAAGGGATAGGGAGGTGGGGAGAGAAGACAACCGGGCCTTAAATGTCAGTACTTGTATGAAGTTTCTCTTTTTAGCGGGCAGGAAGCTGAAGCTTTGAGTTACATATAAGTACAAGCTCCATCTGCACATTACTGTGTAAGCGTATTGCACGTATCTGTGTGCATGCTCCTTGTGGGAGGGTAATTATATGGAGTAGGTATATCTGTCTGTTCTGAAATGAGTAGGAGGTATGCACCTTAGATCTCATCACTTCCTAGTCAGGCATTTGAATTTTTTGTTGTACATGGTATTAGTTTTTCTATATGGCACTAAGAGCACCAGTAAGCAGGAAGAAGAGAGAGGTATCCTACAGATATCACCCTTTTGATGATGGTGACTTTTCTAACTGCCTGTTTTCTTGTGCAGAGCCAACATTTCAGTCTGGGTCACTGAAGCGCCCTGGCTCATCGAGGCAACTCCCCAGTAACCTTCGGATTCTACAGAATCCCCTGTCGTCTGGTTTTAACCCGGAGGGCATTTACGTATGACAGTACATACCTCTTCTGGAGAGGACCTAGCAAGGTACCCTGGACAAGATACACTTTCGTTTTACTCTGCCAATGATGAATGGAAGAAGATTGTTGTTGTTGTTGTTAAGCCACCGTATGTTTTTTTGCTTCTTCTTCCTCCAACACACCACTTGGAGCCATACCCTGTGCACTGATGCTAAAGAGACAGAGGAGCTGTCTCGATTCATAATTGGCAAGGATGAACTTGCTGTCAACACAGCTAGAGTGCAAAAACCTTCATTTGTTTTTGCCACTTCAGAAGTGTTTGGGAAAGTATTGTTCCTTATATAGGCGTAAATAAAAGACTGAGGGTGAAGGAAACCATGTATGCAACTGATCTGTTTAATTTATTCCCTTTAATCAATGGACGTGTGAATGTTGACCTTTTATATTTTTATTTTTAACTTGTGAATAATCATGTATGGCTGTATGTCAGTCTGACAAGGTGACTTTAACTTGCGTGTACAAACATCCACCATTTGACCAAGTACAACAACTTGCAATGCAGAGTTCTGTGGAGTGCTGAACCATTACAATGGTTTCTCACCGCTGACTGTTAATTTCTGTTGTGGGTGATAATATGTCATCTTCCATCCATTGCTACTTTTTAAGGCTTGAAAAGTGAGCTTGTGGGATTTACTTGCTGTTGAATCTTCCTTGAATGAAGCACCTAGCGTTCAAAAGATTTATGGAATTTAAACCTTGGCTTGGTAAAAATATTTCCAGCATATGATTGAGGATGCACTAGTTAGATGATATTTTATTATATAGAATGTATATTTGAAATATTTTGCCACATTGTATATGCCTTTTGAGAAAAGAACAATGTAAGAAGTTGTCTTCATATATCTTACCAAAAGAGAGTAGGAGGCTTTCACTGTGTGTGACTTTGTACTTTATTTTTTCCACTAGCCATTAACAGTGTTCTCATTTTGCGGTAAATCTTGCTGTTGGAGGAGAAAAAAAAATACAAGACAAATGAGCATCCTCTTCCAGCCTCCCAAAATTCACTCAAGTTTTGTGGAGGGAAGAAACCTGGCAGAGAGTCCCATGAAGTCAATAGCAGAGCTTCCACTGACTTGAGTGGGGCTAGAATTTCAGTCCACGTCCCCAGTGTTAAATGGTAGACGTTTAGCCTCTTTGAAAGTTGTATTGCTGCTCAGTCACAGAATATAAAACTTTGAAACAGGAAATTCACACACTTGCTAGTAGGTTTTTTTACAAAAAATGTGAAAAGAGAACATTATCATATCTTGATGTCACTCTAATGCGATCAAAGCTAAGCAAGCAAGGCTTGCATCGAGATGGCTTCCGTGCAGAAAGTAAGACACTACCAAGCAGCCTGCTGGTTACAGGCCTTGAAATTAGATGACTGAGGTGGACACCAGGTTTGCAGAGAGAGTGACTGGCATCAGCGGGACACTTGGTATATGTTAGGAGGCTGGCCTCATGGATGAGTTAGAGAAGGGATGGGCCTTACCTAGTTGCGTTTGGATTTCCTTTTCTAACAGCAACTTATACCATTGTCCCCACCTCCGAGATCCCCTTGACATGAAAGGCGGTCACCATGCTTTCACTGCGGTACTGAATGCCTAGACTTCAGTCAGTGAGAAAATGACGGAACTCCTGATGTCTTCGATAGGGTCAGGATTTTACCACTGGTAGGAAACTCTAGGTTTTTGGCCACAGAAAATACTTTAGAATTCTTAACTCCTAGCATCCTCTTGTGTTGATTTACCAATGTGCATATAAATGTTAATTTAAGTTTCCTTTTTCAAAAAAGGACCTCCCTAGTCATACTGACAAATGGAAGTTTTATAAGATATAGTAGAAGATGAAGGACTCTTGAGTGTTTAATGCATTTTTTTTCCCTTTCCACTTACTAACGGCATCATATATTCTAAAAATGCTGCTGTATTTAGACTAACAGCAACAGATAAGGCTGTGAATATACAGAGGACCTGTCCAAATGGACTCTGTATTTTTACTGTTTCACTTATCAGGTCTTTTTTTTTTTTTTTTTTTTTTCCCCCCCTTGTGAGCAAACTGGAAAATGAGATGTTCCTACCTGAGGAATCTTTGCAGTGCTCACAGATTTTACCGTTAGTTTATCACAGTTCTGTGCTCATGTTTACTGTGCCCATAACTTTGTATTTAAAAAAAAAAAAAAAGGTGTGCATATATATATATATAAAAAGAGTGTAAAATATACATAGTTTGGGGACAATATCTGTCCAAGGTACTTGAGCATATATGCCTTACATTCTGGGTTCAATTTACCGAAATAAAACAGCCCTCTCCAGCGGATATCTTGCATCTTCAGCACCTCTTGATGTTAGAGAACTGAGGCACTCAGCACCTTGCAAAGTCTGGCCCAAATTATGCTGCATGGGGGTGGGGAGAAACACGAGGAAAAGCCTGTTGCAATTTCAGTCTTGGACTGAGATGAAGTCTTTTTAAGGCAGATCAGCGTATTTACCCAGTTAATGTTTTTGTCCCACTTTGTGACTGGTCCATCTCCCACAGATGTGCCAGTTTGAGCTGAATTGGGCCCTTGTATCATAAAAACTGTTCTCTTTCTCTACCAGGTTATTCTTTAAGATGGAGGGAGGAGGAAAAAGATTAAAAGGAAGGGGAAGAGCAGCTTTGGAGGGCTTGAGTTACGATTTTATAGTAGTATCAAGGAAGGAATTTGCCATTTAAGTTAAAAAATAGCGTCTGCTGATTGCAGCAGCTGTTTGACAGAAGGGCCAGCCTGGAGCTGGCTCAGGAGCGGCCACTGCGTCATCATCGAGTGGACTCTCCTTGTCAGGGCTTTAGCATATGTCAAGGTGATCTGAAAAACGTTTACAGCTTCAGTCACTGTTGTGGGAAAGGAGAGGCTTTGGTATCCTACCCTGTCGTTTGTGAGACACTGACAAATTCCCCTGCTCCTCTCGCTTACTGAATTTCACCCAGGTTAAAGTTCTGTAGCATTTTCACCCTCTGTAAATAAACCAAAAAGAAATGGCATGCCCTTGCATTAAACGTGAACTGAACAATGTATTACAGTTATAGAAACTCCTCACATTAATGGCGTTAAGAGTTTTGCTTCTGATCAACTGCAGAACCTCACTCTTTCTTTACAAATGTAGAAAAATTAATTTTTAGAAGAGTTTCAAACCTACTTACGGGGCATTAGCAGAAAGGAAGCTACACATAACTAATTTTAACAAGTGCCATATTATTTACTGGCAAGCATGATAAAAATGGGGTTTTTTGCTTGCGTTAAATAGTTGAATACACAAGCACTATTTTCCAGTGCACAGGGAATTTATATGGAGAACTCCCATAATTTATTACTAATGGAAATTAGCTGTGTTACCTCTCTCATCCATGAGGATACAGTTTATTTTTGCTCATGATGCTATGTTGTTAGGGGAAAAAGGGGAGTTGAGCGTTGGAAAAGCCAGTAGGTTAAGGCTAAGGTAAATATTCTGAATGCTCGAGCAAGGGAGAAACCCAAGTCCCACTCTGGAAAGTCAGTTAGGAACCTGCCTCCCATTATCTTTCAGTGGGACTTAGGTTCCCAAGTGCCTGAACTGCTTCTGGAAATGATGTGTTAGCTTTGAGATTACTTGCTTTTCTGAACCCTAGCAAGTTGGAAGGAAGTTCTTTAAGAAGAGAACTACCACTAGCAGTAGCAATATGCAAACATGCTTTCATTGCAAGGTAAGAGGGAAAAGATCCTTTAGTGAAACAAAAATCTCCTCTTGGGGCAATAATTGTCCTGTTTTTAGCGCAGAGAGTATTGCGTTATTTTCATGACCTGGGATCATATGAGTATGAGCAAAAAAATTGATCTTGTAATTTTTAGTGAGTTATCTTGAAGCATATAAATTCCTGATGTGCATTAACTTGACTGAATTGGGCCTTAATGATCCATGTAAATAACAAAACTGTATTCAGATATTTTTTCCAGAAAATAGTCTCTAATGGTCTGTACTGTATTAAAATAAGTGTCAAAGTGTTACTTTTATATTACTTTTTTTTTTTTTTTTTTTTTAGAACATTGAAACATGCATGTTTATTCTCTTTGCTACAGTATTTTAATGTTTTGGATGAAGGCCATCGGTTGTATGGAGATGACAAAACAATCATTCTGTCTATTTATTCAGTATTGCTGCTTAAAGTTTTCAAAATAAAGCTTTCAATGCCAATATAGCGACTGATTGAAAGCTGTTCTAGCTCTCTTGAGATGGTTTTTTCTATGTTTATAGAAAACTAAATAAGTGAAACTTGGTATATAAACTGTTATACCAGCAAAGAATTATTGCAATAATATTGTGGGGGAGGGGTCGGGGGTAAGTGTGCGTAGTATATACGTAAATGTATGCATGCAGTGAATGTGTTTAGGTCTCAGGTAAATGGAGTGCTGAAGAATGTTCGAATCCTTTGTGGTCTTGCAAGCAACTTGCACACACGATCAAATGCTGGTTAATGCTTCATGCCAGCGCGCAGTGCTTGTGAGGGGCAGAACAAGGAGAGGTGGTCGCAAAGGATCACCTCAGAGCCCTTTGAACCAGCTGGGATTTAAGCACATTCTTGAGTTTTCCATAGATGTGTTTCTGAATTGGGCCTAAAAGCATGTTCGGATACAAAAAGCTTTCAGTTGCAGCAAGGATGCCTGGTTTCAAGCGTAGCTGATACCTCTGAAAATGTGAGTAGTTCTGAGATGGATCAAGTATGCCTGCTCTGTTTGTAAAGGGTATCAAGATACTGAGAATATTCACCCTCATGATCACCCCGTGAAACTACTAACTAGGAGTTCTGACTGGAAGATTTGAGTTGCTGACGCTTTAACCTAGAGAAGCAACGCAAACTAACTGTGAAAACACGAGTGAGCATTTTATTACTACTCTGCTTCAATGCAAGATGAAAATCTGTATTATATGTAATTATATTTTTTGTCATTTAAAAAGCTTCTATTTTTTATTATTCTCATGGATGGTTGACAAAAGATATTGGATATGCTCCCATACAATAAATTCCCCTCTGAAACTTTGGGTCTTTACAGTTCATGGTTTGATGGAATTGCAGCGTACATCTCGCGCACATCTCGTGATACAGCTACCGGAACTCTTGTTCTGTCAAAGAACACTTAGCCTGAAGGCAGGCCGAGGTAACGCTTGGTGTCTCTAGAGCTCAAACGCTTTCAGAAATGGCTGTGCATCAAGCATTAGCAGACAATGAATGCTCCTAAATGGCAATTATGTGGAGGTGTGGGACACACAACTGGTCGGTGTGGCACCTCTGTGGAAGACAAGAGAGGTCCTCTACCATAAAGTGTGCACATACTGTATTTTTAATCAGATACAGCCCAAGAACTACAACAGAATGGAGCAGCTCATTTTCAACTGAGGAACTGTTACTAAGATTAATAATAAATACTGAAAAGATAGAATTGGTCAGCGACTCAGAGGAAGTATAACTTAAAAGAGAGGCAGGGGTTTGGTTGGAGATGATCAGGGAGATGAATTGAATGTGCAGAATCTTCACACAACAAATCCAAGGTGCGCAGATGCTTCAGGGAGCAGGAAGAAATTAAGCCTTGAACACAGAACTGAAGACCTGATTCAGGCTTAGTTCTTGTGCTGAACTGCAAGGCCTGTGAAGATCGCTTGAGATCAAATGCGTTAATCAAGGCAGGGAACTTGCTACAGCTGGGGACTTGTGATTTAAGCCATGCAAACGCAGTCCTTAGTCTAATATCCCAACAAATGGCTTTTCCTAAGCCAGCTGGAGCCTAATCTCCTTAGATGTGAGGAGAAGTGAGCTAACAGTAGTAGCACTGTTGACTGGCGATAAGACAAAGAATGTCATGAGCTGCACTGAAACCCCAGCATGTGGCATTTATATTGGCAGGACCATGTAAGTTGTAGAGGACCTCTGCTCCTGAAAGGTGCCCCTCTCCGCTTCTGTGCAAGTCAACTGGCTGGGTTTTGTGGTAACTGAGGTTTCCCAGCAGGCTCGGTAGAGTATTTGTGCGTGACTGCTGCAGCACTAACTTGCTCAGTGTAACTGGACTACTAATGAGTTGCAAAACCATACCAGATCAATGGTCCATTTCGTTTAGAATCTGCACTGAGTTCTTCTGCCTATCACATCTTTGTCAGCTAGGTGGTATTTCTTTATAATCCCAATTTTTAACAATTGTTTCAGCTAAGTTGTCTAGTGTCTGAAGTAGGGCACAGGAAGCAACAGTCCCCATTACTGCCTTTCTTGAAAAGGATATATTTTCTACCTTTGGTATAGTAGCCAGTGTTAATGAGTATTTTCTAGGTCAGCCACTGCTTCATCATTAACTTTCTCCAGAAATACTGGATGGAGACAATCTCTACTGCTCTGTTTTGTTCCATTTTTCCAGGTGGGCATGCAGTGTACTTTTTTCTATCCTTTGCAGCAAGTTCCTTGTTCTCTGTGCTGTCAGGTCAGCAAACTGTGGGGGCTGATTTCTTAAACATGAGCTACTGGCCTGTGGGTGACTTGAAAAGAGCGTCTATAGCATGTGCTAGTGCAGCAAGGAACTTGACGCAAACAGAGATGATAAACTGAACTGAGCAGCCTCACCACTCGTCTGATGGACTCGGACACTGCGAGTATCCTCATGCCACTTCTGGTGGGTCTCTCTGTGCCTCCCCCAGGCAAGAAACCTCCTTGCAGTCATACAGACAGCCCTGGGGTTTCTGTCCCATGAATGTGTATTTGCTGTGCACTGACTCCTGGCTAATACAGACATCCGTTCCTCATGCAAACTAAAGTTTGATTTCTAGAGAGGCTTTTCTGATCAGAATCTCTGGCTACAGAAAGGCTGCAGGGATCTCTGCAGTCTCTGGCAGAGTGAGAGAGCGTCATCACAGTATCATCACATTTTTTCGTTCAGCCTCCTAGAAGCTGACGGAGGTGAAATACAGCTACGGCAGAATGGATTCTGAGCTGCGAGAGCTGGCAGTTGGGTGTTAATCTCCAGTATTTGCTTTGGTCCACACAGGTTAAGTATATGAGACTTTTGATTTCAATTTCCGGTCCTCTGAGTCCTAGGTATATCAAGAAGCAGAATTATGAAAACAAAGTGAAGCCCAATCAACAGGACAGATTCCTGTACAGTAACATATGTTTGGCCTGCAACAGTTATAAGCCGCACCCCTGTCTCATAATGTAATTACTTTATTACTTACCTATGTATTGGCTTCTGTTTTAAACAAACAACAAAAAAAAAGGGGGGGGGGGGTATGTACACCAAGTAAAACACCTTTAATCTGATTTGTATTTGCCCTGAAGTCCCTTTCATTACCCGTGTGGTGGAAAGTGAAAGGAATCATCCAGCTTTAGAGCAGTATCATAGGGTACCATCAGCAGCTGTTGCTAAAATAAAATTCAGGCCAGCCTTTAAGTGGGAAAAAACTGGAATTTCTTTTTTCTTGTCTATGAAGCTTCTCATAAATTACTACCTGTCACAACCTGCAGTAGCATATCCCTTTTATCCGGTGTACCAAACTGCTTTTCATTAAATGTTATGTGCCCAGAAAAGATGATTTTTTACTTTAGCAGTCACAATCAGCCTGAGGTGAACTCTGATCAATGAGGTAGAACAGCCCCTTCTGGAAAGCTGAAGAGAAACCCGAGAATTACAAGCTGACCTTTAACTATACTTTGTTGCTACAAAGTTGTCGTAACTATTCTCTTGACCTGGCAAATTTGCATCATGGTTACCAAGACTATGACCTGGATTCTCCATTGTCTCACGCAGAAAATGAGCGTGGACAAGACAGCAACAGGGCTAAATGAGAAAGGTAACAGTGTCCATTAGCTGTATGGCTGGTGTGAAAGGTTACCCTAGATGCCCGGCACCAGGAAATCTTGTCCCCTCGACTCTGTCGCAATGCTGCAATTACAACAAGGTCTACACAAGAGGGCAGCAATACACGCTGGCATGCCTGGAGCAGCACAGCTACCCAGATTTTCTAGGCATAGGTAGCACGTTGATAGAGAATCATGTAAAATACACAACATTCCATCTTTAAGTATGTTCTTTCAGAGAAGGCACAATAATTTATAAAGATCCACGTCCTAGTCACAGCATGTGTGTAGCTGATGCACAAATGATGCAATTCCTGCAGTTCCTGTGAGGAGGGCTCAAGGCTTAGTAGCTTTCTGAAACCCGTACAGATGTGGGTCGAAATATTCGATTTTAGAGATCATCCTGTGCCTGGTGTATTTGCCCGGGACTGGGAAGCTCTTGTTTCATTTCCCAGCTCTGCCACAGATTTCCTGTGCATGACCTTGGGGAAGCTACTATAATCCCTCTGGATTGGAGTCCCCCGGCTGTAAGCTTGAGATAATACTGCTTCATCCCCTTTGACTTTGCCTATATATACTGCACGCTCTGTGGGGAGCAGCATCTCTTTTGCTATCTGTTTGGCAAATAGTACGCAGCACAACACGGTCCTGATCTTGGCTGCGCCATCTAGATACTATTGCAATAAAGTATATTTTTATATCGTACCAAGAGGAAGACAAGAAGTTGCCCTGAATTAGTTCTACGTTACAGTGAGAGCAAGATGCAGGTGTGCTGATGGAAGCTGGAGGTTTCTGAAGGTGAATTCTTCTTTAGCTTTAAATGGATTTCTTTTTCTAAAGGGGTAAAAAGGAAAGGCAAGTAAAGGAATAAAACCCTCTCATTTCACCTTTGGCTCAACTTTGTTCTTATTGCAAAGTGATGCTATTAAAGGGGCAGCCTAAACCCTTCTGCAAGTGCTACTTGGGAGTGTGTTTTACCTAATCGATAGAAACGATTGAGCGGGCTGAGATTTGCTTGGTGGTCCTACATGTTCCAGTGTTTCCACAAGTCTGACGATGTTCTAACAATGTGCAAGCAACTAGTAATCCACCATGACAGGCTGCCATTTCACAGCTGTCTGTAGATACCTAAGTGCCCTTTGGGGTTAGGGCCTGAAGAGAGAAAGTGCACAAGAGTAGAATTGTAGGAAGGTGGTTTTTTTTGGTTGTTTTCCAATTCTAAAGTCCCAATAAATTTAATTAACAAACACCTCAACTGCACTTACTCTGGAAGCCTGCACAGAATGAACACCCTTTAGCATGCCCAAGCACAGAGACTCAACCCTACTGCTCAGTTTTGAGATGAAAGATAATTTTAAGGTGTTGCCATCTGAACCCATTTAGGTAATAATTAGTGCAGCTGCCAGTATTTGACAAGGCAATGAATAATCAGTCTCATGGCATCTTATCCTGCTTCTAGGAACACATCTCTCCTTTTGTAGGAAAAAGGGACTTGGTCTGCCCCAGGTATGGAATCACACAGGACAAGCACGTACTTCGGGTGCTGTGAGCAATGGCAAAAGCAGACTCAGTAGCCTGAGAAGCATGAGTACCCACTGAAATTGCTTGTTTGACATATCTTTGTTCATCATTGGAACACAGTCTAACACTCCCAGGAAATAAAACCTATCTTCTTAGGTTACTATCATTGAATAACCACGATCCCAAGTGTAGATGTTTTTTATATATGCACACACGTATATGTGTATGTAGTCATTAAATATCCCTTTTGTCAGCTTGGGAAATGTTGTGGTTTAACCTGGCCAGCAGCTAAAACAGTAGTTTCCTCACACACATGCACTCCCACTGGGATTGGGGAGAGAATCAAAAAGGAAAAAAAAAAAGGTAAAACTTGTGGGTTGACATAAAGACAGTTTAATAGAACACAAAAGGAAAATAATAATAATAGAATATCAAAAACCCAAGCGATGCACAGCACAATCTCTCACCACCCAAAGCTGATACTCAGCTGGTTCTCAAGCCAACTGCCTCCCAGCTGACCACCCCCCAGTTATATACTGAGCATGACATTATATGGTATGGAATATCCCTTTGGCCAACTGGGGTCAGCTGTCCTGGCTGTGTCCCCTCCCAGCTTCTTGGGTGCCCCATGCCTTCTCCTTGGCAGGCCAATGTGAGAAGCTGAAGAGTCCTTGACTGCTGGGCCACAACTAAAAACATCAGTATGTTATTAACATTATTCTCATCCTAAATCCAAACCACAGCACTGTACCAGCTGCTGGGAAGAAAATTCACTCTATCCCAGCTGAAACCAGGACAGGAAACTAAGGCCCAGGGAGGTGAAGGGCCTTCACAGAATGAGTACCTGCCCTTCATCTCTGTGTACCTACTTTTGTATATGGATCTTTCACTAAAAAGCCTGTTCTGATGACACAGAAATACAGAGTTGCCCAACAATGGTTCAGTCAGGCTGGAGGGCCATCGAGCCCAGCATTCAGCCTCTAGCTCTATAGCAAGAGCTGAACGGGCACTGGCAGCTCAATAGTAAACAGTTGCATGGTCTGAAGTTACCAAAATAACCTGCTCATAGGGGAAGCTTTCTCTAACCCTTCAGCGAGAGGTTAAACCTCTTCCTGATAGCAGAGGATTTATCTCCCTTCCAAACTAAACAATCTAAGCACTTCAAAAGAAGTGACTCTTAATCTCTGCTTTTGCAAGCGTTGCACCAGACTCAACCAATAAAGCTTTTACCTTTCAGATCTAATTAAACTGTTTTAAACGTAAAGCTTTACTCTGCAAAATGAATGTCTTCACCTAACATTGATTTTAGCACGCTGGTTTCAGTATACACAGGAGTTCAGGTCCTTGTAGAATTAAACCTGCTTAGTTTAAGTTCTTTGGCAGGGACTGCAAAGTGGGGAAAACAAAATTAACGATAGTAACAAGCTATTCTATGTTAAAGTGTCAGGTTTATGTTTTCTTGTAGTGCAGATCATCAAGACTCCAGTCACCTCCATCAGTTTTTAACCTTTGAGATGTAAATATTCTTAGTGCCTAAACTAAGAGTAAGGGAAATCTGCCTGATATTGTTCTGTCTCATTTTGGCTATGGAAATGCACACAGTCTCTGATGCACAGAAGGACTCACCACATTTCACTGCCTCCATGTCTGATTAAAGCCAGAAACTGAAAAGGTAACTGAGGGGTATTAGTAAAAGGAACTCCATCCGAGTGATGCAATTCTGGAGTGGCTGTGTTTGGGATTAAAAATTTGAGTCTGTTCCGATTTCTTCTTCAGGTAATGGTACTTAGCTTATCACTTCTCTTGTGAGCATATGCAAGTTACCTGTTTTGCTAGAAAAGCTGTGCAGCAAAACTAGAAAGAGCCAACTGTGATTATAATTAAATTTGAAGCCACACAAGAAACCATACCTCCAAAAAAGTTGGCATTTCCCAGTGCTGTTCCTGCTATGGCTCACTACTGCGTGGCTGAATTGCAGTTTCACCTCCCTCGTGGCACTGATAACAGGGATAGACCAGAAGGAAGAAAGGGTTCTCAACTGTGCAGCATGCAGTTGTGAGGCAGTGGTTCTGAACTGCCTTTCTGCTCCTCCTGGCCCAGCAAGAAGCTTGAGACTCCCCCATAACGTGGAGGTGCCTTCAGTCAGACAGCCGTGTATCTTGAAGGCATTGTTGCGTGGACTCATCAGGAACGCCTGGGGAAAGGGAGGAGATCCCCTCTTTACAGGCCTGTACAAATACAAGTGATTAGACTGTATCCATGAGAGAAAATGCTAGGGTAGCCCTGAACTACCAGCGTGCCATTGCAGACCAAACAGCTTTGTTCCTGGAGAAGGTACGGATGATCTCTGAGTAAAGCAAAAGGAAGGGACACACAGTGCCTTCTCACTGACTTGACAGGCAACTGAATTGCCCTCTACCCCTTTGAATGTACTGCCTTGGGGTTACTAAACTCAAGCAACCCCATGACATTACTGTGTGCTTTTAAAAACAGTTATTGCAGACTTGGCATGTTCAGCAATCACAGCAAACAGCTGGACTCTTGCAAATACCTTCTGGGCCTGGCAGGACACTGATGGGAGCACGCTTCCCATAGATACCTCCAGGGGCATGGCACACAGATTACTCTCAAAGGTCATTTTAAATAACTGTGCTTACCTTGTAATTTACAACACCAGAATTGGCCCCGTGACCAGTTGTGTTAAGCATTTTGCAAAGCCGCTTCATGTTTTGCAGCCAGACAAATATATCCTTACTTTCTTATTTCTCTGCTCTGTAGAACAATTGCAATCCAAACATACAGCTTCTTTCTGTTGTGTCAAAGAGCAAGAACACATGCAGCACGAGTTCACACATACACACATTTTTCTTTACAGATAGCCTAGGAGTGCCCATGAGGATTATCTAACGATGGCAGCTTGTTAGGCCATGGTAGCTGCTTCTCTCAGATGTCAGGAGATGTTGAAGGATGCACAGGAAGCCATAATTCTGACCCTTGCCCACACATATTCCTGTATTCTTCAGTTACGTTGGGAGCACCTGTAATAAGCAGTTCATGCCTATTCTACACATCTTCTCTATTTTCTAAGCAGTGTGTTATTAAACAGGTTTTTTTCCCTACTCCTGTTGGTACATACTCCTCTACAGATGCCTCCTTCCCAACTTCACTCTGGAAACCCGATTGTAGTGCATTCAGCATGACAGACCCAGCAAACTGCCTGTATGTCAAAACCATCCATAAGAGTTTGCAGTACTGGAAAAAACAAACCAACCTCACGTTTGTGCTTTCAGTCCCCTAACTCACAGCAGCTTCTCTCTAGAACAACAGAGGGCACCACTCTTCACACAAAAAGCTGCAGCTGGAAGAGGAGCAGCCCTGCATTTAAATAATAGTTTAATAACCAGAACATTTATTTCTCAGTAGGTGATTGAGATAGAATATTCCTCCTCCAAGGAGGTTCAGCTCTGCATCTCCCGCCTCCTGCGGGAGGGCCCTGGCCAAAAGCTGTTCTCAGAGATGTATGTACTGTGTTTTGTGTCCTAGTTTGCAGAGAATAATTAAGCAGTCACTTACTGAGAAATAGTTTTAGCCTATTGATTAGGGTCTTCACTTGGAGGGATGAGGAAACCAGAGTGCTAGTTTCTACCCCAGCTCCTGTGAAGATCTGGGGTTTTTGTAAAGTAAAATGCATAAACATGCTGCAAAGCAGGGCTGGAATCTAGGTTTCTCCTCTCAGATGACTGTGTTATCTTCTGATCATTCTGTGCTGTCAAACAGGTGCCTCCAGCCGCAGCCTCCCCTGCCACCTGGTGAGTGCTGCCACTGCCGACAGTTTTGGAAAAAAATGGTAGCATATCTAGTTCAGCTGTTGGAAAACACCCAGATTTGCGTATCTTTCTCTGTGAAAGGCTTTAAGGCCAAGATCCGAGTAGAAGGCAGTTATAATCATCTGAGACTCAGAGCAAGCAGGGGGTACAGATATGTCCCATGAACTAGTTTGTCTGGCTCTCTTCTGGTCCCACTAGCTGTGGTGAATTCATGTCCTAGGCAGATGTCCACAGGGCAGCTGTGGCTCTCGTGCAGAACCCAGCGGCTCCTGTGTCTGGAATGAGTCATGTGAGCAGCAGGATTATGCTGTGGATGGGACAGAGGACTGCTCTGGGACCCTTGGCTGTGGTAGGAAACAAGCCAGCAAGAGCTGTTGAGCCTGGTACCAGTGCCTTTCCGTGGCCCAGCACCAGCCTGTGACAGAGCAGGATGGTCCATGGGATGCCATTCATCCAGCCTTGGGCTTTCTGAAATACATCTCAGAAATATACATGGGAGGACTGGGTATGTGACATGCAGGGAAGACTGGCAGTTCCTAAATAATAAAAAGTGCAGGTATCTAACACACGTAGCAGGTTCTGCTAAGGGGGTTAAGCACTCCTGGTGTAGAGTCCTTTTGTTGAGCTACAAAAAGGCTGGGGTGCTTGAAAGCTAGTCTGGTTTTCCAGTGGCATCAGCTGTACTAATAAAAAGTCTTGCCTTCCCCTACAGACCTGCTTTGCTTATATCCATAGACCTTCAGAGTAACATTACTATTTGAGAAGAATCAAAGTGAAAAAACAGCCTCTACTAAAGAGTTCCCCCATCGTGGTTTATTAGCCCACCAGCTGATGCCCTCAAGGGCTACAAACCTCTTGGTCTTCATTATTTTCTGTAAGAGAAAGCCAAATTGATCCATACCTGCATAATACTGCATTCTGTTTGCTCAAAATGCATTGAGCAAACCTCTTGAATGCCAGGACTCAGGATCCAACTTGTTTTAAACCTTGAATGCTGCCCCTGGTAATGCTAAAACTTATCATCTCCCTTAATCTGCAGTGACATTGCGGGTGTTATTAGCTCTGCAGACACAGTCCAAAGGCCAGGAGTGCCACTTCACCACCGCATGTACGTGGTACACTCGGGGGGTGCTTGCAGGGACAAAGGCAAATTCGGTTTCCTCGGGAGACCATCACAACACGAAGGCTGCTAACACCGGATTGATCCCTGATCATCAGCCGACGGGAGACACCGCCCGCGGGACAGTCCCTCGCCCGGAGCCACCCAGCACCGGGGCCCGCCGGCGGCGGCCGTTTCTCAGGGGAAGTCGCCACTCGCCGCCACGGGACCTGCGGCCGGTGAGCCTGAGGTAACGCCCGCGGTGCCCGCCCGTGCGGAACGCCCCCAGCGCCCGGGCGGTGGCTCCGTGAGGAGGGGCGCGGCCTGCGTAACGCCCAACGGCTGCTCCAGGCGGCGGGGGCGGGGCGGGCCCACAGCCCTGCGCCGTTGCCAGGGGACCGCCACGGCCCCGCCCCCTCCACGCCTCCCCCCCACCCCAACCGGCGCGGCCCACGCGCACGTGCCAGGCAGCGTGCGCGGAGTCACGTGGGTGCGCGCGTGACGGCTGTACCGCCGGTGGCGGCGCGCGGCGGCCGTTGGTTCCTCCGGCTGCCTCAGAGGCGGCC
>VXBL01000728.1:523551-574952 GCA_013400195.1 Aramus guarauna | reverse complement strand
TCCCGGCAGGAACCGCAGGCGGGAAGCGTCACAGCAGAGGCGATCCACGGAGATGTGTTCATCCCCCCCCGGCCAGCCCTGGCCGCTTGCCTTTCACTTGTTTCAGCCCCGCTCCCTCCCTTCCCCGGGCTCCGGCTCCCGGAGGTGCGTGACCCCCAATGCCGGCGGGCAGCGAGGAGAGGGACATTTTCGGGCTCTCCCAGCAGCTGGAGGGAATTACCCCGACAAACAGAAAACACGCCCCCGCCAGCCAAAAGAGAGCCAAGAGCCCTCACATCATTCCTTTTTAACGATCGTGCTTTGCAGGTAATCTTATCAGGAGGGTAACTCGTGGGGTTTATGTGCGGGGGGGGGGCTGCTGAAACCGCACTGCCCGTCTGGAAAGTGCGAATGAGTGTTGAGGAGCAGCGGAGGCTCTGATGAGGTGTCAGAGGCTCCTGCTTGGCAGGGAGGCAAGTGGCACTGCAGGCGTATACAGCTCTCTCCCTGTTAACCTGATGACATTTTCACACTAAACTGGGGGCTAAAAATAAACAACATGAATGTATGCCACATGCCTATAGGTTATATTTGGGGGATGGCAGAAGGAGAGGCTCGTGGACTGCTACAGAGGTTGTTGGGAGGATCTGCGGCCGGTGAGAAAAGCAAGCTGTTACAAGGGCTGGGCTATATAGACCCCCTTCCTTAGGAAAGGCAATTGCAGACTGCAAGGGAACCTTGCTGGGTGTCGGCATGTGCCAGCCCTGGTTGGCCATGCGGGGTGGCATTGGTTGCCCCAAGCCAGGCATCCACGTTGGATATCTAAAATGGAGCTACAGGCTGCATCGCTAGTCAGTGGAGAGAAACAAGCACCTGCAGCATAAAATTCCTCTCCTCATGACTGGACCGGTCTTTGGGAAAGCATCAAGAAAATTGGAGGCACAGCCCAAATAAGAGATGCTTAACCTTGAGATAAAGCACGTAGAGGCCTTTTGGGGGAGTGCTGACTCAAAGGGAGATTGAACTCTGAAAGAAAAGACAGTTTCCTCCAGCTGATTCCTCCCACGGGTGGGAAAGCAAGGCTTTGCATGGTTTGCGTAACTAATACATGGGGTGGGGAGCAAGCGGTGACCGTTTCTGGAGCACCTTGTGAAGCACCTGGAGCATTTCTGGAGCATCTTTGCCAGCTTCATCGTCTCTGGAACAACCTGTGACTCTTCAAATTATGGAAACAATAGCTGGAGTGAGACTCAGCTTCTAGGAGAAGTCCTAATTCTGGGATTCCTCTGGAATCAAGTGGGAACGGAAACTGAAAATGACCAAAAGATGCAAAACATGAGCCGAGACAGCTGGAGACTTTGCAAAGGAGTTCAAGCAACATCTGGGACCTTCTAAGAGATGTTTTTAAGAGGTCACCTGCAGACAAAGGCTTCGGAGTCCAGAGAGAGTGCGAAATTCTCCTGGAAGATTCCCAGTTTAAAATGGCAAGATGGATCAAAGAGGTGATCAGCAGCATGACTATTATGGAAAAGAATGTTTTCCAGAAAATAAGACGCACAATAAAAGCTTTGGCCAATTTACAAGCCAAGATGAACCACAGCAAAGAGTTAAGAAACTGAAAAAAGTCACTCAGAAAAGGAAATCAAAGGTTTGCAGGTCACCACAGGAAAAAACAGCCTCCTGCTGTAGACAAGGGCTAGCCAGAACACCGCCTACTGCCAGACGCTCGCCACCATTTTCAGTCCACAGGAGGAAGGAATCAGACTGACTGTCCCAGCTGAAGCAGGACAAGAGCCACGGTCTTTGAGGAGAATACATTTGGGAGGTTTATTCAACTCAGTCCATAAGCACCGGCGTAAGGGAATGGCTCTGAAATAGGGTGCCTAGGAGCCAACTTGATGGGGTCAGCTCTTACGGCAGTGCATACCTGCCTCCAGGAAAATAAGACTGAATTGTCCAGGCAGGCTGATTTACTAGAATTGACCATCAAATTGGAGAGAACTGGTCAGGCATGCGCTACAAAGTGGGGGACAAAGAGAATTCAGCTGATGGACCTGGATCGTTTTGGTTGAATAATAAGATATTAGTGAAGACTTCCAGGGTAAATTGGACATTGACCTATTAATACGTTTTCAGTTATGGGATGACCAGATTGAGACTAGGGAGGGAAAAAAAAATAAAAAAAAAATTGAGAGCACATAAAAATCTGAGCTGGGTCAGAAAAAAGGTCCAGCTGTCCTGGAGTCTGGCAGGAGATGCCTCAGGAGGAGCAGGCGGACAGAGCATGCACATAATGAAAGCTCCCCAGGCCAGTCTCCCAAATCCCAGTGGCCCGCGGTGCAGAGACTTCCTGAGCCAGAAACGATATCTCTGTGTTTAATGGGAAGCCAAAGACGCCGTGAGAGGCGGAGGAATTTGCCAAGGTGCTTAAATCATGGGCTGCAGCAGAGTGTTGAGCCAGGAAGCACTGGTGAGAAGTTGGTCAGTCACCGGGCATCCTGTCAGCGCAGCTCTGTGGCTAACGCAGAGTGAAGAAAAGAGAACTTTCTATTTCAGAGAGTGCCACACATACCTAATGTATGTAAAACGAGAGAGACGGTGGCCATGCAAAAATGCAGCTGAATTCAGAAGCAGAAATAAAATAACCTGACTGTGGGAAGGTGGTGGGCCAAGAGAAAACACAACGTGCAACGAAGCCTTCACAGTGTTGCAAAATGGGGAAATGGGGGTAGATCCAGCTTGGGGGGCATAGTCAGGACCACATTTTTGTGCAGAACTGTTACAGAAACCTTACAAGGGGGACATTGGTCACGGAAGCACTCCTAGGCCGTGTGAAATGGGTGATACTAACAGAGATGACCCAAAGTCTACCAGACCAGCCAGGCTAGACTGGCACTTGAGCTAATGGGGGCCAAGCTAATCAGCTTGGAATGGATAGTGGTGACAGGAGAGCTTAGAGACTTCCAAACCTGGGAAAGCCTGACTGGTGAAACAGTGGCACTGGAGCAAAAAGTCAGGCGTGATATTGTCCTCAGTGCCCTGTGGCTGTAATGGTGTGATTAAAACACCAGGAACTGCACCTTGTCCTGTCAGTTTGGAAATTCCCTTTAAAGACGTGTTTCAAGTGAAGCAAACTATTTGCAGGTAGCTGGTCTGCAATGAAAAGCTCTCCCGCCTCCTGGGAGAGTAAAAAAATAAAGGTGGCTCCACTCTGAGATCGCTTCCCGCCATGATTGATGGGAGGGTCTGAAACCTGTCTGGAGACCTTCAGGGACCCTTACCCAACAGGTCAGTTAGATCTTGTGGATGTGAAACAGAAATGATCCCCATTTGTCTGCTGGGTGTTTTCCAGGAGCAGCAACCAGGAGCAAGTGAAATAACCTTCCCTCTAAGCCCCCCCCTCTGAAGTCATTGGAAAGAAGCTGTGTCTGTGAACAAAGGTACCTTGGATGATGCCATTGGGTTCAGCTTGGTCATTCATGACAGATCAGAAAGCCTTATATTGACAGGCAGAAGCGAAGCTGGGGAAATTTGCTTTCTCAGCGAAGCCTGATCTGGCAATTTAGTGATGGTTGGGGGGGTGGGGTGGGGTGAGCGTTGTGTAATGCGCCAGCTACCCCGGAGAAGCCGGTGGGGCAGGTATGGCATGCCACGCCGACAGGAGGCCTTGGATGGCCTTGGCCTTTCAAGAGGTCTGTTGTGCTTAGGCTATTTATGGGTGCATGCCGAGACCTTTGAACAAGAAGTGGTAGGTGCAGTTACACATGGCCTATGATAAGTTCAAGGCTGACAGTCTGTAACTGGTCCCAAATGAAAGGGAGTTGTTCCAAAAGCAGGTAACTTACGTTCGCCACACAACTGGTGATGGGGAATTTCCAATGAAAAAACGAAAACTGAGACTGCATGGAGCTGGCCCACTCCCCATCCACTTGCAGAGGTGCAGGTCGGTAGGACTCTGCTCCTATTACAGAAAGTTTGTTTGTAGATTTGCTAACAGGGCAAAACCTTGCACAGGCAAGGTGACAGAGGGAGAGCATTTCAGTGGCCAACAGAATCAGATTTAGCAGTTTCAACCAGTGCAATTCTTGCCAATGGTTAAATTTACTGATAAGTTTTGTTGGTATTTGCACAGGAGGAACGCTATAGTAAGGATAGGCCATGCATCTCTGCAATAGCTCACTAGGTGGGCCTAGGAATCTCAAATTCAATTTGCCTGAGTGTTAAGGAAAAGAGCAACTTTGCAACTGCACAGTTACCTACGTGTCTGGGCATAAATGGAGTAGCAGTGTTGCCTAGTCCAGGCAGCAGGTTTGGAGCTCAGTGCAAACAACGTCATGGATGTGAAATGCAAGAGTTGTTTCTTCAAGGGAATGAATGCAGAGGAGATGTTTGGTTCCTCTCTTACAACTTGTGGATGTGCAAATGCTTCTCGTTCACCTAGGAGAACTGAGGAAGGGCAATGCCAGAGACGGAGTGTGGGCTCCTGAACCAGACCACATCAGAAGGTCCATCACAGAAAGGATCTCAGAAGGATACAAAAAGAAGACGAACTTGGAAACTCAGCTGTCCTGGAATGAGGTGTACCTTTGGAGCACAATGAAGTCTATCTTTGGAGTACCAAGGGAAAAGCTGCATAAAAGTTGTAACACATGGAAACAACCTGTAGAGCACCTTGTTAGGTGATGTCTGGAGCAGGAAGTTCTGAGATTATATTTCTAAAAGTGGCAAATGTTTTGAACCATACTGGGTTTCTATACGTTTCCAAAAAATCTTAGCTAAGCTAAGGGAAAAATGCTATTGGGTAAGATTTAGGAAGCATGTAGAAAATGTGTGCAGGAGATGAGCATCCCTATTGCAAGTAACAGTCTCACAGAAATGCAGAGAGACACCATAAAATAATATCTGACAGAGTCATTTCATTAATGGGCTGCATTGCCTGATGTCCTTGGGTTTCTGTCTGAAGCAGATTCTGGGAGCTGCAGACTATTTCACAAAATGCCCTGAAGCTTGTCTGCTAGGACACTAGTGCCAGATGTCCAAGTGAAAGACATCCTCTCCCTCCAAGTCCTAGGAGGTATGGGAGGATTGCACAAAGCTCAAGGGAGAAACACTGAATCCAGAACATTTCAGCAGATCTGTGAGGTGGTTGAGATCCTTGAAACATCTCCATGTGACCACAGCCTGAAGGGTTGGTGGGATGTTTTTTTGTAGACTCTTCCAGTCAACTGATTTGCTCCTCAGAACTGCATCAAGGGGTAAGACCCAGCATATTCCAGTCCTTTTGAAGGCCTCAGGAGTATCAAAGCACTTCCTCACCCTTTTAGTGAAAACCTAAGGATTCCAGCATGCCTTTTTATGGAGTTTCGGGAGAAGAACAAAGAGTTTTGGATCATGCATAGAAGCACATGCTCTGTTTTGGGGTTTGTTTTTAAGTGGAAATCTGGGATATTTTACAGTCTTAGAAAAAAAACCAAACCAGATCAAGAATCATAAGAAGGGTAAACATAGAGCAACACTGTAGGACCTGCTGTATAAGGGCACACGGTACCGACCTGGATATTTATGGTGGTATACAGAGTACAGTGGGGTCCTGAAACAAAATCCCATGCTACCACGAGGCCCATTAGAAAATGTACTCGGGAAAAACATACCGGGGAAGCAAAACTTCAGCGTTTTGCTCTTCCTCTGCCCTTCCCTCGCTGCAAATGTAGTTGTGAAAAGCCAAAGCTGGGGAAGCTGAAGCAGTAATCCCCTTCCTCCCCGCTAGCACCAAAAGGGCAGAGATTTGCAGGCAGGCTGCAGGCACGCTGAATGCACCTCGAGAGCACTCCGCGAGTGGCTGCCTGGAAGGCAATCGAGGAGCAGAAAACTATGGGAAAGGGGAGTGCAAATGTTTCGGATAAGCGATAGGAAAATACCTTGCTGAAGCATACCGTGTAATTACAGGTAAGTAAGAATGCGTCATTCATCACTTCTTAAATGATTTTCCCTCGTTCTCTGCATGGCGGGTTTATTGGAGCCTTGTCATTTCGAGCTCCTTCAGGATAAAGGAGGTGGCTGAGCGGGCAGGTATGAGAGGAGGGGTGAGTCCTGCTAAAACCCAGGGTACAGGACAGGCAGGACAGTCGCGCTCCTCTATGAAACAGTAACCACCCCCTCCCAGGCACTTGGCTGTAGGGAGGTAAGCCTAGTAGCACTTCTACTTTTGGGTACTTCTACTTTTGGGTAGAAGTGCTACTCAGAGCAGGCTGGCTCTGAGCAAAGACCCAGGCTTCTGTCGTACAAGTCCTTCTGGGTTTAGGGAAGAAGACTCGATGTGTTTTTTATGAACCAGGACCCTAGTGAGAGAGCCTCTAAATTCATGATGAGTTTCTCCTCTTAAGTGGGATAATCTTCGAGAACCCAGATTTTTTGATTGACCTTTAGGGGCAGAAGTCATAATAGCGCTTCCTCTGCCTCTTTCATCATAGACCTTCTGCTTAAGTTTGTCCTCGGGCCATCCTGCCTGTCCTCTTGCTACATGACAAGGGTGCACAGCTCTGGAAGGTACTGGGGTGTTGAGCTTTTTAACTGGAAGGACAGGAGGAGAAATGAGGAAATCTGTTGGTGGTTGTCTGATTCTGTCACCACCCCGGATCTACCTGGAATATGCAAGCAAGGAGAAGCCCTCTGCATCATATCGAGGAACAGGTAGCACTGGACAGGCGACGTGAAGTTCTCCCCACTGACCTAGGATGGGTACCAACTGCTGTCAAGCCCCAGACCAGAAGCAGGAAAGTACAGAGCTCAGCACAGACACTCAAGAAGAAAGACAGGCATGTCTGATGATCGCTAAAAACCTGTCATCCCAGAGCGAAGGATAAGGCAGCCCTTAGACCCATCCTCACTTGTCAGGAAGTATCCAGGATACCTCTGGACCTTGTACCAACTGGGAAATACCCTTTCGACTCCCTGCTCCATCTGGGGTGCCCTTCGCTCCCAGACCAGATGGCAGGGACGGCCACCTGCGCTGGCAGTGCTCCCCGGGGCGTGCGGTGCCGCGGGGAACTACCCCACGGTGCACGGGGCTCTGATGCACTTGCAAATCCTGCTTGGCAAGGGTTGCTTGCCCGCGGTGTTATTCATCCCCGCTTTGCTTCACCGGGCGGTGGCTGCTGCTGCTGCTGCTGCTGCTGCTGCAGCCCGGGCTTGAGCACCAGCTCTGCGCAGCGCCTGGCTGCGTGCTAGCGGCGGCGGTGGCAGGCCTGGCAAGCATCCCTTCTTCGCAGGGAGACTCTCCTCCCCTCGGATGAGCAGGTTTCCAGACAGCTCCCTTTTATGAGGACGGATTTCAACAAGGCTCTAAAAAACAGCCTCATTTAACTCATCTGCCAGTCTCGTCTTCTGTGTCCTGCTGGGGAGGTATTGCATGACCCCCTTTAAAGCTGTCGGCAGCCAGGCTTTCAACGTGGCAAGGGGGCCGGACTGTGTCTGGGCAAATGTTTTCTTTCTGCGGTCAGAAAGCAGGGCTGGGCAAAGGCGCCGTGCCCGAGGCACATCCTGACAATGAGCCCCTGCCCACCCAGGCCACGCCGGGTCCCGATCCCCCACGTCGACGGCAGGGAGAGCGAGGGTGGCAGCAACCTTGGGTCTTCCCCAGGGACACGGCTTTTCCCTCGGGAGCAGCAGGGACCCTCGCACGGCAACCCTCCCTGGGGGGGGAACGGGGGGGGGCTGTGTGCCAGAAAGAGAGCCCAGGGTACATCGGTGGGATGGGGACAGGCTTGTGCCACCCACACAGCCCACTTCTGAGGCACGCTGGCATCCGCTGTCTCCGGCGGCTTGGCTCAGCGTTGACGCCCTGCTAAAATGCAGCGGGGACAGCCTGCGCATCTCCGCACAATCGCTGGGGACCCTTGCTCTCAGGCAGACATTGCTGAGGTTGCAGTTGCATCATTCCCCCACAGGCACGCACCCCACAACCATGAAGGTCCAAATCATCTTTTCATAAAAATACCTTACATCCTAGGCCCCAAGCGTAAACCTGCCATGCCTGCCCTTGGCCTTGGCAAAGAGCAGAGGATTAAACCAGCAAACCCAAGACCGTGATTATCATCATTAAAGCTCATGAATTTGTCAGGCTTGGAAAAGGTCCGTGGTGTGGGAAGGTCAGTGTTTTGTTTTGTTGTCCTTTACTGTCCTGAACAAGGTGTGAGGAGGAAGCAATAGTTTGGAGGGGTGCGGGACTCCTGGAAGCGAGCAGGCGAGGCACGCCGTCCAAGCCTGGGAGTGGCTCGGGTGATGCTCACCGCACCTCCTCGCGTTCAAAGCAGGGTGGGCAGCAGGTCCCCGCGAATCTCCTCTGCCATGAGGAGAGGAAGGCGTGCAGCCGCTTCACTGCTTGCCTTGAACTTTACTCTGCGACTTTTCTAAAATAGTCATGGCCAAAGTGCAGCCCGCAGGGCTCTGCACGGTGGTCTGGGCTTTTGCAAAGAGGTCTCGCTTGTGGGCTTTGCTGTACGGCACAAGCCCCTCTTTAAAACCCCCGGTGTGTGAAATCTCCAGCAAGGCAATAAGGCCTTGACCAAAATGGTGCTCCTTGAAGAGCAGAGGCACCATGTGGTACAAATACCTGTACCCGCCCTGCGAGCTGAGGTGAGGTGGTGGGAGCTCAGCTGGGCAAGCAGTCAGGCAAGCAGGACCACTACCACATTCCCATTCCCCAGGCCCACAAACCTGATGGCTTGGAGACGAGAGCTTGGATTTTTTAATTACTTTCCCATTTTGCAGATTAATATTATAATTCATGTTCTGGTTTGGGTTGGGTTGGTTTGGTTTTTTTTTTTTGGGGGGGGGGGGGTCTTTTGTGGGTTGGTTGGTTTGTTTGTTTTTTGCTTTAAACACCTTTTCTCAGTGTAGCCAAAACCATTTAGAGGAGTTTCCCGAGGCATCGGTACGCTGAGGAGCCCTTGGGGGTTTGGCTGTCCTGTAACGCTGGCTCTGCAGGAGGGGGACAGGAGCTGGGCACCGGCACCGATGTCATGGTAAGTGCCTGCAGCGGGACAGTACGTCTCCTTCAAGTCCCCATCTTCTGTGGGGCCAAAACAGACCAAAGTGGCACCCGTCCACCCGCTCCCAGGAACACTAGCCCCAACGGCTGGTTTTTTAGTCTCCTTTCTGGGGTTGTGCACTGGAAGAATCGCCTCAAAGCATTTGGATGCATCTCAACGTGGCAAAGTCCATGCTGGCAGTTTGAGATCCTACTAGCATCAGCAAGAGATGCCAGAATCAGGCAAGTTTCAGATCTGTATCTCCATGCCTGTAGAGTTCAGGCCAGCTGAGAAGTGGAGACTTTTTCAGCAGAGGAAGGAAAATATCCCTAGGTGCCATGTTGACATCAATCACCCTGCTTATGCCACTGTCTGGCGGCTGAAACCCTGGCAATGTGAGCACTGGTGGCAGCTTCCAGCCTGGTCCTGCGTGCAACATGGCGCCTTAGGGATCTATAATCAAAGTTTTGATTATTAGGGTAAAATTGGTCATAAAGAGGAAATAGAATGAAATAAAATGAAAGCGCAGCTATCAGCTTCCCTTGAGTTTAACTTGATCTATTTTAATTTAAATGGAAAGCATCACATAACTTATCTATAACACTTTAAAACACCAGTCAGGAACATATTGCCAAGGCTAGACAGTGGCATGTTTTAGCAGTAGTATGGTGGACATAAAGCTCTTTAATATGCATGGAAAACCAAACCTCAAGTGCTCTGCTAAGAAAAATATTTGGGCCTCGTCAAGAAAGCATGGAGCTAGGGGCAGGAAGAAATGCACACTGCCGAGCGCAGCCTCTTGTTGTGTACTTTGGCGTCTTTTTATCTGCTGCTGAAAATTCTGAGCTGCAAGAATAGAAAAAAAATCCATCGCAAAGGTGCTCTGAGGCAAGTTTGTGCACGTGAAGTGTTTCAAAACCCCCGGGAGCCTTGCCAAGCCGTCATACGGTGACCTCGGGCAGGGGGTGAACAGGACAAGCTCCTGATGTCTCTTCATCAGAATGACCAGAGGAGCTTCACCCGAGTGCAACTTGCGCCACAGCTCCTGAGAGCAAAAGCTGTCTAGCTGACGGGCTTCTCCGAGATTATTTTTATGTTCATGACAGATTGCAAGTGGAATAAAAATTCTGCACATCCCCCCCCCCCCAGGCGAAGGCTTTGGAGAGTTGCGCGGGGTTCACGCTTTGGGAAATGCCCCCTCCCACGGAGCCGGTGCCCGGCTGACGCAGAGCCACAGCCCTGGGAAGGCAAACCTCTTCCAGCTCCCAACGGCGCGCTCGAGTTCCCACTCGACGCGGAGAGGGCCGAGGACGGTGCGGAGAGAGCTGCTTCGATGGGCTGGCATCGATATCAAAGCCAGGTAACGCGGCCCTGTTTCCCACTCAAGGCAGCTGCAGGACGGTGCCTCTTTCCTCTGGAGGGGGAAGCTCGCGCGCGGGGCAGGAAGCCATCATGGAACAGCCAGCTCAGGAAGGGGCCGGGGCCAAGATTTTGTTTTTAACCTGTTTCTTGTTTATTTAAGCCTTTGAGGAAGACGAATAAAAGCAGCCACTGACAGAGGCCGGCTGTGTCGCAATCGGAGCTGCGTCTGCTGGCTGGGTCTCGGCGGTGAAGGCAGCCTGTGTGACGGCAGAAACCACCTCTCCGGTCATCCGTCAGCCTCACGGACCCACCAGCGTCTTGCGCGGGAGCCAGGGTGCTCAAAGCAGTTATCCTGAGCCCGTCCACATCAAGCCAGCAGCAGCCGCTCGACACTGCTGCTTCAGCTGGCCGCAGGAGAGTCGTGCTGCCTGCCAGGCAGCTGTTCAGGATGAGGGCTTTGAAGCTGCCCAGTTCTCCGCTGAAGGAGGCATTGGAGGCGCGGATGGTTTTGTCCTGGTTATTTTGTGCGGAACAAGTAAAAGTGACTTGTTCCCCATTGCAGAGAGGCGTCGATCCCTGAGGGGTTTGCCCCTGGGGCTGATGGAGCCCTCGCCTTTGCCGCCTGCTAGTGCTGCCCGTGCCGCAGGGCTCGCTGCCTCCTGCCCCGAACGCGGCCCTCCTACAGACTTGCTGGCCCTCTGCGCAGCACCGGGAGACGTAACACTGCACGTGCGATGCCGACAGATTTGCCACGGTCAGCCGTTTTTGTGGCTGTTCGCATTTCCCGTGCATCGTTCACGCTCCCCACTTCGCGCTCCTGGTTTCGCTAAGGGCAGATTCCCGCTCCGTCAAAGCAATGCTCGCCAGTGAGACCGGGAGCCCAAGTATGGGCTGCGGGGGAATGTCCGCTTCCTCTCACCCATCTGAACTGGCTGCCACCTCCCCTGGCTGCGATCCCGCAGGGCACTGGTTTGGCCCCACAGTGCACTGGTTTGGGAGCACACTGGTTTGGGAACCCCCAGCTGTTCCCACCGGGTGCTACAGGAGGTCCCAGCTGCATGGGGCGGGCAGCTGGACCCAGGACTGGGATCACTGGGCTTGAATTTGAACTGGAATTTGTAGAGCTGGGAGATAAACACACAGTTTCCTATTGCAGAAAATGTAGGTTAGGTAGAGGTATCTTTCTATGTTGTTTTTAAAGGGCAGAGGATGAATGCCTGTTTGAAGTTACCTCAATTTTTACAAAGGTCAATAAGATATAAAAATGGGATTAAGTGAGAGTGTGACCGTGGGGAGGGCCTGACTGGGGGCTGGGGTTGGAGTACGATGCATGGAATAAAGTGAGAGCATCGTGGGTTTGGATCCTCTCTGCACATTCAGTAGGAGCTACCTTCTTCTGTTAATCTGATTTTAAAAGGACCCGTGAGGGACCCTTGGTTTAACCCACGGGAGCCTGTGGATTTCAAAGAGCTCTAAGCCAACGTTAGGATGAATTTCCGAAACACTCTCTCCCCTTAAAAGAATAGATGGATGTGCCCTAATCTACTTGTAATTTTCTGTCCAAGTTTGCTTAAAAAGTAAATGAAGACATTAAAAAAATCCAGCTGACCAAAAAAAACCAGCTCTGGCCAGTCATTTCAGGCTAAGCTAATGCAATTATCATTCTTATCCATATTGTCATGCAGTTAGTCCCGCTGAGCCTCGCGCTCAACTGTCCTGATTTTTCATCATAAATTCTCTTTGTTCCTCTTCAAGTATTACTCCTGATTAAGGGCTGCGATTTGAGAAACTTAATGTCAGATTTTAAAGTGACAGTTGATTTTTCTTTCAGCAAGTTTGTTTTGTATGGATAAGCTTTTACATTGCATTGACATATTTTTGACTGCTTTTTACTTTTCAGATTCCTTTGTAGATACTCTTCTTAATTTCTCTGAAAAGATTGTAGAGCTTGTGCTCTCAGCGAGGGTAATAAACCCTCTTGCAGGTGGTACTGTGCGTGGGGGGAAGATGTGAAATGGAAGCAGGCACCAGGAATGCAAATTCCCGCTGCAATTTGGGTCACATGTCCAAAGGGAATTATAATTCCTCACATGCTTTCTCACGCAGCAGGACGCAGGAGCAGAGGGATTGCTGCCTTGGACCGGGCTCCCAGCTCATCTACTCCCCTGTCTTGTCTCTGAAGGTACCCAATTGCCAAGTGCTGTAAATCCGGAACAAGAAATGCCAGAATAGCCAATTATAACTTGCCTATAGGAAAATATTTTCCTAACCCCAGGCATTTATCACTTGGCATGTCCCCTGAAGAGCTCTGGTTTATATCGCTTCTGCATGATTATCTCAAATGAGGTAACCCTGGAGATGTCCACAACCTTTATAAATGCCCATGCATTTTTTTCAAAACTCCTGAACTCTTCATCTTGGCAATCTCCTGTGGCAGTGAATCCCAATCTTGCGGTGCACTGCTGAACACGTCCCCATTCCTTCGGCCATTCACTGTTCATTTTTTAAATCAAATCAAACATTCCCATTCCCTTCTACTGAGCAATAATCTGGATTTTCTTGCGCCAGCCTCCCTTGGGCTTTGCTCTCTGCTCTCTGTATCAGTCAGTCGGTACCACCTTTATTAATATTCCCTTCCACCCCCAGTCCACCTCTGCACAAGAGCTTTCCCATCTTCTTGAGCAGGAGTCTCTTTGGCCCTTGGGGCACAAAACCGCCTGCTCTCCTGGGCATCCCTCTCCCACCTTTACTGGTGGCTCACCAGGACTGCAGATGTGGTATGAATTATTCTGAGGTCTGGGCACAGGGAGTTGCATTATAGATAAAACTGTGCTGAAATCAGGAGCTGTCTCAGCCAAATTACTAATAACATTTGCTCTTGTTACCCTGATCTGGGCCAAGACCTACAGCAGGGACCGCAGCCGGGGTCTGGCAGCTCCTTCCTGCAACTTCTGTTTCACCCTGGCAATGCCAGACCTCCCTCCTCACCTTTCCCGTGCCACCGAGGCCACTGACCTGCCTGTGCCAGGACTGCTAACGCAGCTGCACGAGGCCTCGCTCGCACCAGAGACATCATTTGCAGTAGAAAAATGTAGCCTGAGAATCCCTGGTTGTGAGCCACAGTGCAGGCAGCCTGCTCTTGACCACGTTGGCTGATCAGGCGTAAAAAGAGGAGCCAGAGTAGGAGAGGGACTTTAAGAGCAATTACAGCTATCGGAGAGACAGGGAAAAAAAAAAAAAAATCTAGCATAGATACGGTATTGTGGCATGTCAAGTGGGAGTGAGGGTTTGGTTGGCAGCATCCCTTTGAAGATGCCTGTGGGAGCAGAAGCAGATCATTTTAGTGTCCCCAGTTCAGCTTTGGGCTGTAGCTGCCCAGAGGAGAGCTCCCGGGCCCTGGACACCATGCAAAGCTAGCAGGGAGCTGCCTGAAAACAGTGCTGTCGCTGCAGAGGAGGCCCTCTGGTTACCCATTTAGGCTGCTTATGGATGCATGAGACAAAAGGTTGTTTTCCCTTTTACCTTGCAGTTTAAGCTCAAGGTTTGATACTCCCGGAGCAGTGGATGTCCAAGGGCACGACTCCCCGTGACTCTGCCCATGTAAAGTGGCCTGTGCTGGCAGGAGGTGGATGACAGTCAGAGATACCACTGACATCATTTTAAGGCTGGGTGAACACACTGCAGCTGGAAAAACACTAAAAAATGGCATTTATACACCTTGTACGCTCAACTGCACTATAGGCAGTACTGGTAGGGGTGCTTGCTTTTCAAGTTATTCAAGTCATCCCATTATAAAACCTCATTTTCAGTCAACTAAAGCTTTGCCAAAGATTTTGAGGTGATTTTTTCCATGCTGTATGGCTGCCTCTGACTTCTTTGAGGGAAAGATCCAGCCAACCGGGCTTGGCCAACACCTGGCACCTAGCGCAAGAGGCGGGGGCAGAAGACGCTGTTTCACACCACACGAAGCGCTTCTGGTGACCTTTTAGCTGAACGGCTTGAGCATGCCCTTGCTTTGGAGCAAGGATTTGAAATTTGGCAAGACAGCCAGACGTTGTGTCAGGGATATGCCATGGGTCTTTCCATCGCCTCCCATATGGGAGAGCCTCCGTGTCTCCATCACCTCCCGCTCGGCTGCGGCACCTCCCTGCTGCTGCCAGTCCCCGCGTTGTCTGGGGTGTCTGACCTCTGCCTGGTGCCTCTTGGTTTTACAGCCCCAATAATGAGCCATGGGGCTGTCGGTATGTTGTGAGGCCACAGTCTTTTTGTGACTTCAAAAACTGTATCCAGAAAGTTGTGTTAAAAATCATTGCAGCCACACGTGATCTATTGAGAGGTTTAGAAGTGCCAGGATTGAACTGACCTGTGCAAATTCAGTTCACTTTCCAAAGCTGGTTTAAAAGACCTATCTATTGCTACTTTCTTCATCCCACACATCTGGCCTTCCCATCTGAAGTTTCGTGTAGTTTTAGTTATGGTGTATTGATAGACCCCAACCTTTTGTTGCTTTTTGCAATATAGCTTGAATTGGGAGTGTTTAAAATCAGTTGAGATTTCACAAATGTTACTGTCGCTGTGTATCCTAAAAGCAATATTCTTCCTTGCATCTTGTGCAGCAATGACATGGAAGAGATGTTTAGGACAGAGACACAACTTTTGCCATGGGTGCATCAACTTTTATCTGGATGCCCGTGAACCCGCGAGCTGATGCAGACGAGGCCTGGCTCCGTGATGCCCTGAATCACAGGATGGCACAGGATGGTCAGTGTGTTTTCGGCCCTGTGGACCGACCCCATCATAATCATAATCATCTCTCTGGTCTGATCGTTGACTGTACCAATGCCTTTGTCAACTGGTATTTATAAAAGAAATACGTCCAAGGGTTTTCGTAGTGACAGTGCCACATGAGCAGGCAACTGAAGTTTAAATTTCCTTCAGCATAGTATTTCTAATATACAGCTATTAATTCCTTTACAAGCAGAGGACATATGCATAAGGGCATGAATGATCTTATTGTAAAGGCACTTGCCTGGGCTCAGATGGCAGGAGTACAACTCCTGGCTCTGCCACAGACTGCCCATATGACCTTGAACAGGCCTCGACCCAGCTCACCGGGCACGTTTAGGGATGCACGTCCCGTTGGCATTACTTGGAGGTAAGCGCCTGAGTGCTCGGGTGGATCCTCTACGCTGAGGGTCCCCAAGAGAGCCTAAGCTTACAGAAGTCAATTGCTCTGTGCCTCAGTTCCTCGTTTTAAAACAGCAATATAAGCAGCTCTTGGTCTTTCTCGGGGCACCTTATCAGGTTATTGAATAATCTCACCTTGACACCTTGCATCATAGTGCGGGGAGAAGAGACAGGGAGAAGGTGCTCCTATGCCCCGCTCTACCCCAGCTCCTCTTCCTGCAAGTCCCCGTCTGCAGGTTTTCCAAACGTGAGTGGACCCAGCCTCTTCCTTCAGCCAGTCCACGGATTCTGTGTTGTGCATGGCTTTGCTTTGAGGTATCTCAGTCCTCCATTACTCTGTGTGGCAGAGACCACGCTGTCCTAGCACGAGCTTTCTCTCATGTTCTTTCTCTCGTCGTATGAGCAGGCTCTGCCTCTTCCTACGTAGCCGGTGCCCTGCACACCCCATCGGGCTGGAGACTGAGGTCTCTTGCTTTGCTCTTCTCACACTGTGGGACTTTCTACAGAAAGAGAAAGGACCTGGAGAGAAGGAAGAGCCTTCCCAAGGGATGAGATGACGGCTGTAGAATGAGATCTTCTGGAATTAAAGACCATTACCAAATACTGGGAAAGCCCATGGATGCAGTGAGCTGGGATAAACTAGAATGGGATAGATGAGAGCCCTGTTTTAACGTGGGTCCTAAGGAATCAGTAATAAGAAATTAATACTAAGAAAGCCAGAGGAACTCAGGCAGGAGGGAGTGACACAACAAGCCGGTTGCAATAACTGCGTCTTTGGCTCTAGCATGTTTGTTAGAAGATTATGCTTTCAGTCTTATTCCGTTAATACAGTCTTCCTTTTATTTAATGTAGAACCCCATGGGCCTCACAGTTATTAGCCACGGATGCCCAAGGGACTTGTGGAGGTGAGGAGCTTAACTGTCTTAGGTGTAGTCAATTTTGTGGGTAATACTGATGCGAAGTGAGCAGTGTTTGCAGCTAATTAAAATGCTACACTTTAAAATATTTTTTTGCTAATTACTGATATTTAGCAGCACTATTTTAACTGCAATTTCCATGTTCCATGGCGATTTGAACTCTGCTAATTTCCTACTGACTCTCTTGGCACCATTTAGCATATCAAAATGACCATGAAATTAAAAAACCTTAGTCATTTTACTTCTCAAGGAATTAATGCTAACAGTAACAGGAAAAAAAAATTTGCTGCGGGAAAAAAATGACCAAACTCAGGCCCTTTCCCTGTTTTTTCCCTCCAGAAGGCCATTATGCTATAGCACTGGCTGACCCAGAGGAGCGCAGAAGCTCTGCCAGGAGGAGCATGCACAGAGCCGCGTTTCCCTTACAAACAATACCGTTGTCCCATAAGGCTGGGCAGCGAGCTAGTGCTAAATGGCATTGTCTTGGCCTCAAAATGAGTCAGTATCTGTCAAAATTGGTAGACTGATCTTTTGCCTCCCACTCTGGGCACTGACTGCTGAAATGAAGCTACTTACCCCTGTGCAACGTCAGACACCAAACTACCGGCAGAACGAGCGCTAGACCTCAAGCGTGTTGTTTCCCAGGTTCTTGCTCTGCTCAACAGACCGCGCTGCTTGCCCCTGTAAGACAGAAATGTCCTTTAAAAAGGATGAAGAAGGGAGGGAGAATGTGAGACTTCCGTTTGGGATAAGGCAGAGTACATTCGCAGCGTCCTCGCACGATCACAGCAATCCAAACACAGAAATAACATCACTGTGTGAATTTGCAAGAAAAATTGCTCAGTTATTTAGCAAGAAAATGTCCAAATCAGCCTCTGACAGTCATTTTGAAAGATGACATAAACATTCAACACAAGAACAATCAAAAATACATCAGGTTGGGGTTTTTTTTAACTGTAAGGGAAGACTCGCATCCTTTCACTGAACGCATGTCTACACAGATCAATGTCAGCTCTTACTCATTTGCTACTTTTAACTATTTGCATTTATTCCTGTTACTTGGGTCGTAGTCGCCTAGCCATTGTGCTACCTTTGTTCTACATGCTTTGATTAAACTAAAGTCTGGGTCTTTCTCGAGAGCACAGGACACATCATTTTCTGGTCCTCTATTGTACATCCAGCATCCTATGCCTGGCCCCGCCCGCAGCCCTCCCTGGCAGCCCCCCCCCCCCCACCTCTCTCCCTCATCGCAAGGAGAGAGTAAGCAGAAGAGTTACCACCCTGGTTCCACCACTGGATCTCTTGTCGACCCTGCGCACATCACGTAACCTTTTCTTGCCTGTTAGAGCCACGAAACCCCATCAATCCTGGCGGGACGAGCCTAGCAGCATGGATTTGTTCTTCTGCCGCTTGCTTTCCCCACTTGTAAACCGAGCATCGTAATACTTGCCTAGATCAAAGGGGGTACGGGGAGAATTAAATAATTAATGTATGTAAAGCACTTTGAAAGATGAAAGATGCTATATAAGTACAAAGTATTAACTACAACAAAAAACCCAAAAACAAACCAACAAACCTGGTTACTGATGTAAGTCTCCAATTTATTCTGTAAGAAATGCATGAAATCAAAATAATTGCCCCTAGCAAATGAAGAGTTAGATTATGCCAAGCCCTAAAACAGCTACGCGGGGCACCGAGAGCCTTGCCTCCTCCTGCGGCGGAGTCAGGGCGCCTGTGTAAGTGAGAAGGAGCCAAAAGCGTGCCCACAACCGGGATTTGGAAGGGAAGGCGCTTCCTGCGTCACCGAATCGTCTCAAGCAACCATGTCAAATGGTGCAATTCAATAATAGATAGCCCAGCGTCTAACAGCAAGCTACGTTTCTTGCTGTTCCCCAGCCTCACTGCTCCAATGGTTAGAAACCTTTCTCTGGTTTCCAGGCTAAATGTACTCATGGCCATTTGTATCCATTTGTCCTTGTGCCAACATTGTTTTAAGTTTAACACAAGATATTTATAGACCAATCGTGTCCTCTCTAACCTTTAATGTTGTTAGGCTGAACAAGGCCATCCCTTTCAGTTTCCTGTTGTTAAGTGGGGTCTCCAACCCCCACCAAGCACCCTACCAATGCTTAGCTAGGCGTGCTCCAGTCACAATGTCTCTGTGTCGAAGAGAGGTGCATAAAGCTGCATGCAGCCTCCTCACAGGGCCCGCCCATACCTGTTCTCCATCCTTAATCCTTTTCAGGCCCGTGTTGGAAATACTTGGTACAGCCTTGATCACATTTACCTTTTTCCATGGCCGTGCTCTGCTGCCATTTTAGAGTAATCCTGTGACCAGCCAAGGCGCTCGAGACTTTTTATTTTCCCAGAGAAACTCTGACACTTCAGCCTTACGTGCCAAACCTTACATTTGGCACAATTGAATTTCATCCTATTCCTATTGTTCCCATCCTCAAGGTCACGCAGTTCTTCCTGTTTGATAGGCTGGGGCCTCTTGTGTATTGACAAGCACTCGCATGTCTGTGTCATCAGGAAATTTCACGATGCACTCCTCCCTCTTTTGTGCAACAGGCAAATATTAACTAAAAGCAGTCCCCGAGCAGCCCTCAGACAATTCCACTAGCAACTGCCTTCCAGATCCACTTTCAGCACATCTTGCTTTCATCTCCCATCCTGCTACGTCTCACCTATCTTGCAGGGATGGTTGAGGTTCTTCCAGAAGGAAAGATGATGCAAGTCCGTACGGCTTGCTGGACCCAACCAGTGCTTTAAAAGCGGTTGCGTTCCCTCGGGGACATTGCAAAAGCGAGTGAGAGAAGTTGCGAAGCACTGACATTTCATAACAATGCTAAGCCAAGAAAATATAATACTCGGGGTAACTTTGGATGGGAGGGAATATTCTTCAACATCTGGTGGAGCACATGCAGTAATTCTGGCAGTGCAGAAAGCCCTGTGTCCTCAAGAACCCTTTCACATAAAAGGTCACCAGTCTGAGAAAACGGAGGACACGAAGCCATGTTATTGCTGATCAGAGGGAAACCGAGTCCAAGGAGAGGTGGAGTGCAGAGACAAGGGCCAGGTGGCTTTTCAGGAGAGAGGTTGGCAGATGTCAAGAGACGTCCCGAATCTGCCTCAGGCCTCTGTTTTGCCTCAGATAAAGAGCAGGCAGCTTCGGGCTTTTATGGAGGTGATTTATAGATGGTTTGCATCAATGCAGCCATGCAGGAAGGAAAGGGATACTGAGATCTGGGAGTATCCAGCTCTTTGTGAGGCAGAAGACTGTGGCCCAGCACCAAGTCAACGCTGTAGTTGCTAAGACAAACTCAGGAGGAGACTGGAAGAAATGAACCCTGATATACGCAGGTCTCCTGTCTCCAGGGAAGATCATGGCCTCCATTTTCAAACCAGCCAAGAGGCAGGGGCAAATCCTGGCCACACCGAGCTCAGCACCAAACTTCGATCGGGCTGAGGACGTCAGCTCCAGCGCTCAGGTGCTTCGGGGCTCCAAAGGTGACTCCGAGAAAAGCCACCACTTATGGTGGGGCCTGGTGAGAGGAGAGTCGCACCCGTTTGCTTTTGAAAGACGGAGAGCTCTTCAGCAAATTCCAGCTGGTGCCTTCCAGAGGACCCAGATGTGTATTTCAGACAAGTTCAGCGCCTGCGAGTAGTACATGAGACCTTGGAGTACGGCTGGGGCAGTGAGTAACGCGGTGAGACTACCCAAGTGCCAGCGTGAGACCTTGAGCCAGCTGCAGAAACAAAGCCCCGAGTGTCTGTAAATGCCAGAAAATCTGAAAAATGAGGTACACATGCATATGCACCACAAAGTTTGTCCTGGATCTGCGGAGAGAGCACCTTATTAGAGCTGCTGGTAGCGTAACACCAACTGAGAAGCACTTTATTTCATGTGCCTCTTGCAAAAAAAGCCCTTTCTAGTTTCATTACAAAGCATCGACTGCACGGGACAAGCTGAGCACATTTGGCACCCGCCGCTATGAATGAGAGCTCCTCGGCTCCTGCACCGACTGACCCCCCCCCATCCCGGCTGCAGTCCCACCCGCGCAGTCAGAGCTTGGGCGTCAGAGCTGAGCGAAGCCAGAGCTTAGGTGGATTTTAAATATCATCTCTCCGCCTGGCAGGATTTCTTGCAGTCTCCCCTGCCACTTTCTGTAGGCTCCTAGCTCTGTGTTTGGGCACGTGTGAAAGAAGCGGAGAGCTGAACAGCGAGAGCCATGCCTTGCTTTTGTTTTTCCCCCCATCCTCACCCGGTGCTGAGACAGAGTCCTACGCCCAAAGCCCTTAGCTGGGCTTCCCCCCCGCTTGCTGACCCTCCACGGGGTGCAGGTACCGGTGAGGGGCTGCCTGCTGGGACGGGGGAGAGGCAACCACAGTTTCTCCAAGGTAAAATGGAGATCGGCAGCCCGCGAGGGCGATGCTGCTGCCAGCTGCGGGGCTGCCAACCGCACCGCCACGGCATGGGTCCCTGCTCCAGGAGAAAAAAAACAAAATAGAGGGGCTGGTGGGTTTTTTTCTAGAGGGAGAGTTTTGGGCTAATTCAGCCTTGCCGCCCGCTGACCAGGGACACAGGCACAGGCACGACCCTGTGGCAGACGGCATGTGCTGTTGGGATCCCTGAGCATTGCCTTCACTTGGAAATGGTGAGACCTGCGTCTTTAAATGAAAGCAATTTGTGTTACGGAGCCAGTAAAATAATTATTAACGAGATTGATTCGTGTCGGGGTGTGAGTGACGGACGTGGCTGTGGCGGTGCTGCTGCAGAGGCATCTTTCTTCCTCTTGCGGGGTCAAGCTCCTTCATTTTATCCCTCTCAGTAATGAAAAGGGAGAGCAGGAGCCCTTGCCCTTCCCTCTGCTGCCCATGGTGCCTGTGTCCCCGTGTAAAGCCCCGGGCAGGTTTTCTGGCACTTCTGCGCATTGTCTAAGGCGGCAGCTTGAGCCCTGCGTGTGCGTGCGTGTGCGCGTGCGTCCATGCGTGCCTACGTATGCGTCCCCGTGAGCACACACATGGAACAGACCTAATCGTTGTCCTCAGCAAGAACATGAGTAAGAGGATTTGCCTCTGTTTAACCAAGTAATAATTAACACCTGGTGAGAAGGTCTAATGGCCATAGCATCTCATTAACGTAATTTAATGGACAATATCCTCTCCAAATATACTTTGAAGAAAGAGGACCAGCTTTGGGAAGGACACAGGGTGTTTGTAAACTAGTCATCCCTCTTTTTCAAACTCCTTGACTCTGCTCAGTGAGATGCAAAGGGCTCTGGGCTCGTATAAAATACTTGCCAGAGCACGGTAACGTGTACACCACGCCGCAGCAGTTAGCTTTACTTTCTCGTAGTATCGCAGCTTCTCGCCTCTTACTGCTCCATCCCAATTTTGAGGGACTGTCAGTTGTGGCACCTAGGGACCCTCTCCAGGCCTCATGCAGAGACGTAACAAAGTATGACGTCAGCCCCAAAGAACCTGCCGTAAGAGTAGAACGCAAGACAGAAACAGTCAGATCATTATGGACAGGTTAACTACTGCTAAGTTTTCTACAGGAGATGCCCGTAAATGCCTGGGCCACTGTCTGGATTCAGGGAAACACAGCTGGAGGTGAGGAGCTCCAGGCACGGGGCACGTAAGGGAGTTTTAACAAAAGCAAAGATTTAGGAATTTAAATTGGTGTGGCACAGTCATTGCAAGACACAATTTCTTTCGAATCTGAAAGAAGACTTTTTTTTTTTTTTTTTTTTTTTGTGTATGCACAGATTTACCTCATGGTGAGATGCCATGGCTGGAGGGAGTAAGGCGTGTAGCTAAATACACAGCCTCCACGTGTGGAGTGACCTGACGTAAAACAACTCCTCTTCTACTTCTTTCCACGTCTGTCACCCCATCCAACAAAACTGAAGTGCATCACACCTTGGTCTTATTCCTAGTAATGCCAGAAGGGCACATGGAGCATGAACAAAGAGTAATGGGGGTTGGACGGTTCCTCTGGAGGTCATCTGGCCCAACCCAGCGCTCACAGCAGGGCCTACAGGCACACAAACCGACGTGAACTGGCCTCAAAAGAGCATGTCAAAAACAAGCCTCACCTCCAGATGACCTGAACTTTAAAAATGGCCCTGTCAGAAGCCAGCCTGAATTGCGTGTGTCAGACCCATCTCTAATTGGCCTTGTCTTTTATGTAATTGTGCTTTCAAGAGCTAGATATTATTATTATCTGCTGTCAATGGGCATCAGTCCTCAGAAATCACAGCAGCTGACTTCGAACCTCTGCTTTCAGGGTGAATCTTTTGTCATTTATTTTAACGGGGAATCCTCTGTAATTTAGCAGATCACCAGCGTGCTGAACTTTGGCTACTCGACAGCACATGGGCACTGCTCGGTCCGGCTCCATGGTCCATGGCTTGCTACGGGGAGACGGGAGCAGGGGAAAAAGGAGCGAGGGCTAGTCCTCGGCTTCTCCATAGCCCGGTCTGACTTGGCGAGTGGGGGAGCTTTTGGCTGGCTGCGGCACATTTGGCTCCCTCCCAAGCCCCAGCTGTCACACCGGGGGTGGCATCTCCAAGGGGGTCCCTGGGTCAGCAGCATTTTGTTGAGCTGCTCTTGGGTCAAAGGGAGCCAAACGCCCCTCGGTCCTTGGGGTGATGCGGTGAGCCCCGTCCAAGCCATTGTTCCTTGCCAATTCTGCTGCTCCAGATTTGTGTGCTGCAACCCTGTGATTGGCACTCGGCCGGACTGCTGATGCCTTGAGGAAATATCTGTATAAATGCGATTATGTGGGAGTGTGTGTCTGTGTGTCTATGTGGGTTCAACCACGCCAAACCAACTTTATTTCTAGTGTAAAAATCACAGCGGGGGAAAAAATCGGAGGTTTCTGGAGTCCCATGCAACACTGTGTGACCTCGCGGGTCGGAGAAGAAATAGGAAAGACTGTGTCATCGTGAAGCTGCAGCCCAGATCTTGCCATTTCTATGTCTGACGGTGTGCTATTTGACTTGTTGTCATCATCACTCGGTTTGCGCTGCGTTTTGGCAAAGGGAGGAACAAGAGCAGGCAATGTTTTACAGAGGACAGTGTCTGGCTATGGAAAAGCTGTGCAACATGACTCATTTTGTGTAAAGGACACGAAATTACAACTGCGTGCCACATGAGAGATGGTAGCTGGGCTCGAATCAAAAAACATCCTCATCCAGGAAGGCTATTCAAGCATGTGCTTAATTTAAGAACATACTTAATCAGGGCCTTTGGGCATAAAAGGGTAATGATTATTCTTGTGTTGCAGAGAAAATCCGAGTGACATCCGGAAGATGTATTACTTGAGAAAATTTAGTGTTATTTCTGTGTCCTCGTTTAATCTTTCAATTTCTAAAAAAGTAATTCTTTTAATTTCTCATTGCTCGCCAGTGCTGTGAATTCTTTCACAGCTGTTTTACACTCGATTGTTAATGCCAAGTAGAATCAGCAAATACAATCTGGTTCAGATAATAATTATGGAAGATCAATCCTGCATCCGCCTCTTTTCTCCGTCCCCATTAAACTTCCCAGCATGTAAGATATGCATGTTTGACTTTGCAGGGAAAGCGAGCCACAATAAAATAACCTTTTTTTCCTCTTGTACATACTGTTTGATCATTTCAAAGCAATAACATCCCCGTCCCCAATTTTCTCAATGTATTTGACCCCTAATTTTTTATCTATATAACTGTATCGCTGCAGAGATTAGATATGGCATATGTGATTTTAAGTATGCGATACGTTGGTTTTTTTTTAAAATTACACGTGACTATCTTTATTAGCAACCGGTTAGCATCCACCAAAGTCCCGAAGTTGTCCCGGTTAAAGCAGGTGAGCTGTTACTCACATAACCATGCGAACAGCAGGAGCAGAAGGTGGCTGAAAGCTGCTCGTGGCGCACCAGGTCCTGCTGCCCTTCATGGTGGGGACGGTTCCTCCCTGCGCGGGCACATCGGACCCAGCCTAGGAGAGACTCCTTGTCTCAGCGTGACCAGGGCAGACGGCAACTTACGTCTTTGGTTTCCTTGGAAAAAACAAGTCCAGCTACTCCGGACCCAACAGCTGTGAGAAGACGAACTGTGGTCTACGGTGACCACATTTCATCGTTTCATACCCAAACCTTTTGGTCGCCGTACAGAAGACATCCCTTGAACTGGCCTAGACTTCTGCCTTAAGGACTTTGGACACCAGCCATACAACTGGGATTTTCGAAGGGTTTGCAGGAGGCTGGGACTCAAGTGGATTTCCCACCAATACCCTGTAGAAGATATTCAGCCTGCCGCCCACGGAGCACGGCCCCACTTTTGAGATACTTGCTGTGCATAAAGATATTGAGGCACCTGTTTTAAGAGATATTCTTGGGCCAGGAGGTAAGCAAGGGCTGTTACTGGCTGTAAGGTAAGTGCTTGTTCGTTTTATTGACTTTGGATGAAATCCTGTTCATCCTCCTCAGGCAATTACTCCCCCTGAAACCAATACGACTGTCGGCATGAATAAAGCAGTTGGATTTTGGCCCCTTTTAGAAGACAACGATCATAAATCTAGCTTCCAGCACAAATCCAGGTGCTAAAATCAGGGATTTTCCTGGGGAAAAAAACACAGAAAAGATCTCTGGCATAGACCTAGGGAAATGGATGGGCAGAAAGGAAAAAAAAAATTAACTTCATTTAACTGGTGATCAGTAAAACACGTGTTCTCAGCTTTGCCACTGCTTCCCTATGTGACCTTGGTGACGATCCTTGAACACCCCATCCCTGTCAAAGCCGTGGTTAAACGTAATTGTATGTGGCTTTGAGATCGAGAGACAAGGTACAGCAGAGAGAGTAAGCTATTGGAAGTATGTTTAAAAAAGTGGATGAAGGTGACAAAACATCTTGGTGAGAAGCTATGAAAACATGGTACAGTAAGCAACATGACTAGGGAAGAGGGAGCTTTTTTAGGGTGTTTTCACCTCTAGTTTCTTTTCCTTTTTTGAACACTATATCTTAATCTTGCTCTATGGATGTAGCGCGAGAGTTATGTGTGCAGAAAGTGTCTGAAATCACTTTGTTTCTAGTTTTCTTTCATACGCTTGGTAATATAAATAACCGAAGAGGATATTGCTTAACTCATAAACCAAAGTGACATCATAATTTATTAATACAGAAGACACAGTTCATTACTGCTAAATGCCATAAAGAGCTGGAAATAGAGTAGTTTCTCAGAAGGCATTGCCAATATGTCAAAAGAAAGATTTCCTTGATGCTATCTCAGCACGCATAAGGTCTTCTCCAAGTACTTCAACATTCTGGTTATTCCCCCCTGAACCGCTCTGCAGCGTTCAAAGGTAGCTTTGCTGGCAATTTCCCCAACATCTGACGTCTTCTTCTCACCTGCCCCGCTCCTCCCAACGCTTTTGCTCCTGTCATTTGCTCGAATTGACTCCTCTATGGGAAGAAAAATAAAAAAATACGTGGCCAAACGGTGAGGACAGAGCTGGCTGGCTCATTTATGCGGCTCCCGTTGATGATGGCGGGGCAGCGGCACAACCCACACGTCCTCACGGCGTCCCGGTGGCAGTGGGGACAGGGACCTGCACGCAGAGGAGGGTTTCAGTGCGCCGCTGGCCCCGATGCAGCTCGTGGCTCGTAGGAGGGCAATACCTCGGGCTGTACGCGCTCGGGCCCTGGGCCAGCAAAGCATTTAAGCACCTGCTTACCCCTAAGCTTTTGAGTAATTCCTCGGGTGTGAGCTAAGCACGGGCATCGCGGCAGCCTCCTGCTTCCCACGGTCTTCCCTTGCGAGGACGCGTGCACCGCGGCCCGGCTGAACACGCAGCTGCCGGCATTGCCTCCGGAGCAGGACTGCTCGCCACCCACCTCTTCTTGCTCCCTCCTACTCACAGCCCTAGTATGCACTGAGTCTGCAGACCCCAGTCCTGCTGGCATCTCCGGGGGCTCAGCCCCGGAGAGCCCCACCGGCATCCGAGAGGCTCTGCCAGGGGTCCCAGCGCTGGATTCAGCTGCAGAACTATTTTAGAGTATTCCAGGAAGAAAAAAAAACCAAAACAAACACAACACACTCTGTTGGTGTGCTGTCCCCAAGCACCAGCGTGAGCCAACATGTGGACAAAGTGCAGTGACCGCATGTCCACGATAAGACATCCCTCTCTCTTGTAGGTAAAATAAACAATCGTCCTGGTATGGGTAACTTGCAGCCCTGGAAACTCGCTCTGCAGATGTTCAGCTCCATGTACTACCACTACCTGCACGGAAGCACCAATCCTAATCACTGGTCCCTGTTTGCCTCATCATAAAACATGCCTAGCTGTGCTTTTGCAACTTTTGGGAAGAGACAGGATTCCTTTTGGCTGCCTAGGATATTAATTTGAATTTTTATTTGTGTTCGTTTCATACTTTCCATACACGTAGTCAACTCCCTCCCGCTGAAATGCACTGATTTAATCTGATTCAGCCGGTGTATGAAACGTGCCCGTTGCGTGCATGGTGCTGCGTGGGTTCGCCGACTTGCACTCCGCCTGCCAGTAATCCCCAGGGGAGCCGCGGCGTGATGAGCTCCTACCTGCCTGCTCGGTGTGCACACAGACACGGGCACTTGATCGCTCCCGGCTCCCTGGCGAGACAGATTTCCCTCCTGTTCATCAGCTGGCAACGCAGACTTTCTGCATGCTATTTGCCTGTCCAGCTCCTCCACAAACGCACGCACGCACGCGTGTGCTCACACCTATGTAGCCGCGGCAGCACGCATGCTCAGCCCTGGGTGCGCGGCCGGCTCCCGTGCAGAGCCGGCGCCTGCACGTTGGCAGTTCGCTACCCCCCTTGAATCCCCCTCTTCTCTGGGCTATATGTGGCATTTCGAAGCTCTTGACAATCTGCTCCAAATGTTTTCCATATTTGTTCAGCCTCCTTGATTCAAATACCAGGAACAACTCAGCCAGCACAAAGCGAAGCTTTGGGGGGCAAAAAAACTCACACCCCCATCAGCGCGCGCACACACACACGCACGTGAAAACCTAAAGTTCATCGGCATGGGAAAGGCGGAGGAGAAGAAACCCCAGCACAGCGTGTCCCTGAATAATCAGAGCCAGGCAGGGAAGGCACCCGAAGGGGAGAAAAGCACCGACTCGAGCAAGACACAGGAGCCCGCGATGAAGAAGAAGAAGAAGCAGCAGAAGAAAACCAAGGGGGATCCCAAAACTGGCCAGGAGGAGGAATCCCACACTTGTTGTGGCTGCCGGTTCCCGCTGCTGTTTGCTTTGCTGCAGCTGGCATTAGGCATCTCTGTAACAGTGCTGGGCTTCCTTATGGCAGGCATCAGTTCTTCTCTGCTAGTCAGAGACACTCCGTATTGGGCTGGGATAATTGTAAGCATAAAGTCTGTTTCTCCATAAAGTGCCTTTGCCAACATTAATGCAAGCTGCATGACGCTCCACTTTAGACTAACCGACTGCATGCACAACACAGTTCGAGTTATGCTAACTATAAATATTCCTGGGATTAAATGTCTGCGTATACTCTCCCAAGGAAACTGCTCCTGCAGAATAACACAATCTTTCATATTCTTCCCCGAAATACCCAACAGACCTTAAATAAAATACAGGATTGCTGTTCACTAGATGTATGTATTAGCTTGTGCTTTGCAGTGAACTCCTGTCTGGTGATGCTGAAAAAAAAAGTTCATTACTTACGCTGCCTTCCCTCTTTCCCCACCAAACCATAACAATCAGATTTTAGAAGTGAGAGCATAATTCTGTAACTCTCAACTTTTAGCTGAGTGCGTTCTTACTAACGAGAGGAGAGCAATGGCTGTCTTTTGAGCTTCCTTGCTGGGCTGTGTCAAAGAACCACTGCGATTTAACCCCTTTCCTGCCTGCTGCTCCCCAACTTCTCCCCCACCGGCGGGAGAGACCGCACGTGGCTGTGGGGAGGGATGGGTAACGTGGCAGGGAAAGGGACCCCGTCCCAGGGCCCGCCGGCGGCTCACGCCAAGTCACGCGCGGTTTCCAGTGACACGCCAGCCTCGCCGTGCGGGCTGGCACGGTTGGGATAAAGGGCGTAAACAGGGGCCGCGCCGGTGGGGAAGCCGTCCCCAGCACCGGCCACCCCTGCAGAGATGTGAGGAGGAGGTGTGAGGGTCTCGGTGCCGTGCATGGTGTGGCCCCGCTTGCCCGTGCGCTCGGGGACGTGCGGTTTGTCTGCGGAGAGACGGGGTCGGTGATTACGAGCCTGGGGTGTGCCATGGATGCAATTTAGTACGCGGGGTTTTTTTTCCTGGGCAGAAGGCTTCAGGGAAATGTATACTGATGTGTTAGCACTGTTTTGGGTGTTGTTAGACCGTAAGAACTCCCAGCAAATAAATTTGTGTTCAGGTACTTAAAGAAAAGATTTCTTGATGTGCTAGACAGCTACGGGAGCATCTCCTGTAAATGTAATTCCTTGCTAGTCAGAGGATTATCCAAACGCCTGAACTGTTTGGGGTTTGCTGCATTAATCCTGCTGGGCAGCCCTCCAAAGAGTGGAAAGAGCAGGACCTGAGCTCCCAAAGGAAGAGCTCCTCTTCCTCACCTCGCCCTTCTTGTTTCTCTTCCGACTGAAGATGCACCTAAGACTTTTGCGATGTATCGCAGGGTGAGAGCCTGCCCTTGCTCAGGAGGAGAACTTCCTCCTGGGGTTTTTGCTGTTACAAGCCGGGGGGGGAGTATGGATGATAAAATAGCAGCATGTGACATTTTCACTCCTCCTTTTTCTTTGGGAATTCTGGAGGTCAGATTATTTCTTTTCCGGACAGCACTTGTAGCATCCCAGGTTTGAAATAGCTTTTTTTCACTAGAAAAAGTTGACACGCAAAGGCTGGGGAAAGAGTGAGCTGGGCTGAACTAGCGTACGGCCAGGGATGTGAGAAAAGCCATGGAAGCAGCCACGGGCCCATGTGAATGCCATCAGCCACCAAACGGCATCGATCTGAGGCATCCACATACGCCTGATCCCCCCCTGGGGAGGCCTGAAACCCCACCAAAGTCCCAGCTTTCTGAAGGCCGAGCTCTAACCCCTCTTGTTTTTAGCAGCAGCCGCCAGCAGCAGTGACATTTAGATGCCCACACGAGGCAAAGCTCAGCTGCCTTCAGAGCTACCCCCCGAAAAACAGGCAAAACTCGCCGCGTGCCTCCCTGAGCTAATCCCCAACTCAAAGCAAAACTCAGCTCAGCTGCGGTGGGGGTGCTTTGCACTCACCGGCCAGCCGGGATAACCCTGGGGAACACATCTCCTGGGACCGTGCTGGCTGTGGAGGTCAGGGCTTGGGTTTGCTTCGTGTTACAGGGTGCCCCAGCTACCGGGAAGACCGCGGGGAGTGGTTACCGTACCTACAGCCCGAGTCAGATGGTGACTCTCACCTTGACCACTCCGGTGTGATGTTGAGGTACCAGCACATCCAAGCGCGGTTTTGATTCCTCCCTGGCTCAAAACGGCTTTTGGTGGCCCCCTGTTTGCCCTCAGGGTGATGGCAGGGACCGTGTGCTTGGGGGCTGTGGCCAGGCAGGCTTCTGGGGAACCACGCTGCTCTCCTGCACCCTCAGCCCAAAGCAGAAGGGAAAGAGGGGTCTGATGCCAGCAGGTAAGGTGGTAAAAGGGAAACCGGTGCTAGAAAGAAGAGGTTGATGTGGTGGTGCGGCCCCAGAGCCTCCTAGCAAGAGAGCACGTGTGGACCACTGGCCGTGGCCGTTGCACTACGGGAGTAATGCGAAGCATATGTCTGAGGGGTAAAATGCAGGAGATATGACACGATGCTGCATTTACTTTGCTCCTGTGCTGTGATGTCTCCATGGAGGTACTTGGTGCCCACTGGGATATCGGATGGAGATGCCCAGGAGCTGCTGAGCTGGAGTTTCTGGGTGTGCAGGTCACAGGGTGCTGCTGATGAGCTGTGGCAGGGAGGGTGCTGAGAACTGGCCTCTGGAGAGCCTGGGACAAACTCCTCCATGAAGGAGGACCCTTGGCGAGGACACCCTACGGGTGGCTGGACGTCCTGCGGACTGATTCTTGGGCTGCTGTGGGAGGCTGCACGGAGGGTATGTAGGTAGGGGATGGACGACCCACGCGCTGCTCGAAAGCAAACCTCGTGGCAGACAGTGACTTCCCAAAACTCATTTATTCGCACAGAAATGAGCAACAGAACAGAAAGTTGTAGCGTAAAATACCAGAGCATATTTGTTGTAGTAGCATCCCACTCAAGTGCTCTTTTTAAAGGACTTGATTAGTATTCAGAATCAAGAACTTAAAAAATCCATTATCGAGACCTTTTTAGCGACATTAGAGATAATGGGCGAAGCTCATTCCTAGTGTTACTCCCTTGGAATTACACCAGGGCTGGATTTGACCCTGCGGCTGTTAATGCAGGATGACAGAAAAATGAAGGAAAATTGCTAATGTGTTAAATAGACCCTGATTGATTGAAAGATTTTTTTCTTCTTTATTAGTGGCAAAATGGTGACATCGCTCCTTGCTAAAAATCAAGTGCTTTAGTGCATTACCATGAATGAAAACGAACTTATTTAGAGAAGCAGCTAGAGTAAAATGCTGCTGAGGAAAACCATGCAAGGCAGTCCGAATTAAACCAGCTGAAAACCTGACCGCCTAGGTTTGTGAGGAGGTTTGCGCAGGCCAAGGATTGGGTTCACCGTCTTGTGGAATAAATGTGGCCAGCGATCCGCTGATGGGGAGCAGAGGAGGCCCCTGGCAATGAAGGGGCCCCCCCCCCCCGCTCTGGGTGCCTGGCACCGGCCCTTCCCTCCTGCAGAAGGAAATGATACAGTTTGCATTGCATCAGAAGCCTTTCATTGTGAAACCCGGTTCAAACCTACTAGTTTGAAATGCATTTCATCCGAAATCCGTGGGGCATTAGTCAGAAACCAAAGGAGAGCTTTCTGGACAGAAACTACAGAGCCTACGTGATTTACCACTTCTGCTTCAGCTTAACAACCTATTCCCTGTAAAATGCCTCTGCAACATCGGGACTGGCAAATAAATGCAATTAAAAATAGTGAGGGTGGCATTTGTTTCGCCTACCTGTAGCCATTTACAGCGAAGGTGTCCGGCTCCTCCATGAGACCTATCCCGAGCACCCGAAACTGGAGGCTGGGCCACCCCTGCAGTCTCTTCCTTCTCGCTGTTCTGTAGGAGCTTGGACAAACTCCACAAATCCACCCAGGAGTGCAGGGCTCTTTTTTTTTTTTTTTCTCTCCCCTGTGTCTTGCCACTGACTTGCTGCGTAGCTTTGGGCAAGTTACTTAACCTTGCTTAGACTTTGTTATTTCCCCTATAAAGTGGGGTTAATAATGGCTATCTGTCACCCCTTGCTTTGAGATCCTTGGATGAAAAGTGTTGCAGAGGCAGTAGATATTAATGGTATCCTTTTCATTCTTTTTCATTAGCTTGTGGCCTTTTGACACCCAGAAGAAGAAATGATGTATTTCTCCTTGAAAATTCTGCTCTTAGATTATTTCCACTGTGATCAAAAGTAGAGAGCAGCAGAGTTTCCACAGGCAAGCTCCCTTTCAGCCCCATTTTGCAGACTCAGGCAGTTAAGAAAGTTACAGAAATGCGCATCAGAAATTATTATCCAGGGTGTTTATTATTTCTGTCAGAAAGTTATTTTAAATCCATATATGTGTATGGATGTGCATAAAATTGGGATTTTTAAAAACACTCTTTAAAAAAAAATCTATTTCTCAAGTAGTTCAAGGCCGCCATTGTGGCTCCGGCTGTCGTTTATTTTATTGCAAAAATTGTCTTAAAAAATCTGCTGTCGGCCAAGCCCCCAGCCCAGGAGCCCTGATGCTTCCCCCTGCTCATGCCCTTCAGGGCCACATCTCCCCAAGTGTTTCCTCAGGCCAGCGAGTCCCTGAGCTTTACCCAAGGGGCAGCCACGGCTCGTTGCTTTTTGGCCACACTGATCAAGCATCGGCTTCTGGTGGAGTGTGGCTGATGTGGGACTTTGCGGTGCAAAGGCAAGCAGACTTTAACTGAAAAAAAGCAATTCAATTCTTATTCATTTATCTGAAGTGAGAAATGTCTATGCTTCTCTTTCTTTTAAGTTTTTAGACTTTTTAAAAGAAAAAAAAAAAAAAAGAAGCTAAAACCTTTACCAAAGGTGATGCTTTGAGCATCTCACAGGCAAGGATAGGTGAGACAAATGGAGATTCCACGATGGCTGGAAAACCCATCTGTGAGGGACAGTTTGCAGGAGACAAGGGGCAAGAACAAGTGCGTTGCATGGCAGCATCTGGGAACGGCGCAGGACAACCCGTCCATATGATGGGCCTGGCAGAGGATCTTGGCTGGCTTTCATGCTTCAAAGATCTTTCGATGCTTAGTACAACGTGGGGTAGCAAACAGCCAGGACTATCTCCTGACTCCACATATCCCTATCAGATGCTGATAATTGAGATGTTTGTTTAATTGATGTACTTCTGCATGAAAGTCTGACTCAGATGGCGGCTCCTGCCACTGACTCAGCACGTGCTTGTGGGCTGGTAAACCTGAGTGCCAAAATCAATAGAGCTGCTGTAACAGGCAGTGCTGACCTAGCCTCTGCCTCTTTAGCTTGTCAGGGTTTGTGTTATTTTGGGGCTGGAAGGGCAGGAGGGCGGTGCGACAAGCTCCCCCGCACCCAGCACCCTCTTTGGCAGTTCTTGGCAAAGTCGTTCCAGCATCCCCAGCTCCCAGGAAAGAAGCGAGGCCCCTAAATTTAAGCTGGTGGTAGTGTCAGAGAGAGGACACGGGTTTGAATTTTCATCTTAAAAATGGGTACAACGATGGTGGTGTGTATAACTGTTAAGGAGAAGCTTTGAGAACACTGTTGTGAGGCAGGTGCCGCAGGAATGAAGTGTTGTATGCAGGTGTCTGGGGAAAAAAGGACAATGCCATGATATAAAGTGATATAAATTAGAAATTGGGCTTAACTGTGACCTGATGATTAGCCGAGGTCGGTTAGACCTGTGCTCCTCTGGACCTGAAGGGATTTGCTGTACCTGTAGCTGTTCCTGTAACGTAGATGGCTTCCCTGGCTCAGTGTAACAAAGCAATTCCGGGGCCACGTTGTCTCTGGCAGGGTCCCCCCAGATGAGGCTCTGTAGACGTGTCCACCTAAGAACCTCTCTGCAGATGATCTCTCACATGATAAAATGAGGCAAACCTGTACGGGTACACCCCTGTCAGCCTCCTTGCCTTTCTCTTTCCACATCCTCCCACCTGGAGGATGTAACATGAGGCCGGATGCTCTGACTGCACGGTGGTGACCCTGCCAAACATCAGACAACCGCTTTATGCGTGAGACAATCTTTTTATCTTCCTAGAGAGGGTCAATAATTGGGAAGCATCCCCAGCTAGAGCAAGAGGCAACTGATCCTCTTCCGTATTGATACGGGGGATGACTGAATATTTAAAAACCCCTGAAACATGTTCTCTTTTAAAGCCTGAAAGGAAAGACACACTTTCTTGTTAGCCCTGGCCCCTTGCTGGGTTTTTTTTGTTGTTGCTTTTGACACCTTTTCCTGCAGCAATTGTGGAGGTGGCTTTCAGTCAGGCTTTACCTCCTATACAGCCTTGCCGGGTTTTTAACTTTTACTTGTTATTAGAGAAATTTCAATTTTTAATAAAAGGTGACACTTAAAAACTGGTGCCATCAAAGCAGCTAACGGAAATTATAGTCAACCGGGCATCCATTTTTTTCATACAAGCTAGCTTCAATTAGCCATGGGCAAACATCAAAAGTTTTGAGGGAGGACTGCCTTCAAGAAGAGCCTCCATGTTTAGGTATTTAATTGAACCTTCTCCAAAGTACATGAAACTCTGGATGATATGCAACGAGGAATGCTGCATGGAAGATGCTATGGTGAGGTTTCCAGTGCTTGTTTATAGCCGTATATGTACGTAGCACCAGAGCTGATTTCTACAGAGCCCTCTGCCATTACAGCTCATCATTGTCTAAGAGTAACTATGCATGGATGCCTGATTAACCGAAATCCATACTTTTATTTTGATCAGGTACAGAGTAGAAGTTTTGATGGGAAAAAAGGTTGAAATGTCACCTTTTCAGAATGGTTTGAGAAGGTAGCTGCACACCAGAGGTCTGTGTGACACCTGGTCAACCCTGGACACCTCTGTGGTTTAGCCCCCTGGTCTAGCGACAGCCTCAAGGGGAAGGAGGGACAAAATCAGAGTTTCTGGTTGGATTATGTTTGTCCAAATAGCCTAGATAAGATTTGGAGAGTGAGATTGTGCAAACAGGTTTCAGCCTAGGCAACGTTTTCACTGTCTAGAGATGATGGCTTTCCATAGCTTCATTCATAGTCATGGGCACATCTCAAACCGTGAGTCGTGTTCACGTGGCACTCTTAGCCGTGCTACGCTTCTCACGTTGCAAATCACTGCTGGCTCTGGGAACTTTTAATTTTTTTGTTTCCTCCCTCAGGCATTTGATCACCCAGCACTGTATTTCTGACTCAACAGCAGTAATGGACTGCTGCTGCAGCTCCTGGCTTTGTAAGTGACGGTAGCCTTTGCAGTGGGAATTAAGTCTTACCGTAGCACAAGTGACCATTTTCACTGCTGAGCAGCTGACCTAAACAGTAGGGATCATTATGGAAAAAAAAAAATTATTTCATTTGATTATGAATGTTCTTGCAGGGTTTTGATGACTTTACAGAATTTAAATGAAAGTTGTGCATCTGCCATGGTGTGTTATTGCATGGCTTGAAGGGACCTGTAGTAAAGACATCATTATTTTATTCTGTAGGTGGGGCAGGGATGGTCAGTTATTATGGGTTTTATGGCTGTTAAAAGAATGATTTCGTAGATTATGATGGCCTTTGCCTGCAACCACAATATACATGTTTATCATTATTATTACAGCTATTATTTCTGGAAGTAATTTATATGCAGCTAGACTGTCCTTAAGTCTAACGAGAAATCTATAAGGGGGGGAAAACCCATTAAGGCACAATACCTCTGGCTTCTTTTACATGTGGTAGTGAGACCCAGGCTGACCTGAGGCTGATGAAAGCTAGCAGTAAAAGCTGCCTGTAGCACCCACTTTCATTGCAGTTTCCTCAAACCTCATAAAGCGAATGAACATCAGTGTCGCTGTCTGCAGCAGCCTGTACAGATGTCTGGCATCAGAGATATCCTGGTTCGTAACGGCAAAGCCAACAGGAACATGATCTTTCTTGCATCAAAGTCTGTGTCCAGTGGGAGCGTTAAATTCGGTGGCTAGCATGGCTTCCCCAAAGGTGTGGACGGGAGCTAAGCCTTGCCTTATCTGATAAGGTGAGTAAGCCATCAAGCCAAGTATCGCCTCTGAGGGTAGACTTCAGAGATAGAGACAAGAGATAATTTCTTTACCCTTGTCTCTACAAACAGAAAGTTCCATAGTGCCTTGAAGCAAGCAACTATGAAGTAACTTGTCCATAATGGAAATTTCTTCCTAATTCTGCTAATAGCATTTTTTCCCCTGAAGTCTGAGAGTTTACATTCTTATTAAAAAGGAAGAGTCCACCTGTGGGTCTCAGCAATGGCGTGTGGCATTGCACTGCCTATATTCGAGAGGTATTGTCCTTCAGTGTGTTTGCTTTCTGCCCTTAAAGGTTGTTGCAGAAGGTTCTTGCTAACAAGCCTCCATACAAAGAGCAATGAGCTATATTATGCCATTGTGAGTGTTTGCAGCATTTGTCTTGTGGCGTGGCGTAGACCCAAGATGTTCCTTTGAACCAGGTTTTTGCCTCCTTCCTTCATGTCTTGATGGATGTTTCCAGCTCTCCCGACCTGGTAGCCTCATGTGCCAGGGTTTCCAGGATGCTCTGGAAGGGCTTTGCTGGAGAAAACTACCTATTCTATAGCAATTCTTGGGCTAAAACTGTAGCAATAACAAAAGAAAAAACAGTTTCACAAATATACGAGGGAGAGATGCAGACAGATTAGAGCAATCTGTGGTTTTGAAATCTGTTGAAACAAAGCAAACCACATTAATATGTCAGTGTGCGAAGATAATGAATGCAAACCATAGAGGAAATTTGTGCCCTACACATTCATATTTCCCCCGATTCCGTACCTTGCATAGCCATCTTCATCACTCCCACGGGGCGTCCTTGTGCCACTCATACACCTTGTGCTTAGTCCTCGCAGGACCAGACGCGAGCGAGCCACAGGGAGATGAGGCCGAGGAGAGCGGCTCCCTTGCCCCGAGCCTCGTGATCCTCGCTGGGTGGCAATGTCTGGGGCTTTGTCCAAACACCCTTCTGCGTTGCCACCTGTGTTTGATCCTGAGCCTGTTTTTCTCCCCCGGGACACTTTTCAGATTTGTAGGAAGTTTAGTGGGAGGGACAAGGGTTGGCTAGTGCAGGAGAGTGCCGGCACTGTGCTGGGCTTCGGTGGCAGCTGGAGCTCTTCTGCACGGTGAGAACGGCTAAAGTAAAGCTGGTGGTGAGGCATTTGGGGTACATAAAGCTTGAGAGAGATCTTCTGTACTGCTTGAGTTCTGGTTTTAAGATGATCAACAAGATAGGTAAAGGCATGGTCCTTGCGAGAGCCAAACGCGCGTTGCGGTACGGTTGCAGTCTCACTGTGGAACCATCTATTTTGCAGCAGTGCGTGAGGCTCCAAGCTGTGAGAAACACCCGGTTGTGCTAGCCTGCGTGCGTGTACAGGGACAGTTGGTTTGCCAAAGTCCGGAAGAGCCAAGGACTGCGCGCTAGATCTCCATGAGTGCAGGGATCCTCCCGGGCAAATCAACTGGGACCCAGTCCTGAATGACATTGGGATCTGGTCCCGTTCCTGCTGAAGTCTATAGGATCTTAATTCAGTGCTCACAACAACAGGCTCTAGCCCTCTTTGGGGTGGGGGCAACCCGGAAAATGTCTACTCCTATTTTCATCGTGGCTTAAAAAAAATGAATTCTTAAGTTAGTTTTCAGCCCTGAGATGTTCCTGCCCAATGGAAGGAACTTCCCACTAAAAAGAAATAGTATTGAAACTTTTCTAGAGCATAAACTTTTAAGTTTTTCAGCCAACTCTAGTAAACAGCTGTTTTCCCGGGATTGTGAACTGGGGGATTTCACAGGGTATGCCTTAACTAAAATTAAATCTGTACCCTTCCTAAATACGTCTGTATTGCATTCGGGTCTTTTTCTAGACAGTACTTTTCTAAATTTAAATTCTTTCCTTGGATAACCTTTCACGTCACTACCTATTCAGCAATGGGTGTGTTAGTCCATGTGGAAAATTTTGAAATATAGGATCTTGAAATAAACTTGAGTTGAAATTTACTCAGCATAGAAATGCATATTTCTAGATTTCCAGATAACAGTTACAAGAGCTGATCTAATTAACTGCTATTCTGCAGCTTGTATAGAATCTATTTTATTTGTGTAACAAATGCATATCGATTGGTGGCAAGCAAGTGCTAAAGCAAGTTCAATTGCATTTTATGTTGTGTGCTTAGTCAATAAGGCATAGGAAATGTATGCTTCACGCTGGGATATTGCAATGGCTATTGAAGCACTAGGACGCAGGATTGCCTAATGCGACTTAGCAATCAGCATCAACAGCATCCATAATGTGCCTGCTGTAATGCAGCTGTCTTAGTCACTTAGCGGGTCCTAACGAATATTTACCAGAGGATTTTTATAGTTATTCTACTACACTTCACAGGTATAATTCAAAACTGATCTATTAATAGTGTATAAAATAGAAGCATAAAGCTGTTTTCTGTATAAATGTTCCATGCTTTGGTTTGCTCTAACGAGTGAATTTACCTTTAAAGAACCAAAATGTAAAACATATATGGGTCATAATTCTCAGCAACATTATTTTTTTACCGCTACTTACAAAAATACACATCTCTGATTCAAAAAAAAAAAAAGTCGGTATATTGTTATAAATGAAATACTTAAGCCTTCTGAAATATCCTGGCCAAGACTTGCCAGAATCCCGACCCAGTGTAATCTTTTATAAATACCTCTCTACAAATGTGCCTCTTCACGTATCCCTGAGTATATTATTTAAATCCCAGAGGAACTTTAGAAAGCGCGTGCAGGAATGGAAATCCTTATAAATGATAGTCTTTTGTATGGGAAGCTTTCTGAGGAGGGAGGTCTGATCCTGCCGCATTGAAAGCCGGCCGGGTTTTTGCAGAAGTTGTATCAGGTTCCTGGTGGTAGAGGGAAAACTCCATCATTGGTATCTGGCTGTGCCCTCGGAAATGAATGCAGCTCCGTCGGCTTTCTGTGGGGAAAATGGGAACGGGGCTGGGAGAGCGGGCACGGTCCCGTGATGTCTCATGGGAATAACCTGGAGGCAAATCTGGCCCTCAGTTCACGTGAGTGTAAATGCCCGCTAGTGTAGCTGAAGCAAAGCAAATTTGATTTATTGCTCATAACAAGATCCTTCAGCACCAGATCCTGAAAATACTTAGGTCTAGCCTTGACGTGAGCAGCCCCTTTGATTTCACATGAATTTGGGGATGTAATGTTAAGTGAGTGTATTTAAGTCTTTTTTTTTTTTAGTTCTCGCTGCGAGTTCTTTCCTTCAGTCACTGCTGCCACTGGGGGAGTTTATCATTTGGATATGACTAGAGATATGATCTCCTTAAGATTTAAGTTTTATGGGCATGTTAATTGAATTAAAAGATTAATATACAGTGCAAGGGACCAAGGACATAGGCGATTAATCCTGAGAAGTAAAACATGGTTGAAGTACTGTAGGGCAAAAAAAAACCCAGCACTGAAGGACCTTTGACAAGAAAGGTTGTTTTTTCCCCCGACAACCCTGTCAGCTATGGCTGTCAACAATAAAAAGAAGAAAACAAATAAATTGGAGGCCGTGTGTAAGTCATAGGACCAGAATATAAATACACATGACATGGAAAGGAGTAAATAATACTGACGCTTTCTTTAGAAATGTTCTCAGGCAATACTTCCTATTCATGTCTTACTGAAATGACATGAAATAAAACTTTATGGGAAAAAGTGTTATTAATCACACAGGTTCTTGAGGTACATAACTATCCGTGTGTCAAGAGGCACTCTTCCTTTACAGGGCTGCTGTCTAGTGCCTTACACCAGCAACGCAGATATAGAGAAAAGTTTGGTATTTTATTTATCAAACCATAAAAGAAATGCGTTTAACCATTGCTGCCTAAAAGGACAGTTTGGCGTTTTTCACTGCAGGTCAAGCAGTTCCCTGTGGAGCTGGAAACGTGTGTGTGACTGACACTGCCGTAGCGCGCAGGGAGCAGGCGGGGATGGGGCAATCAAGGAGCCCCGCGCTCCTGAAGGCATCTCCATGGCGTTGTCCCACCCCTGAGCAAAGGCAACTCGCACCCGAGTCCGGCCCGAGAAGGCATATTCCACTGCTTCTCAAATTAATGAGAAGCCTTCAAAACCCCCGAAGTAAAATGAAGGGGAAAAAAAAACCCCAAACCAAACCCAAAACAGGTTCTTGCTGTAGTCACTGGGAATTTAATAGCTATCATTTGTAATCAGGATGCTCCTAGCTAAGGCTCGCTCCCAGCCCCACGTGAAGACAAGCCTTAGCGCCTCTGAAAGCACGCTAGCTGATCTCAGCTGAGGTCCCCACTAAAGCTCTTCACACCTGCACCTTTTTTTAAAGGTGTGATAAGAAGTGACATTTAAAAACACGTGCATGCCATCAGCTCGCCTGCTTTTCCAAGGCAATCCAAACACGCGTGGATTCCTCCGAGCGTAGCTCCAGCCGCCAACAACGCCCTCTCCCTCTGCGGGTGCATTCGGGGCTCCTCGCATGCCCTGATACCCCAGCAGCCGGGGAGGGGAAGCTGCCAAAAAGTAGTGTTCCAGTTGCAGAACTGTGGCTCCTGTGTCCTCCTGCAAGGTTTGTTCACTGGTCCTCCAAAAATGTGGGAGAGGAAGTGCTTCGCACCCATGGGGGGACCCAGAAAATACTGCTTGAAAAAGGAAATCGTATTTATTGGACTAGCTCCTCAGAGCAGGATCTTCCCTCCTTATGTGGCTGGAAAATGCCTAGCAGTGAATATCTGCTCCTGCAAATAAATTTCAATCTTCAGAATTAATAATAAGGACAGCTAAATGAATAAGAAAGTGCATAAATACTTTTCCATTACTGTTAACCATCAGCAATTACTGCCGCAGGGCTAAAATGCAGTCTCCGATTGCAGGGGAGATGTCTTCTTTGGTAAGGTGTCCGCTCCAGGAGAGGTTGAAAGCCTCTGCTATAATGTGCGTTGCTTCTTATCCAGCGGCAGCTGCGGTTACTGATTTACAACCTGTACCGGCAACATAAAAACGCTGTCAGCATCCAGTGGGACACAGGATGGTGCTTCTGGGGCTTGCGAGCCCAACTTTATAACCTTCTGCTCCTTTTTGATAGTTAGTTACACGGACAGAAACTAGCAACGCATCCTGGAGGCTATTGCTGGGCTGCGTCTTGGTAGGTCTGATTCAGAAAGTCCCTCTGAGTAAGTTTTTTGGGCCTCCTGTCTGTAAAGTGAAGGTTAAAGCTCTTCCCTCCTCACAAGCGCATCCGCGCATCGGAGGCTCCTACACGCATGGCTGTAGCCCCTACTCAAACGCCTTGCCTTACGCACCGCTCCTGGAGGTGCGGTCCTGCTAACACAGAAGGGTGTGCTATTTTTGTGGTTTTGTTTTTTTTTAACTTTGACACATTTTAAATCTCTTCCCTTGCAGGTCTGTGTGGTGTCCTTCGTGGGGTTTGTTATGCTTTGTATTTCGTACCAACCTGATGAGAAGACGTGCGTGCAGTTCGCAGTAAAGGTACCTTGACTTTTTAAAAATTTCTTTTTCCTCTCATGTCGTTAAATGCAACCAGAAAAGTTGATACTGGGGATATTTTTAAGACCACATGAAAAGAAGTGAAAATGCACATGAAATGCAAGAATGGTTTTCTGCTGTTTTCCAGGCAGCTAAGGAAGAAACTGTAGCCTATAAAGGGGAAACTCTAGTAACAAATATTTGAAAACAGAGCGTGATACCTTTTTATTTGCCATGCTTTAAGAATATCAAAGAGATTCAGTCGAACAAAGGTGGAATAATTTGGGAAGTGTTCAGTGAAAGATTGGAGGTTACTGATTAAGTAGAGACATTCGTACAGAGCTGGGTAAGACGTAGGGTGGCATAAAATGGGTCCACTTAAATCAAGTTTTAATTTTTAATGTGCTCTAAGAAGCATCTCGGTATCTTCCCAGCAGTTTTGCTCCTCACCGTAAAATAAGAAACTGCAGGGCACAGGCAAATTAAAAAGTGTGGCTGGAAATCTCCACCTGCCCACCTTTGCGGTTGGGGAAGGGGAGGCTGTGCCTGAGCACACGGTGCCTTGTGCCAGGGTCGGGCATTAGCGAACACGGGAAAGCATTAGCAAACCGTGGGGACAAGCATTCTTCCACGAAGCAAATTCTCGTCTGAGCATCGCAAGAGAGGTGCAGCAACCGTGCACCGTGCCCCGCCTCGGGCCCCAGAACTGCTGCGTTTACACGGGAAAGCGACAAGAAAAGAAAGGCTGAGAACGCTTGTTCCAGATGGGACGTTTTTAACACCGTTTTTCTAGGCTGTTTTTCCTTATTGTTGTAATTTTCAGGGCTCTGAATATTTTGCAGACACATAATAACCAAGCAAAATACTGACACAAGCAACACAAAATAACAGTGATTATTAACTGAGAAAGGCAGACGGAAATCAAATGCAAGGAGCGGCTTTTTGAAACCTGGCATTCATCCTCCCTTAGAAATTAGACCCCGGTGCGTCTTTTGTGCCTCTCTCAAGCTTCTCCCGTACTTACATAAAGAAAGGGAGAAGAAGAACAATTGTTTCTGCCCTTTGATTGCCTTTACATTCTTGTCCTGTCACCTTTACACCCGCGAGTAAGCCTTACAGCTGCCTGGGGAACTGCTGGGCTGGGCGGGAGCTGCCACGCCAGGCTTTTTATTGCTTGCCCTGCAGCATTAAATTGAACTTGGCATCCAAGCAGGAAGGGAGTCATCGCTGGCGGTGGGAACGGCATGTCGGGCTGGGCAGCTCAGATGGCTCTGCCACCCTTAGCGATACCACCCACCCTGGCAGTGAGGAGCGTGACCCATCGCTCCTGCAAGAACATAAACATTTTTAAAAAGTGCTGCCCAAGAGGTTTAAAATGGGTTATTCCTCATCACCTGGCTAAAGACTCCCTTGAAAGACTTCTGGTTCAATCAGTTGCCCATGGACTGTTGCCTGCCCAAAGTACCCTCCTCCCAGCAGCTCCTAGTGCACCGTGCCACAAAACTCGATCATTCCCAGGCTGTTTACCTCTCCTGTACCACGTACCTATTTTAAACAAAGTAGGAGCTAAGAATCTCCTCCAGGGCTTTGACCACACAGGACTTATCCAAATCTCCAGTATCACTTCTCAGATCTTCAAATGTCAGTTAGTCTGTCTCTGAACAAAAAAAAAAAAAAAAAAAAGAACATTAGTTATTCTGCAACAAGGTTGAGGATGCAAAATTACAATCATGAGACAAAGCCGAGCAAATTGGGTCGTTCTCTCCTCCTCGGGGCCCTGATGCTTTGTCCAGAGCAGCGGTTGGGTTCAGCCCTATCTGCCCCAACTCTCCCCCCGGGGCCTTGGTCCCCAGCCCGGACCTTGCCCTCACGCTGGTGGCTGGTGCCCATTGAGGCTGCTGAGCATCGTCCTACAAGAAAACGTTGGCCGGGCTTCCCGGGAGCGCAGTAAGCACCCTGGGATCTCTGGCATAGCCCAAGGATCACTTTGGGGGGAGGATCGCACACACACAGGCCTGGGGGATTTTAGTCAAGCCCCGATGTGACGCTATGACGGCTGCCTGTGACTCCCTCGCGGTGGGAAATGGGAGGAGACCCGTGCAGTCCCCTCTGCCTTCCTCCCGCTCAACAGCTGCTTCTTTCATTTCATGCTTGCGTGAGCCCTGGATCCTTTTAAAAAAGGAGGTGTTAGAACTGCTTTCGGCAGAAGTCCCTTCCTGACTACCGCAGGTATCCGCAGCACCCCGTGTGTCCGTGAGAAAGGGGGCCCACCACCCAAAGGGAGGGTGGCTTTGCTCTTCAGGGGGACAATGGCGAGTCCCAGGTTGAATTTCTGCCCCTGCCCCATCTCTGCGTCCGCAGGAAGCATGCTCTGCAGTAGGGCAAAGCAGCGTGCCCAGCTGTTACATGTGTATTTAAAAGAGGAGATCCTCTCCCTTGGAAAAAAAAAAACCAAACCCAAAAAAACCCAAAAACAAAACAAAAAAACAAAAACAAAAAGACCACACAGGAAAATTTTGAGATCTCCTATGGACTTCCTGGGCTATCTGCTAATATTTGACAGATCACTCACTATGGTCCCCATCATGGCGTGTCTCGTGGAAGCATGACACCCTCTACTCCTGCCCACGCAGCCCCCGCAGCCCGCACCGCGACACGCACCGCGACACACACTGCAGTTCCTGTTCCCTGCACGGGCTCGTGCCTGAGCCACCACCGCCTTCAGAGGGGGTCCCCTGGATCCACGTCTGCAAACCCTTCTGGTTTCACCTCTGATAACTATGAGAAGCTTTCTCCATGAGGAACTCGATCCATCTTAGGTTATTTATTCTCTTTTTGGCACGGAGCAAAACTATTGCCAGTAAATATTGCTAACATGTTTCTTCCTCATATGAGGAACCTGAAGGAGGATAAGCTGCCATGCTCTGACCTCATTGTATGCTCTCTCTCCCCGCTTCCCTTTTCTCCTTCTACTTAAACAGCAATCGCAGTGCCTATCTCTCTGAGGCTGTTAAAAAAACAGTTTTCCAGTGGCAAGTTCTGGTTCCTGGGCAGAGCTCACTACGCGGTTGTATTTGTGACGAAGTTGCCTCCAGGTCTGGCATGTGATTAATCTGCTGATGGGATCTCAGCGCTCGCCGTCTTGTGCTCCCTCCCAGGCAGTATTTGCATTTGCCTCACCTTTGATATTTGGAAATGTGTTCATTTTCAGCAGCTCACGGAGAGATTCCTCTGCAAACAACTTGTGAGAATAATAAGCTATTTGGAAATTGCCCTATGTCCCCACGCATCTCTGCTCGCCTCTGAGGATTGCTGTAAGGGCTGCCCGTGTGCGCGGTGCGTTTTGAAGGGATTCTGAGATTTCCCTCCCTTTAGGTAGACAACCGGCAGATACTTGCTTGCTGTACCTGGAGTGTAGTAGTTGGATTTCGTGCTATCTTGTACTGACTTTGGATAGAAATTGGTAGCTAAATAGCATACCTGCCAGGGAGAATCAGGCACACCGTGTAGTCTTGGCTTCATATCTCATTTATTAGGGAGGCCTGATTCTGTCTCCCGCTGGTCTGAGCCCAGGGACGTCCAGCCGGTCGGCTAGGACTTGTACATCGCAGAACAACTGTGGTCGCTCAGAGAAGAGGGACGGTCATCAGTGTTTGTCCATTTCCCCCCTCAAACACACTTGCACCATCTTTTCAAGTAATGCCACAGGCCTACGAATTACCACATCTTTGTTCGGAGGGGGTCCATCAGTCAATAGCGCTCCCTTCTGTGTGCTTTATACGAGGAGGTGTCCCCATTTTCTAAGTTCACCTTTCCCACAGACCTTTACCTTGAAAGCTGCGGGGGTAAAGTAATTGCATTTAATCAGAGCCACCCTCATTTTGAAGCTGCCCTTGGTTTAAGGCTGCAGGGGAAGTCATTACATTTAATAGTAGCTGAGTCTTGGAAACAAAGATCTTGCTGTAAGAATTTGGTGATATGGGGGAGAAAAAGTATATAGTGCTTTAAGATCTGCAATAAGCCCAAATATATATTTTTTTTTCAAGCTGGCAACAGAATAGGAAGATTGATTCACACTGTAGATATAAGACAAATATACCAGGAGTGTGAATTTTATCAAGACATACATACTTGGCGTTTCAAGGTCATAAAAAATGCTTTTATATTGATAGTTCGCTTGCGGTATTGAGGTTAAAAGAGAGAGAGAGAGAGAGAGAGAGAGAAGCTGCTGTTTAAAATAACAGATTCGCAACCATGCCATGTGTCTGACAGATAAGATGCCAAGAAAAATAAATGTTTTTACAGTGCTGAACAGCACCAAAAATGCTATTTTGGCTAAACACAGAAATGATTTTAATATACATTCACACATATTTTGTATGCAGCACAGCAAGCGCCGGTTCCAGCTATCAAAAGCAAGTGAAGTCCATATGCTCTGGTATCCAAAGGTCTCAGGTGCAACCCGGAGTGACAAAGGCTCTGAACCGCTGCTGGTTTCCATGCGTTTCTGGGGGCGGTCTCTGCATCGCTACCCTTGATAACAGCCACTCTATTTTAAAGCTGCCACTGGTGTTAGGAGTAGGGGGGGGCTGACAAACAGACCCTTGTGCTTCTCATGCCACAGCAGAGGCAGCACTGGGAAATGAAAGGTGCTCGCTGCTCTTTCATGCCTTGGAAAGACTTCTCCTTCACAGTTATGGGGCAAGTTTTGGAAGGGGATTGAGGACAACACACACTTTCTCGTGGAGATTTGCATTCCTGCTCCACAGTAGGACCTGGGAAGCAAGCAGGCTGGCTGCATTCACAGGGCCACAAGTAGGAGATCAGCCACCTCGCTGCCTGATTTGCAAGTATAAATCAGATTTGTTTGGGCATGCAAACCAAGAGCTGGGAATAACACACGAGCAAAGTTTCAAAAACACCTACTTCTCGGCACGGCCTGGGATAATATGTCAGCCCAAGCCTCAGTCTGCTCAGCTCTGCTTCAAGGCGAGTGCAGCCAATGCAGATACAACGGTAGAGGAAGACGCTCCCTCCCTCTCTATAAAACTTCTGGCTGTATAGAGACACAGATTTCTTGGTGCTCTCATTAGGTCTCAAAATTACAAGGCAATATTCATATAAAATATGCAAGGCACAATTACTAGTTCTGGAGATGACCTGCTGAACTTGGCATCACCCAGAAGTTATAGCTCTCTTGCAATTTTCCAAGAACACAATGTCCAGATAGTCCGTTGAATACATGCGTTTCCTGTGAAGTACATGTGCATGCATTCATTCTGTGTTCCTCATTCTCTGTGTAGCTGGAAAAAGAGTGGGTTTATGCTTTTTTTTCTTTTTCTTTTTCCTTTTTTTTTTCTTTCTTTCAGCTGATGTATTTTCTCCTGAGTGCCCTGGGTCTGGTTGCCTGTGTTTTGGCAGTGGCTTTTGCTGCACACCATTATTTGCAGATGACAAAATTTACCTGCGATACCATCCTCGAGTCCTGCCAGTGCAAGCTGGACACTGCAGACCCCCTCGGTAGGACCTTCGTCTACCAGGACGCAGCCGACTGCGGCAGCCTCACCAGTATGCTCAACCTCTACTTACTTCTGCAGATGGTTCTCAATCTGATCGCGGCCCTGGTGTGCCTGTCGGCATGCTTCGTGATGTGGAAACACAGATACCAGGTCTTTTATGTGGGCGTTCGGTTCTACCCTTTAACCGCTACTGAAGGCCAGCAACAGAAAGTATAGGGTCTGGGTTGGCCGGGGGTTGTAGCCTGGGAATGGAAAATGTCAGCACACTGCCACCACAGACACCACGGGTGGAAAAGCGTTTATAAGGTTTTTGACAAGGAAAAACGTTCACACGGTTTTAATGATTATCTTTTTCAATCATTTTAAGAGCATTTCATACGGCTGCTCTTGCAAAAGGTCCCTTGTGAGACTATCTAGAGGTCGCAAAGTCCTAACGATGCAGCTGTACAAATACTCACCAAAGAGGATCTTTAATAGCCATAGACAAAATGAGAGCTTAAAAAAATAATTGGGAACTCATCTGCAGTGTTACAGCAGTTAAGAAATAGGGTCCATTTCCCTTGCTGGTAGATATCTGTTCTTGCCTTCAGAGAAGCTATGCCGATTTCTAACAGATAAGGATCTGGTCCAAACTGCTTAATTATAATTATTCTGATCATGTTTAGGGAATATATTGTCTCTCAGATGCTCTGGGTATAGTCCTCACTAACTTGATGGGGATTTACCATACAGAAAAGTAATAAGGGAGGTCAAGACCTCTTCAAATGCAGGCTGAGACCAACAGCCAAGTGAATATACTGACGACTGCCGTAAAAAATATACATAAGACTTTTCTGAGTAACTAATGACATAGGTTACCTAATCTCATTACTAATAAAGAACAACATGAGTGGGTTGACTAATGGTGATTCAGCGGGCCCTGCTTGAAACCCCAGACAGATTTCTGAACTACGAGTGCTCGGCACATTGTGAGAAAAGATCAATTTAAGAAACCTTGAGTTGCGCTCCTAAAGTGGAGGACCCTAAATCACTAGTCACATTGAAAACTATGTTGACATTGCTGTAATTTCAGGCTCCCAAGCCCGGCATCTAGCCAGTTCCACCAATTATACTCCAAGCACAAAAGGGCAAATGCATTTTTTGGTGTAACTCCTCTGAAGACAATCAGCCTTACACACCAGCAGTGGAGTTGGGCCAACAGCCCTGAAAGATATATCCCTGCAACAATGAATGTTTTTAAAATGGGGTGGAGGGAGGGAAGCAAGAAGAGACTGCCAGTCTCCCAAAGACATCGTTTATAATAATGAGGGCAAGAGAATAACGATTTCTTAATACGCAGCATAGAATAACAAACCACATTCAAACAGCGCTTTTTCACCCTGAAAATGTGGCTCTAGAAGTGCTTTATACCTTATTAGCCTTATACCAAGCCTTGTATAGAGCCAAGTTTGTCACTTTGTCCCTTGAACTGTCATTTCCACTTGCACAGCATGGACTTCCAAATGCAGGAGCAAGTCTGGGTCGGCAGCATTTTGTACTGCCTGCAGATAGCTGTGCAAGGGCAAGGCAGCTGGTGCTCACACCCTGCGATGACTAGGGATTTCCCGATCCGTGCTAGAGCAAGGGTGTTTCTGAGGTGGGGTGGAGCAATCACATACCAGAAAAAACTGTGCCATAGTCATTAGCAAGGAGGAAGCAAATAAAACTTCTATAAGGTTTCAAAGGAGCAAAAACTTTTTTTCTGCAGCAAAAATATCCACCAGGGAGTCAAAAACCCAGTCTGTCAAAAAGCTAGTTGTCTCAGTAGCTCCAATCCTACCCAAAAACTCTCTTCCATATGGTGATCACACGTCATCCCAGGGCTAGACCGGCATACCTCCAGGGTCAGAAGACCACAGTGTAGTTAAGTCTCCTGTGGTCCGCCTAGAGCACTGCTTGGTGTATGTGCTCAAGTTTTTGTCATGGAAAGTGCTTCTAGAGTAGACGTAGAGTCACCAAGGTCCTCTCTGCCAAGCTGCAAAGCGAGGAGCTTCAGAAAATGAAGGTTTTTGAGACCAGCTTCCAAAGGGCCTTTTCTATGCACTTAAAAATAACAGTCACTAGTAAGCGTGGCTGCAGGGCACATTTGCAACAGCGCCTGTTCGCTTGGCTACGTGTTGCCACCCACCTGAAGTCCTAAGCCTGGCTCCCAGGCACGCTCGGGGCAAGCTGAGACAGCGGCGGAGTGCGCAGGCAGGCTGGTGATGTAAGACCCGGCCACCAGCATTGGTGGGGCTGTCCGTGTGGTGGCAGGAACCAGCCCGTCTCCCCCAACTACGGCAGAGCACGCTGCAAGCAGCGCTCAGGGACCTGTGCCCGGGCCGGCCTCCTGGACGAGACGGATACGTAGGGGTACCTCTCACCTGATGCTGACACTCAGACGTCGGTTTGCCCTCCATCCCTCACACAACTCCAGCTGCGCTCGCTGACGAAGCGCAGGGCGGAGGATATACCTTCCTCCCACCTGCGCAACCCTGGCTGTGCCCGCTCATCCCTCCGGCCAAAAATGCGGGCTCTCCTCTCCACAAAGAAGACAACAAGTAGCGGGAGAGGGACTAGAGGAGGCTTGAGCTCCTGAGCTCAACGACCGCTGAGCTTTGGGGCTTCCTCCCGCCCTTGCCGCCAGGCACTGCGCCCCGACGGCTGGCGAAGCAAGAGGCAGGCTGTGCGGGCAGAGCGGGGCACGCTTCCCACCCTGCCCCATCCCACCTGTCCTTGCTGTTCAGAAGATAACTCGGTCTGCAGCGCTCTAGCTCGGGCTGCGCTGCGTGCGGGCTGGCGGCAGCGAGCGGGTGCAGGAGAGGGCCGGCCGGCCCCGGCCAAGCGGCGTTTCCACCAGAGCCAGGCTTTTGTCTCCTTAATCCTTTGACCTCTGGCTCACCCACATGTTTTCACTCCCTGTCTCCCGTCACCTCCCAGGCGCTGGGGCTCCCGGAGGCCACCCATGTTAGATGGGGCTGGGCTTGCATTGCCTGGCCTCTACCTACTCGCCCCCGGGGCTTAAAATTGCTGGGGCTCCTCTAGAGCATGAAAGACGCGGTGGTGATGATCACAGGGTTGCTGCAAATGCCTTCGGCACAGCGACGGGGAAGAGAAGGGAGATCTGGAGAAGAGAGCCTGCTCCTCCCAGCGAGCCGTGCACCTCCATAACGGCACACCCTCCGCTTCGAGCCACCGCCGCCGAGTTCGGTTCGCTGATCAGCGCGTTGCAGCTTAACCTTTTGCTCTGGAAGAAAGCAATGTTCATCATCTGTTCTGTTGGTGTTTTAATGCTTAATGAATAAATACGGGGCATTTTGATCGAGCAAAGGCTAGCTTCTGTATTTCCTGTTTATATATCTCAAGAGCATAAAATCAAAACAGGAGAGATGGGGAAATGGACAGGGTAGCATTTGGAACCGGTTTCCCCCTGGATGTGGTTTTACAACATGTATTTTGCTTGGATCAAGAATTTGAGAAAGTACTAATTAAAGGATTTTCACCTACCAGAGCATATTCAGACAGCTCCCAGCCTTTTCCTGGTGTCAGAGTCCACACAAACTGCACTGGGAGAAAGTCTGGGACTAAAAGGCTACAAAAGGACAGAGGTGTTGAAGAAAATAACTTTTTTTTTTTTTTTTTATGTCTTGGAAATTTATTCTCTGGGTGAATTCCGCAGAAAGGGGTAGGATTAAACCGCTATGGACACACACAAATTGCAAAGGGCTCGATGTAATTTACTCTCACAAACCCAGGTGTGATTCTCATTTGCACCCTGGCCACTTTACACTGTTTTCACAGTGTAAAGGGGTTGTAAAGATGGCATCAATCATTTTTACACCTACTTTATGGCCATTTTACACAGCTAAAAGGGCCCTTTGTGTAAATGAGAACTCAAGCCCTAGAGAATTTAATAGAGAGGAGATCCTTTCTATAGACTGTGCTAGACCCTCTAATAGGGTCTATTACTGGGATATAACTCCACGCCGGATTTTATAGCTTGGCTTAAAGATCATCAGTCTCGATTAAATTCAGTTCTGCAAAACTTTTCCAAAGGCTGTAACCGCCCAGTGACAGGACTGCTCCCCCACCCGGAGCACACACAGAGAGTGATGGTGTTACATGGATAACTGCTTGTTTTTTTAAAAGGAGAAGCAGCAGCGACCACTTTCCTCTGGCTCTGAGGCATTTTCATGTCGTGCTATGCAAATACCGGAGCGACAATAACGGCAACAAAAAGGGAACCGAGACGCGGCGCCTTATACGGAGCCAAAATGTCACATTCTCAACCCGGCCAGGCGCCGAAGTGGCACCCACTCCCGAGGGGGGAACTGCACTTTACGCCCCTCTCCCTCCCCGGCCGCCGCTGGAAGGGCCCGGGCCGGTGGGCGAAGGGGAGGCGCGGGGCCTGCCACGGGCCCACTCCTCCCGCCGCCGCCTTCACGTGGCGGCCATCTGCCCCGCCGGCCCTGCGTGGGCACCGCTTGGAGCTTCGCCTAAAACACAGCCCTGCGCAGGAGGAGCTACCAACTCACAGGACTTTTTTT
>VXBL01000728.1:487514-523495 GCA_013400195.1 Aramus guarauna | reverse complement strand
TTTTTTTTTTTTCACACTACCAGCCAGCGTGATATTTGCTTTGGGGGCCTTTCGAAACAGAAAGCACGCCGCTAGCGTGTGAGAGAAGCCGCAGTTCAGGTCCTCTATATTTAGAAAGCCAGGATGTCATACCTCCCCTTGAAATTTTCATAGTCCCCTGCACCCCACCCACCCACACACGTACACATGCTTGCGTCTGGAAAATGTTTTTCGGTCTTAGCGAAGGGTGTTGGCTTAGGGGGGGATTCAAGGGAGGTGCAGAGGAACAACAGCAGCTCGGTCCCGAGCGCAAAGCTCGAAGCCTCCTTAAGGCAGCGGGGGCATGGCCGGCAGCGGGAGCGCGGCTCGGTGCCGCAGCTCGGCTGGAGTCGAGGGCCTCTCCTGCTGTCAGCCTGTAAGGTAAATCCTGAGGCAGGGCCGAGTTTTTTCTGAGGTGTGTGGAAGCCCTCACGTCAGGTAGCGCTGTACCCTCAGCTGAAAACCTCTTCCTGAGCTCGGCTTTAGGTGACCGCGCACGGACTGTAGCACCTGTAGCAAGGGCTGGAAGAAGATGCATTTTGGTGCTAGCTCGCCTCAGGTCTCTGCAGTTCCACCCCCCCCCACCAGCGATTTTTGCTTTCTGCTCCCCTGCTGCCTCCTGTACTCACCAATCAATAGCATTTATCCTCTGCTAAATTGGCTCTGTAGTCAAATATTATTAATGATGATTGCATCTACAAAGACCGGAGTACATTTTTTTGTTTTGCTTTGGTACCTGGTCTCCATGCCTTTGTCCAAGCAAACAGTTGAAAGACTCATCTAAACTTCAAACTTGTTTGGGGAGGCTTGGGGATTTCTTTTTTCTTTTTCTCTTTTTTTTTTTTTTTTTTTCTTTAAGAAGATACGGTCAATGCATATTTTATTTGTTACCATACTGCTTTCCCACTGCACCAAGCCATCTTCGCGTTAGAGCGTGGCCATTAAGGCCCACTCACAGCGCCTGACTGCAGAGACGCCATGGAGGAGGCACCCACCGAGGCTCACAGATGACCCCTCCACTTCACCTGGGTGCACCCAGGTATTCCTGCCCGGCACGGGCCTCTCAGAGCCAGCCGTCCAATGCAAGCAAGGAGCCCAGCCTGAGCCAGGAGAATAATCTGCAGAGGGTGATTTGAATGCACGCTTCGCCTTCAGTCAGATGTATTATGAATGACAAGCGCTGGGCTGACCCCAAGTGAGGGGAGATGCAGAGAGTGACACCGAATAAGGCAACCCTTGGCGTTAAGAGCCCTGATTGTTCTGGAAATGAGATATTTGAGCAAGGCAGGTTTTTAACTCCATTTCACTCTCTGTGGCCGTGTAAAGAGATCCCTGTTTTTAAAGCAGCCCGGAGCTTACTTCAGTGAGGGATTTCTCTTTCACCAAAACTCTGATGAGATGAAGTCTTTACCTGATCTGTCCTCCATCGGGCTGCCTGGGAGCATCACTTCTGAGCTGGAGCCGCAGGCATGCAGAGGGGCATGGAAGCCACCCTCACATCTTTTTTGGGACCAATTTGACAGCCCCAGAGCTGGCAGTGCTGGCACAGGGAGGGCAGGGGTGGCTGGTGGCCCAGATCTGTAATGTGCCTGAGTCAACCAAGCCCTGGAGCTACCCATTTATACTGGCTCTGCTGGCCACCAGGGATTTGGTGGGATAATTTAGTGAACAACTGCGATGAAAATAATTGAAAGCAGACATTTACACTTTCCCTTCCACCTTGTGAATCCGAGCTGGCAAGTAGCAAGCACATGAGGGGAACCAAGGGGAGCTGACGGAAAAGTGAAAGCCTCCCGTCCCGTTTCACTGCCCGAGCCTGCCAATGTGCTGAGGAACAGCAAAGCGGTACAGAAAATAATCCTCCGTACATCAGGCACTGCAAACTCTTTTGGTTTTAATGACCCAAGGTGTTTATTAGGTCAGGAATGTGAAAAAGAGTATATTTGTACGGGGTCCTCCCTGCTAGTCTGAGTCTCCCAAACACCAGAGCCCTGCATCAGATGGGGACCCAGCCAGCCAGGCTTTTTGCTGATAGACTTTGCTGTGGCCACAGGAATTAAATTTTGTGGCCTAACTGGACTGAGGGGTGGGGAAAGATAGTTTACGGGCCGCACTCATATCCATATATATTCTGTTCAGGCTACTGGTTTCAGATTCAGCATTTTTTCTTGTGTACAAAAGGAAATGCTAGGATCTTGGCTTGCAAAAGTCTGCACTTCTGAACTAACAGGAGTTGCATCTCCACCTTATTTCTAATAAAACTTTTCTCACTCGCTCCACCCAGGTTTCAGGGTTTCCCTTGCTTCTCCATTTTCTGAAACAGGGACTTTTCCTTGTGCATCCTCCACCAGCCCTGAAAAAGGCACCGGGTCTGCAGGTTGCATGCAAGGAGCCCCTGCTTAGTCAGGGCAGGGGAGGCACGACTTGCAAACTGGCTCAAGAGACTTCTGAGTTCTCCTCCAAACATGCTCCAGTCACTGATTATGCTATTGTTCATAGTAAATGTCAAAAAATTAGAGAGAACCAGTGCTTGCAAATCACGTGGGCTAATAGGTGACAAGTGGATTTCATTAGCTGAAGCAGTGTGCGCGGCTATTGCACGGTCAGGCTCTGCCACCACCAAAGTCTCTGGAAATTTCACCTGAATAAGGGAAAATTTAAGACCTGTGGGCAGCCACTGGGAACCCAGATGGGCTGAGGAGGTGTCGCACCAAGCAGGTGGGCTCGTGGGAGCATGTGGGGTTGCTGAGCATCGAGGCTGACCCGTGTCTCTGAGGGAAACCGGCCCATTTTAAAGGGGTCTGTAGACCACAACAAGCCATACTGACCCATGGGTGAACCCTCAGCTGTTGGGGCATGGATGGCAAGGGTCTGTCAGGATGGCCGTATGTGTGCCCATGTTGGCACGTATACACGTGCGCCCGTGCAGACAGGGAGATGGGGAGTTCTATGATTCTATGAAGTCTGTGCACGGATGTACGTGAAACTACACCAAAAGCTGTTGTGGATGGGAAAGCCACAGCCTCACGTAGGTACACAACCATGTGTGAGTGCAAAAATGGCCTGAATCATGGCATGGCTTGACCTGGGCAGCTGTGTGTCAAAATACCAAGCCTGGTGATGCGCTCCATTTAACACTCCCCTCCTCCCAAATTGATTACAATATCCCACATTTCCAAACAGCTTTGAAGCCTTGTCTACTCTTTAAAGCAGCCTGTCATGGGTCCATCCCCTCCATCACCTCCCTCTCAAGCATGGGAACACCTTCTGCTCCAGCTCATGCTTGTTCCGCTCCTCACCTCCGCACAGCTTCGGGGCCACAAATCCTCACCTCATGAAGAAAAAAGTAGGTAGACTAGAAGAGAAATAAAGGTTTGTTTGATTTGTCTTTGTCTGAGCATGACATATCTTACCATAAGGTTTTTCCCACTAAAAGGAATGTTGTTGATTGTGGCTGGTTGGGAATTTGATGGGTTTTTTTCTTTCAGTGGCTGTAAGGACCTGATCAAGGGCGCTGAAATGGATGAAAAACTTCATGCTCAGCTCACTGGCCTTGGATCAGCCCGTGTAGGAAATGAATTCTCACTTGCGTCTAGCTGTGGGCTGATACGTCCAGTGCTTAACAGAAAGCATCATTAGACCTGCTACATCACACTAGAGGCAATACGAGCTATTAAATAAAGTAGGTTGATTAAGGGACAGCCTTGAAGCCTAAAAATATTCAGGGAAATAAGAGGCAATGCCATATGAAAGCAAACATGCAGTCAGCTGTTATCACAAAGCTTTTCACATGATGGTCTGTGCATGGGGTCTCACCTGAAGCATGGTTGTTTTGGACAATCTTTAAAGAGTAGAGCCTCGCTATTGGCAGCAATATATATGAAGCGATTCAGGAGCTCAGGCCTGACCCAAAGCCGATGGAAGTCAACGCATTGACTTCCCAGAGCACGCCCCATAGGAATCACTCTGTGTTTAGAAAGATATGTTGCAGTTAAATACATTGATCTGAGCTAGATATAAATTAGCTCTTACAGTACTTGCTTAGGGAAAATGTACTGATATCGTCACTGTCAAATCCGCATGGAGACAAGTGAAAATATGGGGGTTGTAGCTAACAGGTATAACACAAAATAAAAATAAAGTAGCTGAAGGAGAACTTAAGCAGTCAAGGGGAAATGCACCCAGTTCAAATGAACTCCCTTTGCCCAGGCAAATTTCACAGTGCCTGCAGTGATTTGAAGAGGAAGAGAAGAAGGATGGCAGGAACTCAGCATCTCACTTTTTCACAAGCCTCAAAAACATTGCAGGCAACGTGAGAAGAAAATATACATGGCTTTAGTCCTGTCTGGAAACACGTGGCACAAACTGGGGCAGAGGAGATTAAACAACTTGGCTTCACCCCACCTTTCCCCCCCTCTTTTTGCTCCCCTGCTCTTAGCTAGCATTATCTGGGCTGCTCGGTCCTCAGCAAACATCCAAGTAGCCAAAATATGGGCAGGATTCTTGCCATAACCAAACCAGCCAATGAATGAAATAAGGCGCTTGTTTCCTGGAGTGGAGGGAGGGGAAGGGGGGGGGATTTAAGCATTTCTCTGTGGTGTTGGAAACCCACCTTGAGTAGAAGCAGTCCCTCAGCTCATGCAAACCACCAGTGCTCCTTTGACGTCAATTGGCAGCCGGCTGGTTTGCACCATCCCAGGGGCTGGCTGCCACGGCGTAAGCAAACAGCTCGACCCGGCAGCGAGAGAGACGGTGATAGGCAAGCTGAAGTCCTGCGCTCCTTCCCTCCATTTTACTACATTTCATCATCACCGACGGCATTATTTTCAGATGCGTAAGGGCGCAGGGCAGTTACTGCAAACATCTTGTGGGTGAGCGGCATGGCGGGTGGTGATCCACAGGCACCAGTGGGGCTGGCAGATGCCAGAAACCCGGGGGTGCACTGGGGAGGGTCTCCGCACAGAGACCCTCGGGACTCAGGGCCACCCCTGAGCTATGGCGGTCCCCGCGGCAGGCTGCCATGGGAACAAAGCCGTGCTCATGAAGTCACGTGAGAGGCAAAACCCACGGGGAGGCGGCTGTCTCCATGGAAGGAATGGTTAATGTCCTCCAACCTCCATCTGGGTGCTGATCATATAGCCTAATGAGGGACAATTTGGGAGAGTTCATTAAAGAAGGCGTGAGAAAACAACTGACTGTAGGAAGTACCGGGGGCAATCATCTGCTCTCCCCTCTTGCTCTTCCCACCGCACAGAACCCACACCTGAAGACAGCAGGAGCAGGAGAAACCTGATTATGTTTGCCAGACACTGAAGTCTCTTTGCAGAGCGTTTCCCGCAGCGCGTGGCAGGAGGAAAGGGAAGCGGCAGCCGCACAGCTGGCTCCTGCCCTCCCCGGACTGGGTTTTGTGCCGCAGCCGTCCATCCCAACCCTGGCCCAAACGCATCCCGCAAAGGACAGGGACAGCTGCAACGCACGAAAGCTGTGTCCCGCCGCTGCTTGCGGAGTGTGGCAGCCCTCGGTTTTGGGGGGATGCTGCTGCTGCGGCGGCAGGGGGAGGATGAGGCCAGCTGCAGTGGGGAACGCCTCTGGGGATCACGCATGGCTGCGTTCCTGGACTGCATTTTTCAGCAGCAGCAAAGCAACCCGCTCTTTCGCTTTTCCCACCTGAAAAGCCTTCAAAAGCCTCGACTTTCAGAGAAGGAGGGCTCTGCAGCTCCTGCAAGCCAGTTCTGCTGAAGCTGTCCTGAGATTAACACCCCAAAATGAAGGCAGCCAGAATTGCTGATCAATTTTGAAAATGAAAGCATCAGAGACCCTTAAGTCCCAGATCTCATTTCTTACCTGTGCTGAGGGCTGATGGAGGGCTTGCAGCACGCAGTGCGATGTGGAACCCCGCTGAAGGGCCTGCTCCTTCCTTCCCACGATCAGTATTTGTTTCCGGAAAAAGGGATGCTGTGCGGGGCTGCGGGCTGGAGCTGAAAGGCGCAAGGGACAAAGGAGGCTGGACATGAACCTTTCCCAAGCCAGAACAAGTTTCCCTGCAGCACGTTTGCTGCTTCTGCAGCCAGGAAGTGGGCTGTGAAGGTGTGTTGTTATTTCTCTTTACAACACAGCTCCATTTGAAGGCCCCTTTGTGAAGTATCTGGACCTACTTTATAACAACTCTAAGGCAGTTCAGGCAAGGCGCAACCCTACCCTGGGACTTGCAGTGTGAACCCCTTCATTTTACGGGGTGGTGGGACGACGTGAATCCCTTTTCCCAAACCTACTTTTACAAGTTTCGGTTGAAATGCCTGTGAAAAGAGGCAGAGGGCCCAGCTGACCCCCCTGCAGTGACAGAGGAAGACCCGGTCTCAAGGCAGGACAAAATTTAGCGACCAACTGAGGGTGGTGGGCTTTGCGGCGTAGGCACGAGCCCCGCCGGACAGGGGTGTGGGGTGGGAGCGCCGGCTGCCCGCCGAGCCCGGAGGCTGGCTGGGGTGAGCAGAGCAGCGGGCAGGTGTTTCCACGAGCAAAACCTCTCGAGAGCAGCCACTTGCTAAAATAGACGCCACGTGATAAACCGAAAAAGAAAGCCCCCGCTGCCCAGCTGGTGCAGGCGACCGCTTGCCTGCGTGCACGGCATGGAGGCGAGCGGCTATTTTTATCAGAGATGGCCGAAGGCCGTGGGAGGTGACGGGGCAGCTGGCGGAGGTCTTCGCTCTGTACCGTGCCGGGGCTGCACCCCAGCAGTTCCCCTTGCACCTGGGCATCCCGGCTGGTGGTGGAACCGGACGGCCGGAGGGCTTCCCCTTGCCTTCCCAGGAGCAGCCATCCTCCTGCAAGCCCCCGTCCCCATCAGCAGCACCTTGTCGTCCCAGGGACGCCCTCGCAGGCAATGCCCGGCCAGCCCCGCCGGGCAGGGGGAGTTAAGAAACAAACCAAACCGCCCACGTTTCGCTGGATGCAGAAGCACAGCTGAACACAGTGAATCAGCCCCTCCTGCCTGAAGTCATGAGATCAGCCTCCGGCTGACCAGAGTGACCTGTTGTGTGAATGGCGCCTGGGAACGGCCCATTCCTGAACCCCCCCGGAGGCACTGCGGGGCCTGGGCTGCCCCACTTCGGGCTCTTCCGGGGATGGGTACAAGTGCTTGTGCAAAGCAGCACCCCGGGAGCCGAGGCCTCGCCAAGCAAAGACACCGCCAAGACACTGTGCAAGCAGGGGGAACGGGTGGCTTGTGGGCACGCCGGCGTTTGCAGCAGCGCAGCGCATCACAGGGGCAAACCTGTGTCCTCTGGAGCAAGCTGTGGCAGCACAACCCCAGGCTGTAAGCTCCAGGGTACGAAATCCAGCCCTGCTCCGAATTTCACTCTCTGCCTCTACGAGCACCTGAGTGTACCTGTCCTGTGCCTTGGCGCATCAGGAACCCGGGTGCAACAAGCAGCCTAAGCCCACCTTCTGCGCCAGTGAAAGACTGAGCGTGGCCATGCCATCTGCAAGGAGCTGGATGGCCCCAGTCTCCCTGCCTTTCCCCCAGACACACCTGCTTGAAACTGGTGGTTTGTTGTTTTGGTTTTTTTTTCCCCTGATTTAGTGGGCTATGCAAGTTGTGATTTGCTCTCATAAGAAACTAGAGCAAGTAAAACAAAAAAATCTACAAGAAAATTGAAAGAAAAAAAAAAGGAAATGCTTTTCTTCTTCTTCCTCTTCTTTTCCAAGACACGCTACAGCCTACATCCAAAATCCCCTCGCCGTGTCCCTGCGAGCAGCACCGCTGGCGGGGGAGGCTGTCACTCGCCATGCCAGTGGATGCTGATGGGAGGACCACCCTCTTTGGGGCTCAAACCTGAAGCTGCTCCTCTGGGATTAGGAGATTTGCTACTGATGACTATTTGCTCCCGTGATAATTAGAGCAAGTGACCTGTGTGGCCATGAGCACCTCGGGAAGCCAAATTCACATGGGAAAACCAGCCCCAAGACACTGTGAGAGAGGAAATGAAAGAGGGGGGATGACTTTACCCATTGTGGAGCAAGCTCTCAGACCTGACAAAAGTCCATGCTGGGATCCAGACCCCAAGCACGCTGGACCCCCAGCCGTCATTCGGGTCATTTACAAGCTGGCAGCGCAATGCCACATGTGCCAACAGCGGAGCACGAGCCTGGGAAACCCAAACCTGGCTTCACTACCAACCTGCCGTACAGCCCTGGAGAGCCATGCCATCTCTGCTCCCGCTTCCAGCCATTTCCCTCCCCTAAGCTACAAACCTTTTGCCCGGACATTCTGGTTTCATGTTTGCAAACAAGAGTGTGACTAATGTGGAGTAAACCTGCTGGGGTCAGAGCAGTGTTTCTGATTTACAACAGTATAAATTATTGCCTCTGCTTTAAAAAATGTTGCTGTTAGGTTGGATGGGGTCCCAGTAACTCCGCAAAGAAAGGAGTGGGAGAAGTTCTTCGTAGATGGACTTCTTATAACTTATTTACCGCCAGCTATCACGCAACAACATCACTTACGCAAGTCTTGTGCTCCACACAAAGGATGACAGAGCATACGAGTGACCTGCAGCCCGTTTGGCGCAAGCGCCTGTCACTGAGGCCATGCAGCAAACCGGGCATGGCACAAACAGAGGCCCACCTCTTGCTCTGGGATCTCAGCAGGGCAGGGCTGGACAAAAAGCTTGTCCTGAGCATCCTGGTGGAGGCCAAGTGGGAGAGCGGGGCAGGTGGTGGCCAGAAGCACCACTCTGCCCTCCGGGTAAGCAGGGAGAGGGCTGCTGTGTGGTGCAGTCTATTAGCTGCTGCTCTTCAGCCTCCAATGCAAGCTGGGCATCTCAGCTTGCTTCCTCTTCCTTGGGCAACCATATGGAGCTGCTTGGAGAAGCTTCAGCAAAAAGACTTCTCCAAGTGTTGCTATTTGAGGCGTCTATAGCTCATGTGTCCAAAGAGAGGACATCCCTACAGTGGATGGTGGCTCCAGAGCACAAGGTGCTATATGAATGAAGAATCAGTTGGCTGCTTCTAGCTAAGAAGAAGGTCACAAGGTGGATTTACACCAGTGCAAGAGGAAAGCAGAAGAAATAAAAGGGGAGAGAGGACGGCTCGCCAGTAAAATGTACATTTTGACCAGAGGCATTCATTCATCCTTCTAGCAGCAGGTCCAGCAACAGTCCCTTTGAGAAAGAAAACTTCCCAAACATAGATTAGGAGTCAAATACGAAGCTCAGACAGGAAAAAAACCCTCATGCTGGGAGGAGGAGGAGGAAGGAAGAAGAAGAAGATGACCCTTGGGGACGCAGGTTGCTGTGGGCAGGGCTGGTGCAGGAGGCACAAGCAGGTGTCCAAGGGGCATCCATGGCTGCGGCAGCCACCTTGGTGCATCGCAGATGTCCGTCAGGCAGGACGGCGCAGGAGGAGAGGGCACAGCCCCGTGGGGCGTCCCTCCTGCCGGGGCTGCTGGAGCTGCCGGGAAGACTTGGATTGCCTCTCCTTGCGAGAACGCATTTATTCGTGGGTAAAAATTAGTATCTAGTCTACAGCCACCATCAATCTGCTGTCTCTCGGTGTTGGTTAATTCTCTTAAAGCAGTCTGAAAAAAATATATTAAAGAAAAAGATTTTTCTTTGTTAGTCACCTTCCAGTGATGTATAAACACTCTGACAGATAATTATCGGTGATACTGATTCTAACTAGGGCAGAAAATGAACAGGTGAGTGTGAAATAGAAAGTTATTTATAAAGATGTAATTGAAACAAAATCTATCCTGCAGGCTTGAGAGTTTAAGGGGGAAAAAAGAATGCCTTTGCTGGTATGTCTTTGCAGTCTCTGCCGGTGTTTGGATGCTTCCTCAGGAGCAGGAAGGCCACCTCCGTGAAAACAACTGGTGCCACGTCCTCGCACAGGTACCGGGACGGGGGCTGCGAGGGGCCTGGGGGGTCAGAGCCGGTGCCCTCATCCTGTTCCCAATGCAAAAGCAGATCATCCTCTTGGAGCTGAGGTCATCTATTACGCTTCTTCTGAAGCGCAAGGTTGATTTATTTTGATACTAATTTCCCTTCTGATTTTTTCTTTTTTTTGCTAACTCCTTTCTGGTGAAACCTGGGAGTACATTTCCAGCAAGCCTCTTTTTCTCCTCCTAAGCAAGAGGGACGATTACTTCACGCCCCTGCTGTCACGGCGCGGGGCACAGACGGGGAACACCGCGGGCAGCAGGCAGCGACTGTGCACGGCAGGAAAGCCGCAGGAGCAGCTCTTTTAAAGGGGAGGTCTGATTTGGCCATGGAGCCATGGATGCTTTATAAGCAACGTCTCTTAGGCCTGCTGAAATGAATAGCCAGCACGGCAGCAGCTGAAAACAGACATGAAAAGCTGGCAGAGAAAGAGACCCTCAGTCCCCGGCAGAGAGGTCTGGTGCCACCTCCATCAGCCCGAGCTGGTGCTTGCTCAAGTGTCCGCAGCGGGACATCAGTAGTGAGATGCGTTTTAAAATGGAAACCCAACCTTTACTGTTGCAAATGTGTCTGTTTGTTGGTACTTCTTGCAGCGCTGGGACACAGCGAAATGCCACCACCACCGGTGAGTCTCCTCTGGTCAGTGGCACCGGCCCTGCTTGCCTCTCCCTGGCTGGAGACCTGTCCCCTCTTAGGGCCGTGCTTTTGGGTCCTACGGCTTAGGAGCTGCAAGTCTCACCATTGCAACGCTGAAGCACTTGTGCAGACGTCGCCCTCGTGGCTCTGCCAGAGGCTGGTGGATGCCGTGCTGCGGCTGCTGGCCCTGAGCTCTGGGCTCACTTTCTCTAGCAGCTCCGCACATCCTCGGCCAGGCCAGGACCTAATTCGCTGGCCACAGACTGGCGGTGGTGCTTGCTGGGGAGAGAAGGCTCCTGCCAATTTGTTATTAAATCGCAGCGCTGTTTATGCCAACGGCAGGCCGTTTGGGGCTAAATGCACAGGAAAAGTTACGTGCCCAGGTCCTGCCAGACAGCTCGGGGTGGTGGTGCGGGAGAGGTGGGTCTTTAGGCAGGGCTCTCTTCTTGCGGCTGACTTGCATCCTCACCCCGCTCAGCCGCCGTTGCTGCCGGCTTTATGGCTCCCACCCTTCGTGTGCAGGAGGGAGAGAAAACCTCTGGGTCTTCTCGCTTTTGAACCGAGCACATCAGGAACCGCTGCAATGCTGAAGTCCTTTTGCTGCTTTATCCCTTGGTGTCCAAATCGCTTGTCCTCGCCTCACCTAGAGCAACCACTTCTGACAAAGCTCTGACAGTGGAGATCTATGTATAAAATGAGCAAGTGATCCCAGTTTGGTTCCCAGGACACCCCCAAGCCTCTGGGCTGTGAGGAGCTGAGCTCTGAAGCATCGCAGCAGGTCACCTCCCCTGCCCCGGTGAGGATGGCGAGGACATCTACCTGAAGGCGCGTCCCCCAGCAGCGGTGGTGTACCTGTCCTTATGGAGAAAGAGGCTGCAGTTCCTCCGGGGCCATCAGCCTTTCAGGAGCGGTTAAAATAATGCAGGAAGGCTTACAAGCAGATGTGGTTCTGCCAAGGCTCTGCTCCGCAGGCATCAGCTGTGGAGAAATGTTTAAACCGAGGTGCAGTGCCGTATGCCCAGCGTTTGTACGTAAACAGCTTCTAAAAGCATGAGGGGGAGTGTGTAGCTCTTTCAGAGCAGACCGGATGGTTCTCTTGCTTGACATGTTCTCTTCTTGAAACAACATCACTTTGTTGAATTTTGTGGCTTTTTATGTGGAACAACATTAGCTCATCCAAGTCTGTGGTTTATTTGAAAATGAAATTCCGGTAAGCTTTTGTACCATCTGGCAATGTCCAGCCGAATCGGGTTTAGCAAGAAACCACTGCACACGTGTGCACAAACACATACACACCAGAGACATTATAATCATCATAATCTGTAATCGCAGGAAGCTTGGCATCGTCGGGGCAAGGGGAAGGGGAGAAAAATCAGTGCCCAACCCACCTCCCAGGCGTACGCCTTCAGAGGGGCTTGGCTCCCTCCAGCAGAAGGCATTTTGCAAGCTGTCCCTCCTGTGTCGCGTCTACCCCTTCCTTCTGTGGCAATGCCTTTGACCTGACCTTCCAAATAGATCCAGATGTAAATCAAACACAGCTGGGTGAGCTGCAAGACGGCGCACCGTGTCAAATTCACAGCTGCTGTCGGGTCATCGCACTGGTTTCAAAGGAGAAATTCTGATTTACGCCGGCTGAGGATCTGGCCTGGCACGTTGAGGAAGAGCTGTAGCAAACAGGAGAGGTTCCAGTGGGGTGTTGGCTTCTTGCTTGCTCCTTGCAATAGCTGAAGTGTTTCATTAGGTGGGACCAGCCCTGGATTCCATCCTGGCTCCTATGGTCCGGGCAGGTAGCGGGACACACGGCAGCTTCCTGACATCCTGTCCATCCATGGCACTCTTTCTCTTCTCCTCCTCCCACATCTGTGCACATGGAGGCCTCCGACTGGCAAAGCTGAAGGGAGAGAAAATGTGGCCATTACCCAGGTACACAGGAGACCACCAACCATCCATCTGTCATCTCCCCTGGAAGAGTTTTGCCTCATCTCTCTTAGGTTTCCCCCTTCTTCCACAACCAGCTGCTCACAGACCTGCATTAAATGTGCACGATGGCTGGGGCAAGGAAAAAGCAATGGTAGGGAACAAGAGATGTTAGTTAGGACATGTAGGACAGTTTACTGTGAGAGCCAAACACAAAGTGCACAGGAGCCAGTAAGAAGGTTTCCACTGATTCCTTCAGGCATAGGGTCCCAAAACACATTCACCTCTATAAACCGGGAGACGGGGGTAAATGTATGTGTTGGCTTTAAAACAACCTTAAAATATAGCAGAGATCTGCTTTTGAGAAAAAGCAATGGAAATCTAATGGATGAGCTCTGATGATGAGCCAGTGCCAATGAAAGACTTCAGAGCCATGTAGGTCGTAGGCGCTGCCTTGCCCAAGAGGTCTATTTCCAGCAGCAGCTCCGGTTTTGTATCGTGGTCTGTAATTGCATGATCAGGATTTTTGATGAAAATTATCGTAGACATCTCCATTCGAGATGTGCTGTTACATTTCATTTGGCATCGTATGCATTTAAAACTTGCGTGTGTACACCTGAGATTATTTTTTCCCTGTGCTGGACATGAAGAGAAACCAGTGACCCCCAGGACGGCAGAGGATGGCAGAGGAAGGTGAGATACCTGCCGCCCCAGCCCGACACGGCTGCTCTTGCATGACCTGGCTCCTGGCTCCACACCAGATGACCGACATGTCATCCCCTGCCCAGCACATAGATGCTAATAAAAGCAGGAATTTGGTTCACCTGAGAACATCTCTTAGGTTCCAGATTGGAAAAATAAAATAAAATAAAATCAATTCCAGCAGCACAGGCTTTTAACTGAGGAAGTGGTCCCAGTGAAGTGCTGCACCGGCTGGGCTGTAGATGGGAGGCTGACATGCTGTGATAATCCTGCTCTAATTTTTTTTTTTTACAAGGTGGTTTTTTTTTATTTTTTATATATATAGTTTTGCCTCCGGCACATGCTGTACTAGCGTAGCAGCTCTTCAAGTACCATGTTTTCCAGCGTACGTGTGAGTGACAGCACCTAAAACCAGCAGTTGTTACATAAATAAGGCCGGCGCTTCCACCGCAAGCGCCGTGATGGCAGCGGGGAGCAGAGACAGCACAGCCCGGGGGGATGATGTCCCCGCCACGGACGGAGGGTGATGAAGAGGAGGACAACCCTCAGGGCAGCCCCGGTCACCACCAACCTCCCCTCCACATCACACCATCCATCACAGACCATCACCTCTATGGGGCAGATGCTGCTCATCATCAGTGGTGCTCCCCGACATGGCTGTCCTATAATATAGTAAATGGGTAAAAAGAATAACCAGTCTAAAAATATGAATTTGTGGCCTCTCATGGTTATTTTGCTGATGCTGTGTATAAGAGTTAAGGGTAGCCGTTGTTTCAGAAGGATGTATGGTGGATCTTAATGAGCAGCTTGATATTTACTTAGCAGGAGATAGCCAGTAAAGTATTAAGAAGCCAAATTTGGCACTTGGCTTCTTTTAATATTAAGATGCAAAAGTCTGATTTGCACTGCCTGTAAATTTGCTGTATCTCAGCATGCAAATACTCCTGAATAATTTAGGCTTTCTTTAAGAAAGCCTGCGATATACCCAGAAAAGATTAATATTCAAGAGACATCCATCATCTAAGTAAACACTTTTTTTCCTAAAACTGTATTGAGTTCTCATAAATTCCCTTAATGGGACAGAAACCATCCTGGCTCTCATTCATGAGGTTTATCTCTTTGCCTCTGTTTATTTATTCGGCAAGAAAACTTTGCCTGCATAAGGCTTAAATATGTTTGACCCCTTGAAATGACATGAGGCGACATGTTCTTCAAACACTTACCCAGCACCAAAAGAAAATAAAAAAGAGGATAGCAGGAGAAGATCCAGGGTCGCAGGTCATGTTTGAATTTGTAGTAAGAGAAGATGGCCATGCCGTATAGTCATCCCTGCACGGATATGGCTTTGCTCATACACTCATTTGCTTTGGTGGGCCAGAGTGGGGTGAGGACCAATGGTCACTGCGGCACTTCCAGGCCGTACATCACACATACTTGTCATTTTTCTACATTTTTTTAATGTGGCAGTCAGACACCAGAACTCTCACATTTCCATTTCGACAATGAAATTCACCGAAATACAGGAAAGAGAACTGAAATGTGCTGTGCTGTAGGCTCAGATATCAGAACGAAAAAGTTTTCCCTCTGATACACCTACATCTGATATACCTATAAGAAAAATTATGTGAGAGTGTCAGGAAAGGTGTATGATTCACCCATAACGAAGTGGGGGGAAAAAAAGACTAGACTGGGATTATAAAATATGCATCAGCTTTGAGATTGGTGTCTGTATTTACAAACCAATAATTTCTGTTTGGAAACAACCAAAGCAAAGCAAGAATGGGCCTCAGTTATGAATTTTGGCAGAAGATCAAGTTCATCCAAAGTCTGAGGCAGCCTGTACCGGTAGCTCGATCCTCCTGGCAGGTGAGAACCACCTTTGTATTTTGGACCTGGAGCTCAACTTTCTGCGGGTCCAGGTGTGTTTGGCTCGCACACCTTTTGGGTTCGCAACAGGCCTGCAAAGGATGAATTTCAGAGTATGAAGTCACGGTGGTAGATATCAAGTCACAGTGGGGGGAGAATTACTCTCTAAAAACTATTATTCTAAAAATAAATGCCTAAGACATTGATCATTATAGAGGATAACTGTAAGGGCTGGAGGGAGTGAACTGGGTATTAGAAATGATGTAGTCGCACAGGGAAATGCCAGGCGAGCCGTTCTGCTATAAATTACGCTGCTCAGCACTTTTGGGAGAAGAAAGCCAAGTTTCCTTAACTATGGGCTGACCCTTGGAGCATCTTCAGCCTCAGTCGCAGGCAGTTGGGTCTCCTGGGATGGTGCTTGCGGACACGGTGCCTGTTTGGAGAACCAGAAACAGCAACAGTTAACCCCCCTGCCTCGTCCTACCAGCCCTTGGTAGCTCGAGACATTTCTTGCCCAGGGCAAGACTCTATAGGTACAGCTGGTCAAAAATCCTTCCTGCCACTGGTGCTGCTGGCAGCGGGGCAGAGCCCCCCTGGTCTGGGTGGGAGGGGGCAGCGGGTTGAGCTGGGTGGGAATTAGGAAGGCCTTGAAATGAGGGGGGTGTGGGGTGTTATGGCCTCCCCCAAGGTCAGAGGGGGTCTGCAAAGTGCAAGAAGACGGTTAGTCTGTATTTGGAGAATGCTTGCTCTCATTTGGATATAAAACTGGTTGTGAGAGAAGGGGATTCAGACCAAAGTTTGGTTGGGGTTTGTTTTCCCTCCCTTAGCCAGCGAGTGTGAACATTGATGTTTCCGCAGCTGCGGGCAGGTAGCAAGGGGCAGCAAGCTGCTGCCGATGCTCACGTTTCCATGCGCCCTGGAACCACTGGAAATATTGCCTCCATGTTGTTTCCAACATCAGAGAGTTATTTGAGTGCTGCCTTATCGCTACAGGAAAGTGCCTACGTAAAAATCATGCTTCATAGAAACGTTTCATCAGAGCTGTGTTGCTCTTGTTGGTCCATCCCATCCGAGACGTGGAGGCACCTCGTTCCCACCGACCCTGACGCCTGCCAGGGCGTCATCGCAGAGCCAGGGGCATCCCAGCTCCCCTCAGGCCCATGGGAAAGGTGATGTCCATGAGCACATGCTCCTCCACCTGTCTTGGCTCCATTCAGCCATGGGATAAAACAACCACAGGTGTTTTCCCAAGCTGTGTCCCTCAGCTTGATATTCCCGGATGATACAAACCTGCCTAAAGCACTTGACCGTTTGTAGGTCCTGAGCACCGCAATTTTTCTTGGCTGTGGGTATGAGGCAACGAGTGAGAAGCTCTCCATGAGCTTGAAAGAAAGAAGAGTCCCTGGGAGTGTTCTGGAAGCCAGGGCTCAGTATTTCATTGAAATGCTGTGCCTCACGGGAAGGATGTAAATACAGCCATAAAAGAGATCCCAGTGTCTAGTCCCTTCATTTCAAATTACAAAGTCAGTAAGACTATTTATTTCAGTAAATAGTCAAGGAGGTATCTTCAATCAAGTGACAGCACGTTCCCATACTGTAATTAAATTTGAAGCTCGATTACTATTGTATAAGTCGATGGCATAGAGAGGATTATTACAGGAATCCCCAGGGATGCCCAGACTGGTACAGAGAGGTGGAAGAGAGAGTTCAACATGGGCTTTTACTGCTGTGCTGTAAAGCTGAATGCAGCCCAGGCCAGGTCCTGCTGCGTTGGTCCTGCTGGTCCTGGGCTGCACCCCTTGAGGCGTGCATCAACCATCAGTCATGCAATTACCAAAAAATTGTGTCTCCTCATTGCAAAGGGAGGTGCAAAGATGTGTGCAGGTGGGTGTTAGCCCTGAGAAAAATCACTGCAAGCTGGACATCAGCTTCTGGGGCTGGAGCCGGCACCGCTCCCCGCTACACCCCTGCTGCGACCGTACCTGGGTGCCCCTTGCCGTGCCGAAGCGTAACTGGGCGCTGCCGGGTGGAAACTCTAGCACAAACGTGCGTGTGCATGCTATTAGCTTGTTAGCCTGACGGGTTGCCGAGCACCCCTTCTCCCCCCAGGGAGGACGGTTTCTCCAGCTGCGGCAGAAGCGCAGAGCCGCGCCGCGCCGTGCTGGAGGGGCGGAGGGAGGCAAATCCCCCGCATCGCCAGGGCTGAGGGCCTCCGGGGTGAAGGACCACCCCTCCCCATCGCTCCCCGAGGACAGAGCCGGACACGTCTGCTGGTGTCCAGCTTGCAGCTGTTTTCCCTCGGCTCATCTCTAGTTACTGCCCGAGAGCTTCGCTTCATCCTTGAGGCTTCCAAGTCCTTCAGCTGCTTCTCCTGTTTGTACTGAAGGAAAAGGGACCAAAGCCTAAACTCTGTGTTCCCACTCCAGGGGACAAACAAGAAGAGGATCATCACATTTATTTGGCTTGCAATTCATGAAATAATTAAAAAAATATCTTAAGTTTTGGAGAACCTGGGTGGTAATCCTAAACGCGGGGGTTCAGCCAGCACGCTGCCGGGACGGTGCAGCGACTGTAACCGGCTCAAGCCTGAGTGCAGCACGAGCTCAGGGCACTTTTGACCAGGGTGCTCTTCTTGTTGGAAAGTGGGGAATGGGGTTTTCTTCCCCTTTTGTACTTGTTCCTGACATTCAAAGGAAAAACCGTGCCTCTGAACTGCCAACAGATACGTCTCAGATAATGAATATACTTCTCACCAAAAAACTGGTACTGTTGGAATAATTTATTACTGCTCACGCACAAAAAAAAATCTCCGTTATAATGCAATCCAGACATTACATGGTAAGTTTCTTTCTTAAAAAAATAAAGGTATTTTTCCTTTATCCTGCCTTGCCAAGTTTTGTTGCATTATGAAGAAGTTTCTTGCCTTTGTCTTTCCTTTCTAGCTGTTCCAGGTGTCACAGCTTCACGCTTATATTTCTTTCCAGCTCTACGTGAAGCCACGCCATGATTGCACAAAGCAAAAGCTTTTTATAAACCCTTTACCCTCCCGCTTTGAGTTTCCAGCATGGGACACTGTGGAAAGCCTGATGATGATAAGGGTTTCAGTCGAGTCAGGGATCTGACCAGCTGCCCGTGAGCGGCCAATGTGACCACAAGCTCTACCACGCCACCACCACACCACACCAGTACTTGGTGGCCCACAGCCCGGCGTGCTCCATACCCTGCTTTCTCTTTATGCACGCCGGTGGGCACGCGATGATGTCCCCTGGTGCTGGTCGCACATCCCACGGATGTGGGCTTACGCTTCAAAAGTCTTCTCTTCTCTGCAGCGATGGCTGCAGCTTCTCCTTGCTGTGCTCTCAATGGGCTTTGGTCTCAGTGCTGGGGGGGTCACCTCCAGGCCCAAGAAACCAGCCCAGGCCCCATTGTCTCCTCCGCACTTCATCTGCCGCCAAGGAAAGCGCCAATTAGAGCCAGCTGTGCTGGGCTGCTTCTTGCAGGGCCGAGAAGGGGCCTGCATCCGGCCCCCCTCGCCTGGTTTTCTCTGGGCGGCATCTGACTCCATGAGCCTGCCCATTCGATGGTCAGGGATTTCTTAAAAAAAAAAAATAAATCCAAATTCTTATTCGGATAGCTTCATGCTCAGTGTCCTGTTTTATTTCATATGTTTGAAATATAATAGATTATTATTAAGATACAGTAATGCAATAGTAACTCCCCATGCTACTGTGAGGGAGAGGAGGAAGCAGAGCAGCCCAGCTTGGAGGACTTGCAGCCCTCTGGCCCCTCCGCACTCACTGGTCCCACGGCCAGTCAACGTGAGCAAGCTGCTTCCTGAGTCCAGCACAACTCGTGGGAGAAAATCAAGCGGCATCTCCTAAAAGTAAATACTGCTGGTTTTCAGATGGTTGCCAGAGTCAGGGGGCCACCAGCATAAGCTGTCTGAGATGCCACCAAACAGCAGCCTCACATTTCCCAGCACAGGTTAGCTTGTTTAGCCATCATTCCCAAACCATGGGGACCTTTGCTGGGGTTCACGCCATCCCATGGGACTGAGCTGGCTCAACATGAGCAGCCAGTGTGTGCTTGCAGCCCAGAAAGCCAACCATGTCCTGGGCTGCATCAAAACAAGTGTGACCAGCAGGTCGAGGGAGGTGATTCTGCCCCTCTACTCCGCTCTTGTGAGACCTCACCTGGCGTACTGCATCCAGCTCTGGGGTCCCCAGTACAAGACAGACATGGAGCTGTTGGAGCAAGTCCAGAGGAGGGCCATGAAACTGACCAGAGGGCTGGAGCACCTCTCCTGTGAGGACAGGCTGAGAGAGTTGGGGTTGTCCAGCGTGGAGAAGAGGAGACTCTGGGGAGATCTAATTGTGGCCTTGCAGTACCTGAAGGGGCCTACAGAAAAGCTGGAGAGGGACTGTTTGTCAGGGAGCGTAGTGACAGGAGAAGGGGTAATGGGTTTAAGCTGAAGGAGGGTAGATTTAGATTAGATATTAGGAAGAAATTCTTCACGGTGAGGGTGGTGAGGCACTGGAACAGGTTGCCCAGAGAGGCTGTGGACGCCCCCTCCCTGGAAATGTTGAAGGCCAGGCTGGATGGGGCTTTGGGCAACCTGGTCTAGTGGAGGGTGTCCCTGCCCATGGCAGGGGGGTTGGAACTAGATGGTCTTTGAGGTCCCTTCCAACCCAAACCGTTCTATGATTCTATATATGACCATCCTCTCACCACTGGCGTGCTGGTGAGGGGTATGCAGGTGTGTTTGAGCCTGATGTGGGACACCCATCCCGTGAGATGCCACTCTCAGCCTCAATGTGCATCACAGTACGCTTCAGCACCAGGGCACTGTGCCCCCCTCAGCCATCCTGCCCTGCTGGGGCTGCAGGTGGGTGAGCAAGACAGGACTCAGGCGATGCCTTTACGACCTGGGATGGTTTGAGCCGAGGCACTACAAACCAGTCCTGTTTCTAACAAGAGGTGACTTACCTTCAGGGTCACAGCGCAGGGCTCTGCATCGCATCAGGCAGAAAAGCTGGAGGTAGAAAGATTCTGCTATTGAGTGGGGGCAAAACAAATGATTTTTTTCTAAACCCTTGGCTTCATGAAACAAGTCACTTTCCCCAACCTGTCAGTAATTCCCAGGTGCCAGTTGGCTCTTCTGGATTCATAAACGGCACGTGGAAAACACCTTAGCCAGTCATTTAGCCATAGCGTATTTGCAATTTATAGCTTACTTCCTTAGAGCCCTGCTAAGTCATTAAGCGGCCTTGCGGTTTGAGCAAAGGTTTAGGAGCCAGGAAAATCTGGGATGAGTCATTTGCTCACACACTGGTGACCCGAGCAAATCAGTTGACCTCCTTGTGCCTTGGGTGGGCTGGCTGTCAGATCGGCCACGAGGAGCTGGCTCCCCTGCAGACGTCGGGGTCTCGCCTGGCTCTGGCCAAGAGCAAGTCCCTGGCCCCGGTGGCGATGTGCAACGCACGGCCTCGGTGTCCCAGAGCTGGGATCCCACAGAGCCGCAACCGTTCAGGCTCCCTTGGTGGAGGTGCCAGCCCCAAGCCCTTGGAAAGCCAGGGAAAGACTTTCAGAGATTGCAGTGCGCTTCAGATCAGGACTCGCTCGCTTCCCTCCAGCGTCTGTCTGGCTTTTGAATAGCTTGTATAATAAGTTATAAATGACAATTAAAACATAAAATGAAGAGGGGACCAGATGGCTCCAGGCAACATTTAAAAATACCAAGACTATTTCTAAATGCAGATCACCAGATCCAAAACAGCCCTGGGCAGACTTAGCTGAAGGTTGTTTGCTGGCCTGGCTGAAAGGACATGTGTGGTCTCAATCAGTTCTCAGAAGATGCTGTTAAAATGACATTTGCTGGCAAAGGCAGGAGGGAGGACTTGGGCCGTGCCGAGGAAACAGGCGTTTGCTCCTCTCTTTTAAGGGGGTTGCCGAGGGCTGTTGGGTGAGCAGTGACAAAGGCAGGTTAGAGCGATGTCCTTGTTTCACCTTGAGGAAGGTGAAGTGCTGTGCTGGAGTTTGGATCAGGGGAGAGGAGTTGTGCAGTGTCTTGACTTCCTAACCATCTTCTCCTAAGGATGTGGCTGCTCACACCACGGGTGTGATTGCTGTGGATACCTACCACCAGCAGTGACGGTGCTTTGTTCCCTTCCCTGCCATCTTAGCTGATGTAACTTCTGTCCCCAAAAATTTGACCAGACAGGAAAAATTACAGGAATCTCATAAGATCATCCATCACTTGACTGGGGAAAGTGTGGCTGTGAACCTCTGGCTGAGGGAAGGCCATTGGAAAGGGAGCTCCCACCAATAAAACTAGGCATAATGAAAGTTATTTCCAGAAAAAAAGAGGTGATCTGGCACAATACCTGCATAGATTCAGCGTCAGTGCAGCTGAGCCACATTCAGCCCATGAGACAACTTTATGCATGTCCTTCTTGCCTTGGAGATGATGGGCCCGGCGGGGAGGTGGGCATGGGTCTGCCTCCACAGGCTCGGCAGCCAAACACCCCAGCCACCACGCAAGGCCAGGTGCTTAGAAATGCAACCTGCTATTACGATGCCTGTGCTACAGAATAAGCTTCACATCCAGAGATTGCATTAGATTGGATTCCCATCTCCTGGAGATATGGGAACCAGCATGGCCCATGGGGAAGCAGGTTTGTTTGACTTGAAGTAGCACTTGGGCTGAAGTTTGAGCCAAACGAGAACCAGCTAGCAGATACACCCCATGTCTTACTCACGTGAAGACTTCCAAGCCAGGCTAGCTACCTTTTCCAGCTCTACGCCACAGCTTACAGAGAAGCAGATGGATACAACTCCATGGCCTGCACTATACAAGATGTTCGAGTAGATGGTCACAATGGCCACTTCGATCTTTCTAACTAATAGTTCCATTTTACCATGTTAAAAATAAGCTTGATTATAATTTGCTTTTGCTTTTCTTTTTCCTCTCTTGTACATGCTTCCACCTCCTGCTTTCAGCTAGGCCCGGAAGCAGAAGTATCACGTTACTATGAGAGAAGCTAGTTTTGTGGTATTTCCATCCCATCCAGAGCCAGGAAACACAAGCAATTTTGCAAGACAGCTTGTACTCAGTAAATTTCCAGCTCAGTTTATATTTCTGTATTTATTTAGATTTGTGCTAACCATGTAAAAGAGCACTCATCCCAAGTGAGGTGCTGTGGACAAACTTTCAAAAAAACAGATTTCATAGACCAAGGACCTGAGCAACAGGCTTTTCACCAGACTGGTAGCTTCTGGCTAAGTCCTGTCTTCTGCAAAGACACCCAAGATTGACAAAGACATGGGCAGTCAACTTCTTATAACACTAACTCTTCACAGTAACTTGAGAGTAAACTTTTAGTAATTCCCACCAGTAAAACCACCATTTCTGACAACATTTTCCTGTCCCCTTGAGACCTTCCCTTGAACTTTCCTTCATTCCCTTTCTTTTTTTCTGCATACTAAATTCTATCTGTAACACATTGCATTTACCACTCTCGCAGTCTTTGGCTAGGTGCACGATACCCCCGCTAGCATCTTCCCACATCCCAGCTGAGCAACCAGAGACCCGGGCAGATGTTTATGCTTGCATGGGAAGAGCATGATGGCTCCAGGGACAGACCTCTCCTCTCTTGACTCCTCTTCTCCTTCAGCAGCAGTCCTGCCACAGGCAGAAAAATCTGCGTTTCCCATGGGATGGCAGCGCTCGCAACACCAGCTGCTCTGCTTGTTTAGGTCTGCAGCCAACCCGCCCTTACTTCTGCATGCCAGTGCTCCCAAATACCCTCGGATTGAGTTGCGTGTGCACAAACCACACATGCTCATACATAACACATACGCTCTCAACGCTTAAAACAGAAAGATGAACGGTTGGGAGGGTTTTTTGGAGGCACCAAGAATTCTGCTGTCTTTATCAAATTAGGGTGAAAACTTTCATGCCAGATAAAGCTACCGTTACAGCTCCCTGGTGGGCTACAAATGGGCCTGAACCAACCTCAAAGCCAGCAACAGTTGACTTGAGGAAAAAACCAACAAACTCTGAGCCAACTGCCATCGTCCAAGACCAACTCAAGACTGAAAATGGGGTTGTTTTTTTTTTGAACCCTGTTTCAAAGTCAGCCTGTGCTCTGCTGAATACAACTGCGGGTCCCTGCAACAGTGCCCAAATTAACACAGTTCCCAGGTGTTTCATGCCATAATGCTGGCGGGGTGGGGAAGAAAGAGCAAGTGAATATACCCTTAGATCTTTGGTAAGAAAGCAAATGCTCCTAGGAGAGGATTGTGAAATTCAGGTTGACATATCACAGTTGAAGGCCATTACACAAAATTGTGACAACGTGCCAGAGTCCATGGCTTACGTGGCAACTTGGTGTTATTGGGAACAAAGCCTCTAGAGCACGCTGCAGACTTTGGGGGAGTATTTTATAAAGGGATTTGGAACCTCTGGGCTGTAACTGGATCCCCACACTGCTCTTGCCATCTGGATGAAATTGCAGGGGTGGGGTGACAGGGCCCACATGAAGCAATGCCTCGGTTGACCCCACAGCCTCGCACATGGGTGTGAGTGTTGCCTCAGCAAAGGCCATGCGGTTGCTCCCTGCCACCAGCCCCAGCAGCAGCCCTGCTCCCCGCTTCCCAAGGCAGCGGCACGGCTGGGACGGTGCCCTCCTCCACCGCAGGCCACCGCGGGGCCAGGGCTCAGCCTGGCTCAGGCAACGGATCTCAGTTGGCTCCCACCACTGGGGCATGGTTTTCTTCCAACGGATTAGGTTAAAATTTGGCACAGGAGCCATTTGTTTCTTTCTATCAACCTTGCCATCTTTGCAGTTTGTTTAACAGGCTATAGATGGCTTCAAATTCCAGACGAGAGGGTTGAATATTGTGCAATAATTTACCACAAGTAGGACTGTTAAAAAAAACCCAACCCTCCTGCTCATACCAAGTCATGTACTGAATGTGATAGTTGACAACATGATCTACGACATTTAAACAGAGTTACTAAAGACATAAGGTCAAGACACTGCCAGTTCAACCGTGCTCCTACAGATTTAGCTTATTGGTTTGGCTTCTCAGGTAATGGCCCATGGTTCTGGACATGCCCGGGTCTCACCTTACCTGAGCGGCAGTGGATGAAGGCAGAGACATGGTGAGAGGTGGGGATCACAGTGTAGGAAACCTACTGTACAAAAAAAAAAAAAGGTAACTGTTGGCTGTTTGCAGCAAGAGAAACACATTGAAATAGGAAAGTTATAGAGGCTATTTGTCTTGTGCTTTGCAGTTTCCTGCTTTGGACTAAAAAAGTACAGCATATAAATAGAGCGGGCAAGTGTGAACTGATGATAGCAATACACTACTCCACATTTCAAATCTCTGGAGCTCGAGTTTCTTCAAATGAGTTTGGGACGATTTTGTGCAAATGTGGGACGTTCAGTACAGGCGCCTGCAAACAGGAGTCACGCTGCCGGTCGCTCCTGCGGGCATCCTGGGACAGCAGAGAGGTTAGCAGCCTTAAATCTCAGTTTTCTCCACTTAAAAATAAACTTGGCAGCCCTCCCCAGAAAACAAGCCCGCTCTTTCCAAAGAAAACATCCTCGCCTGCAGATGCTTTTGTCACAGCAGCAGCGACGGTGGAAAACGGAGGAGCCGAATTTGCTCGTAGGCCACAGCGGCATGAGCCCGCTGACATCTGCGCGGCTGATGCCGAGGGAGACGTTTGCTCCCTGAAATGCCTTTTGAATTAAAATGTACCATTGGGGAAAACATTTTAAAAAAATACAAACCTCAGCATTAGGTTCTCAGTTCTGCGTGCGAAACTGCTCCCATTTGGGCTTAGGAACTTAGTTCTGGTTTGGGGGCTTTTTTTTGAAAATATGACTGTAATCTTAGGTTGAAAGTTTACTGTATGAAAACCTTATTTTCTCTTAGGACATCCTGTTTGCAGAACGATCTAAGAAACCTAGTAGCAAACAAGCCCCTTCCTATTTAGCGTTAAAATCATACCACAGAATATAAAAAAAAGTTACTTCTACTCAGAAACTCAGCAGCTTGGTATAACAAGTGCACAGAAACAACAGCATGCTCTATTTAATAGGATTTTTCTTATTAATTAATGAGCAGGCTTTTTCTCACTAAGAAGCAGCCTCATTCTTTTCCTCATAAATATTGACTTTCTGTAATAAACACAGCTGGGGAGGAAAAAAAAAAAAAAAAAAGCACTTATATGTTGTAGTTCTGTCACAGGTTTGTAGGGCACTTCCTTTTTTTCACAAGACCACAGATTTCCTCAGCCCGAGTTGTCGCAGTTGAAAGAGACAGTGGTTGTCGGCTGTTTGTCTTCCTCAATCCTTTCACCGAGAAGAGAGGGGAAAACCCCCGGTGTCTCTCTCAACGTGTTACTTGAAGGAGCTATGGAAAAAAAAAAAGGCAAAAAAAAAAAAGCACCAAAAAACTGACACACACAAAAGCCCCCACCCTAGTAAAGAAGTCACATCAAGCCTTCAGGCCTTTAACCTCTGCACCTGTATTATTTGAGGGCTGGATTCCCAAAATTGAGGTCTCAGACTGGGACCGGGAACGCGTGATGGACAGCGAGAGGCTCCTAAGCACCACCAGCAATTCTGTCTTGAGAGGCCGTTGGCTGGCGGAGGCACAGATCCCCACGTGCGCTCCCCGCAGAGCACACGCACGCCCGCGTGCATGCCGCGTGCTCTCCGCCGCTCGCCAGCACGGCCGGCTGAGGGACACGAGGATGGGATGTCACCTCGCTCCTGCTGACCGCAGTGCATGACGCCCGGGGTGCTCAAAGCCTCGCATTGAGTCACCGACTCCTCACGTCGGACCCGAGGAGGCAGCAAGAGCCAACGTGCCTCAGGCACCAGCAGAAAACCTGAGGCCGTTCGGATGAGCCTGTTCCTCTCCATCGGTGGCACTCGCATCCATCGGGATCCCTGCGTCTGCCTGCTTTAAACCAGGGCTGCCCCTGGCCTGCCAGTTACGGGCTAAACAAAAAGCGCTTGAGCAAATTATACACCTAGCTGCCTCCCAACCTTCAGGAAAGGTGGCAATCCAACCCGTTCATCTGAAAGGAGCAATTTGCCCCTGAAATAAAATAAATCTTCCCTTTCATTGCTGGATTCAGCCTCTGTCCGTTCGGGACTGTACCGTCTGCCTTGTCGCTCAGTGGAAGTGGATGCACACCCACAGCCTGGTCTCCCGTGCAAGACCACCAGCCTGGGTGTCCCAGCAGTCTTCAATTCAGCAACACGCATTTCCCCGCACCTCAGCACCAAGAATAAGTGAGACAGACATATATAAAATGACACACTTTATTAAAAGTTACATTCAGCAGCAACGGACATATTTACTTAAGTAGATTTTAACTGTCAAGGAGCTTATAATTATAAATCCCTCTGAGGCATTGAAAGCTCTTAGATGTTTTAACTTCTTTGCAATCATTTCATATAAATAGGTAAGGTAAATGATGCTTCCCTAAGACAAGGATACCCCAGCTGCATTAAACAAAGATATACATATAAATATATGTATAAAACAATGATTTTTGTTATAAACTTATTGATGGGGATATTTAACAATCTTTACGGCTTGGGCTCTGGCCCTGCAACTATTATTCACGTAGCAAGTCTCCTGTTTAAGTTACCGCGTGCGAGCGTACCGATCGCTCACACGGATGAGAGCTGCAGGGCAGAGCCAAAGCTTTGGCAGAATCAGCAAAAATGTCGAAACGCTCAGTGAAATATATTTACAATCTGTGCAAGTAGCCTCACCTACTGTTATTGATTACGGAGGTCTCTCGGAAGCTATCGACAGCGGAAAGGCACCGTGGCAAAGACTAATCGGCATCTGTTAGCTCTTAGTTTTTGACGTCACAGCTCTCCCTTCTGAAGAGCAGTATTTGGGCTCTGGAGCCTTGGGGACGTCGGTCAGGGTGCAGGACAGAGAGCAGCAGCAGCACGCAACTGCAGGCCTGAGCTCAGGGCACAAACACATTGAGTCTCAAGTTTTTCCAGCTCCAACCGCAGAAACCTCCCTTGATGTGCAGCAGTTCAGCTGCTTTTTGCAGGTGTAAACAAGAAAAGTGCCAACCACTTCCAGTATTAGCCAACTGCCCACCCCCCAATAAATAGTGATCGTTTATCCTACCATTAAACTGTGCTTTGTGCCTCTAATAAGCCTACGTGTGAGGAAGAGGAAATTGCTGTTGAAACAGAAGCTGTGACTAGATCTGACAAACAGCATAAACTAATTTGAATTAACTCAGCTGCAGGGTCTGATTCTTTACCAACTCACCGCTGACTTTCCATTTGCATGCAATTCCTTTGGCTTCACGATATACGTTAGGTCTAGGCAGAGAGGCAAATCTGGCTTTACCTTGCACCGGCGGCTGGTTACTGCACGGGCGTGTGGCCGATGCAAACTCCCAGAATCGATTCACTGCAAGTTTCTTGGTGCTGAACACCAACCGGTACACGAAGCCCCGTCCTCGCGGACAGATGAGCCTTACAAAAGGGGTTTTCACCACCACAGCGATGCTGGCGCAGCAGCATCAAAAGCTCATACACAGTAAGCGTGAAGGAAAGGCACGCTCCAGGATATATTCCTAAAATATCTCGGTCGTTCATTGAAGACAACTGCTCTTCTGTATTCCGCTTCGACCTAGCAGCTCTCCTGCCACCACCTCCCCGTGCCGCTGCCGCATGTGCTCTGCTCTCCGAAGGCCAGACTGTTTTCTGGTCGTCTTTGGAGTGAAAAAGCTAACTCCAGCCTCGGAAGCAAACGCGCAGCTACAGACCAGCTCAACCAGCTCCTGTTGCCTCCACGCTCTCCCTCTGCCTGGGAAGCAGCCGACGGCTGGCTGCAGCGAGGCTGCAAGCCCGACACCCACGGGGGACCTGTCGAAAATTTAGTCTCCCACCACTCGCTTTCATTGGCCTTCTGCCATTTCTGATAGCCGCCACTTGCCCTTCACCTTAGCACACGGAGGCAGAGCGCTGGCTGGATGTGAGAGAATTTCTTACAGGAAAAATAGACCCTAAACCTGGAAATGGCCATCACCTCTCACAACCGTGATGCTCTATGGACTACAGGGAAGTCAACAGAAAGATTTTCTTTCCATAAACCACACAAATCCCTGCCTTCCACAAAGTATTTTTGAGGGACACAATTGAAGCCAATGGGAAATGTTTTAATGCTAGAAGAATCAGACCCTAAAGTATATTATTTCTATCTCAGCCACATCACTGGCACAAAAAAAGAGATGGCTTCCAAGAACAGGTTGGAATTTGGGATGAAGAGAGGGAAACACCCCTTCCTTCCCTTTACTCTAGGTCTGTTGGTTTGAATTCTGCCTTAAATAAGATGACAGCATTTCTTCAGGGAGAAACTAGAAATAGTGGAGCAAATAATATTTTCACCTTTGATCAAAATGACTTTTATAACAAAACCAAAATGTTACAGGGGGAAAATCATTGCAAAAATATTTTTCTTTAAAATGTGACTCCATGTAATGGCAGTGTCTTTTCAGACAATTAGGTACCCAAACCCTACTGACAAGGCAAGTGAACCGGGCCCATCGCTCCCATTTGTGCCCCCAAAATCTTCTTCTAAAAGAGAGAAGAACCCTCTTGGGCTCTGCGGAAACCCTGTGACTTTTCTTTTAAAGCCAAAGCCATCCCAAGAAATAGAGGATACCGCAGAAACCTGCCCAGCTGACTTGGCTGCCGCCTTTCGCAGAGCCTAGAGCTGGAAGGAGCTCCTCCGGCGCTGCCCCCCGTCCCCCACCAGCCAGGCCAGTCCTGCAAGCCCCCGAAAGCAGGAAGGGCAGGCAAAGGCACGAGCCCATGAACTTTAGCTGAGGAGAAAGCTGGCAGGATATGGTGCTTATTCACCCAAGTCAGCTCTTGCTGAAGACGAGTTTATGGAAGGTAATGAGACCGTTACAGCTCCATAGGGAAAGACATTTCTAAGCTTTTTTAAAAAAACAAAAACTACAGGTATAATTTTTTTTTTTCCTGAATCCTCCATTGGAACTTGAATTTAAAACACAGTTTAACTCCTCAGTATGTGAAATCTCATGGCCACATTAATCGAGAACATCTGAAGCCAGGAGAAAGAAATCACTTCCAGTTATGTTGTCAGTGTTATGTGCATAACATTCCCACAGCTGTAGATCCATTGTGCTCCACATTATAAATAAGAAATTGCATGGTGACAGCTAAAATTCAAAAGCGTTAATGTTTCTCTTTGCAACTCTTTTTTTTTTCTTTTTTTTTTTTTTTTTCTTCAGTCTTTTGAGGTTTTGCCCCTTTCCCTCCTAGTAGAAGTTACTTGAAGCAACGTTATTGCTCACCCAACTGACATATTTACGGTAATTAAAAAAATAGTAAATGCCAAGCAAATATGACTAATGTTGCTATTTGGCAAATAAGCCAGAAATGACTCCTCTTGATTCTGAACCAGGCTGTCGTATTTGCATTAACAAACATTTCTCCTTCTTCTGTTCGTCTTGGTTATCCCAGCGCTTTAGGGAGAAGTCTGAAGGCAGCTCTAAGGACGCGGCCAAACGCTGCCCCGACCTCCGTCGCACCCGGCAGCCACCACCGAAGCCATGGAGTCGCGGAGCGCAAACGCAGCTGAGTCGGGCCCCGTGAACGCACACAAACGAGCTCCCTTGTATCTCTCGCATTCTAGGTTGCGGTCCCTTTCAACCATGAAAAACAGCTACAAATTGTTCCCAGAGCTAAACCACTTAACATCTTGGCACTTGGTTGTTTTTAACTTTGTAACAATAGGCACTGTTCACTCCTCTCAATCTCAGCTTTTTATTCTATAATAAAGCAGGAATACTGATGAAAGGCTAGTCACGGCTTCTCCCCGTGGTATCAGGGTGGTGGCATGTGATGATTCACATGGGGTGTGTTTGATCCAAGAAAGCCCAGCCTCTGCTTATTCTTCCTTTGTTCTGTCATCTAAGGTGGAAAGGCAGAGAGAGACGAGTTGAGAATTTTTTTTCTTATTTTTTTTTTTCCTTTTTACCATTATTTAGCAGTCACAGAACAAGATACATATAAGCAAAACAACAGGGAGTGGAATTCTTTTCTTCAGCATCGAAAATTACAAGTAAGAGATGCCTTTGAAGTGGGAGATCTGTTTTCCTGCAAAGTATGGACATTTTCTTCTCATTTGTACATTATTCTTATCCAGCGGCAGGTCTCACAGCGTATTTATTTGTGCTGCTATCGTGTTGTGTAGCCCAGCAGAGGGTCAGCGTTTGCACTCGGTGCTGTGCAATCACAGAATTAAAAGACGGTCCCAGCTGCAAAGGGTTTAAATTTAAGCCAGGAAAGAACAGATCCAGCCAGAGGGGGATGAAAAAAACCCGCCAGGACGGGATGGGTAAGCACAATAAGCAACGGTCTCAGCACATCCAGCCTAAACCTTTGTCGAGTTTTTCACAGGGAAAGAGAGTTTTAAGAAGGGATTCGAAGGGGGATAATTAGATCACTCTGCCGATGCCACTGAAGTGCTTCCCATAAAGAAAACACAAAGATGCTTTTCTGAAACTGTAATGAGCAAACCAGAGGTGACCAGCATCTTTAGTGAGAAAGGAGCTGGCCTTTTGCTCCCGGAGTGAGAGAAAACACGTCAGGTGGTTTAGGCAGGAGCAGGGCCTTAAGGGACGCCAGCAGCTTGTGCTCCATGCAGGAGAAGGGGGAGCCGCGGGAGGGCATCGAGACAAGGGTGACATAAGCAAAGCAACAGGCTCGGCAAGTTGTTTACCTAACAGCACTGTCGACGTTCTTAGCGGGGGAAAAAAATCCAAGTGTTGGATTCAGAAAGCTTTTTTACTGTTCCCCATCAGTACGCAGCTATTTCTGACGCTACACCTTTTTTATTGCCGGGTTATGCAGTACCTGCATACGCAAAGCCCATCATCGCTTCTGCAGCTTTCCCTCTGTCCTCGCACACTCACTGGAAAGATTTCATAACTAATTCCCCCTCGGCTTTTCTCCTTACCTGTTCTCCGCTGTTGCTAATGGAGTACAATTTCATTCCAAACCCGTATCAGTGTATCTACTCAGAAAGCTTACTGGAGGGAAAGATAAAACCTTTCTAAGACAAAAGTCTCTTTTGTAACGCTGTCCTGACTGTGACCTGATGAAAGCTAGCGCGTTCACCCACACGCGCTCAGGTTGGTACCCACTGCGGGGCACTTACCTGTTCCTTGAGCTCAGCAAGCTGACCGGAAAGCTGTTTTACAAGGCTCATGGTTGATTCCAGCCTCTCTTGCAGGTTCCTGATTTCATTTTGCTCACTGTCGCCTTCGTTGCTAACCAGGGACATGGCTCTCATCCGAGGGAACCAGTCCAAATTCTTCTCCTACATGGGAATTAGAAAAATTAGTAATATTAGTAGGGGTTTACGCAGTGCTGCTAAGCTGAGACTGGAGAATGAAAACTCAGAAGGACTTCTACTCAGTGGATGACACACAGCAAGCGAGCTTAAGAAACATTAAATTCAGAAAGTATTCCACACAAGTACTTTTATTCCGGGTTCTCCTTAGCTATAAAGGCACCAACTGGAAAATCTTGGTTCCCCACAGCTGCGCCTGTGCTGCAGCGCGGGCAGCGTTGGCACATTCATCTGTGGCTCTGGCATGCAGAAATGCCCGCTGGGTCAGCTCTGGGGAGACTTCTCGGGTACACTAGCACCAGGAAAACCCGAGTGCTCCCCGCGCTTTGCTCTTAAGTGTATGCAGGGACACATTTCCCCGCTGTCTCTTCAGCTTGGCTGGCCTCCATCTGCTTCAGCCGTCCTTGCAGCAATGTCAGTGAGCCAACATCAGGAAAACAAGACGAGCCAGAGTCCTCTCCAGCCTGGCCTGGAGCGCGCCTACTACAAGAGCAAAGGGACCTTGGATTCAGCTGCCTGCAACAGAAGATTTGGGGTCTTGGGAAAGGCTTAGGCTTCGGTGTGCTGTTCAGATTGTACACCTCAGGTAAACGCAAGCACAACGCCATGGCTAAGGGCTAACCTGCTAAGGACCAAGCACTGCACGGAATAGCACCAAATCGGGTGTTTCTCTATTCGTGGACTCAGGCTATGCATTTAATCAAAATAAAAATACTGTAAATGGTATGAGTCAGGAAGGTGCTACGTATCAGCACGAGTCTGAGTTGTCTCCGTGGCTCGGGGGCACAGATATTTGTGCGCAAAGCGTAACAGACGGAGGAGACTGAAGGGTGCAAGCCTCGGAGGAGTGGCAACCACGTGGCGAGCAATCGGGTTGGCCTTAAGGCACGAGACAAAGGAAACGGGTCCTGTACCTGGTGATGCGTTACACCAACGCACCTCTGCCCTCCGCCTTGGGGGGAGCGGGAGGATGTGGTTAGATCATAGGCGCAGTGTTTTGCAACGGGCCTCTATGGAAACGTGCGCTCGATAACTTTAGAAGAGAAACAGAATGAGTTGAAGTGTGTTTCTTCCAGTCTCCTGCTCTGTGACTGGCCCCACACAAATAGCGCTATATTGGAAAGAAGAGGACGAAAGAAAAGGAATTCTTTCCAGACATCCACCTACAAGACTCCTGGCAGGCAAGAGCTGTGCTACTTATGTTGTCCGGGCTTGATATCTGGTAAAATTTGAAGTGCATTAAACTTACTGTAGTCTCAGACGTGCCTCACCATGAAAACAGAAAAGCCAGCGATGATTCTGCAGGACCCACACGGGCTGGCCCGGCAGAGCCGTGAGCCCGGCGATGCGCCAAGTGAATGCAGCTTTATCGTCCTTCCAGAGAGAGTTGCTTTCAACCATGGAGTGCTCTGCCCTGATCACCAAATCCTCCCCTCCTACAGCAACATGGTTTAGAAACAACCAAGCTAACCCTCGGTAAGCACGGAAGCACCTACGGTATTCATGTTTTTCCACTATTTGTGTTAGCCCAGTCCCTTCTGTCACCCTGGATAGGACTAAATGCAAAGCCATAGGAATTTTGGCTTGTTTTCTTCTTTTTAACTCAAAACTTGTAATGAGTTTTTGTCCAGCTGTGCAACCTCTGGTCCTGTCGCTAAACCGACAAGATGTTCAGGGAATAAGACCGTGCCCCTCCGTTGCATTTTGCAGCCTAGGGCTCAGTCAGCCGTGTGCGCTGGTGGAATGAGGCCTCTTTCCTCGCTTCCCACTTTTTTAAGCCTCGTGATCTCATTATGACAATTTACTGTGGTTACGCATGATGCCATTTTCAATGGGTCATAACTCATTCAAATCAAAACCTGTTTTCACCAGCTCCGCTGGTGAGCTCGAAAGGAGCGCACGTGACCCTCCCTGCTGGATATCCCCAGCGGACACACGGAGCAGTCGACTCTATTTCTGCTGCCTGCGTTTCTGCTTACAAGACCAGCATTCATTTTCCACGAGTACGCTCTGATATTTATTTTAAATTTATTTTGGCTAGGATCTAGCAGAGCATTCATCACGTGCCTAGCGTTAAGCACAGGTGTACTCGTTTATACTAAGCTTAGTTTGTGCACAGTGCCTTTCTGGACCANTTTTTTTTTTTTGCAAAATGTTTGCCAGCAAATTTGTCTGCCGCTGCAGGCACAGAAAGGGAATTCAAAGGAGCTACGGCGAACAGAGCTGCACTTGTGTCTGACTGTTTCCTGGAAAGCTCTGGTATCTGCACCCGTTACAGCTTCTCTTGCTTGAAGCACCTGAAGATATCCAACGCAAGGCCGCGTGGCCACGGGAGCCAGCCGAGGGGCCAGGAGCCCTTTTTGGCAAGGCTCGCCATAACGCCGAAGTGTCTAAAGCCAGGCTGCACAGGGAGAGCAATCTGAGGCTTCATCATTGCGGTTCTTGTGTTTGCCGAGTACTGCTGCCAGGACTGTGAAATGCACTTTGCTAGTTTTGTTTTCCATCTGCCACTCCCTTGCTCCTCCAGGATGCAAGGCAGAGACCGCTGACTGCCTTGGAAAGATTTTTGTGGACTGACCCTCCACTGCACTGCAGCATCCAAGGGAACGCCACGCAAATCCGTGCGGATGCCAGATGTCCCGGCTTAGCGGGCTTGCCTCTCTCCAGGCTCCCAGTGTCACCTGCTTCCCTCCTCCTTGGCACAATGTTCTACTTCCTGGGAAGAGGGGTGACCAGGAGCAGGTGAAGACAGGGACAGAGCCCACAGCACCTCGCCCGCTGCCACAAGACCCTGTGGTGCTGATGGTAGCTCTTCAGCTGGAACCACTCTGCACCACGTGCCGGTTCATCTCAGCCACCACGAGCCCCAGAGTCACGGGAGCTCAAAGACAGACTCCACTCATTCGTTTTGCCTTCCCAGCAATGCTGCGGTAATCTCTCCCAAGAAAGAAACCCAGTTGTGGTTTCATTGCAGACCAAGATCTGGGCATTTTTTTTGTCACTATGTTGTGGAGGATCAAGCAAGGACTTGATCCAGGTTCTGAGAGAAGCCAATGGGTTTGCGTGGACCAGAGACCGCGTGAAAAGATGCTACTGACTTCTATAGCTTTTCCTGGCAGCAGAGAGGCAACAGGTCACACAGCTGACCACAGGTCTCTCACTTGGTAGTCCAAGCGCTGTGTTGGGTGCAGGCAAGACTTTGCTTCTTGGTTCTCAACTGCATATACATCTAAGGAAATCCAGCTGTATATCTGTCATGCAAAGGATCAGAAAGATTCAAAATTCAGTAGGAAACATTCTAGCCTGCCAACCTCTCTTTAAGTTAAAAATACGTATCTAGCTTTCACTGATAGTTCCCTTATAGTGCACGCAGTAAACTGCTCGCTTTTGGTGGTCAGTATTATCCTATTTTTTCATTGCATTATGAACTGCAGAACTTTAATAAAGGGCAGCTCTGATGCACAGCCCTATTTACTGAGCGTCTACCACAAACAAACAGCAATTGCTGCTGGGGACAAAAACCTTTTGATCACAAACCTGCCGGGATCCAGAAGGCAAGCTGGACAAGGCTCCTCTGCCGAAAATTTTTGTGACCTGTAAGTGTTCACGGAGGGGACGGGCACTCTGTGACTGCTCAGCTATGGGAAAGCTATTTCTGCTTCAATGTAATTGCTTGCCAATTAACTGGAGGTAGTTAACATGTTTGTACAACCCCAAACATTTGTCCTGGGACTTAAATGCTTATGGGCTCGGTCCAGGGTTCACCTTGACCAACTAACACACGTTAAAGCTGTAACACGCCTCCTCTACGCTGCCGGTGCGCTCCTGCTTCACCTTATTTGACTGCTGCGGGGATGGGATTTTGCAGGTGGTTATCTGTCATGCCTTAGCTATTACTCTTAGAAATCCAACCATTTTGCCCATAGCATTCACTCAGACATTTTGAACCCTGTCTAGAATCGAGTGGCAATTTGGACGAGGGAGGTAGGCTGCTGGCAGGGAGCAGGGCCAACCTCTGCAAAGAGCTGTCACAGGGCTCAATCAACAGCCACCAGGTTAGTGCAAGGTGACATAACTCGAGCATAAATGAGCTCACAGAGGGTGAGGTATGCGGATGGGACACTTTCAAACAAAGTAGCTGCCTGGATACAGAATTAATTGTTAAAATGTACTGAAATCTTCTTTCTAAGCAATCGGGGCTGAAGGCAGTATATTATCACTGTTACATCATTCTTGCACAGGATAGCAGCTATTTGCAGCCCAACCGCAGCAGCCACCTACGGATCGCAGCATCATCTTCCCGCTCCACACTCCCTCCGCAAGCATAACGTGTGCCTTGCAGAATTCATATTTAAGTATACAACTGCGTCCAGGGCAGAGTGTCAGCCAGACAGGAAGGCTGCAGGGACAGAAAGGAGCCGCAGCCTCCTCTCTGTCAGTTCAGCTGGGGAAAAAGAAGAA
>VXBL01000728.1:410394-487469 GCA_013400195.1 Aramus guarauna | reverse complement strand
AAAAAAAAAAAAAAAAAGGAAAAAAGGCAGGTGGGGCTAGCCAAAAGGCTGCCGGCCAAAGAGACTGCACACGAGCAAAGCAGACATTTCATGTGGCAATCCAGTGTGCTCGCTCCCTCCGTCCTCCCCCCTCCCCTCGGCTGGCGGGACTCCAGCGGGAGCCACAGCTCACCCGGGGCGAACACCTCTCTGCAAGGTACCCTGGGTACACGTAGCCGCGAGGTGCCGACGGCGAGGGCACGTGCCTGAGAAATCACCGGGCTCAGAGCATTTGCTACTCGCCTTTTCTGAGAAACCTCAGACCCCTCTTCTTGGAGAGGCACGCTCAGAGCAAAAGTCTGTGTTTGCCTCCTGGAGTTTTCTATGCAACTTTCTCCCTCCCTTCTGTGGGCTTTCCAGGCGGAGGGCAGAGCTATGGGCTAAGTCCTCCCTGCGGCAAAACCTTGCCATTTTTCTGACTTTGCTAGCTCCGGTCGAGCATGGATGGAGAAAAGACTGAAGAAATTTGTTTAGAGTTTCTATACTTTGCACAAAGTCTCTCTCGAGCCATCCCTGTCCTGTTGGCACAGCCAACTGGCTTCAGTCGCGCTCTCACGCTGAGCTGAATCCATGCCTCCGGAGTAATTGGCAGAGGGACGTTTCTTTAGGAGGTGCTGGTTTCACAGGCTAGCAGCGAGATGGATCGGCTGCAACCAGCAGGAAAGACTGGGCTGAGCCTTTAAAAAAATAGATTACTAGATAACAATGAGAGAAAATAGGTCAAAGAGTAGGACAAGGGGGATGAAGCAGAGGAGCGAAGGCAGCCTAATGCATGCTTTCCGCCGGTGCCACCGCCGTGGGCTCAGAGTGCCACGCCACCGTCAGCTGTACCAGACTTTCATTTCTCCAGCAGACTCTAATGCAGTGACTCTTTGCCCTTTCTAACCCGTGACCCTTGTTGCAACATGAAAACAAGCCATTTCAGGACTTCCCTCCTATCTGTTCAAAAAGAAAAGCGGAGATGACTGCTCATGACTCCTCCTGGGTTGTGACCTCCCCAGCTGTGTGCATCAGAGCAGGAGATGGGCCTCCATGTCCACCAGCCCACTGTTTCCCTGTCGCAGATCGTTCGCTCCTCGGTGACTCAGTGAGGCGAGACAGCCGTCAGGAGGGTTAACCGTTACCTAATAACGAGGCTGAGAAAACGACTACGCTTAAAGCCCTCCGAGCTCCTCAGCTAGACGGTTGCCGAAGGGTGGAGAAGAGGAGCATGGACATCTCCATGAAGGCTTGGTACCGGAAAAACATGGTATCCCACCATCCAAAACGCGTTTGTTGGCGTGCAATGAACAGCAACCACCATGGCAGCCTGGCAAAAGCCTCCTACAGCCGCCGGTCACCCGGTAGCCTCCAGGTCTGAGGAGCGCGGCACAGCTTCACCCCGTAGGACCCGCGCCTCGGCGCGCAGGCAAACCAACCGTCGGCATCGCTGCTCGCCAGCAGGCAGCCCCTGTCCTCTCAGGCACGAGCACCAACAGCCCGTTCGCTCCCCTGTTTTGAGCCAGCACCTCGAATAAATACTTGAGCGCCGGGTACAAAGAGATCTGTTTACTGGGGAAATTACTCTGTATGTCTGAAACGTAAATAAGCCCATCCGACCCCTTCCCAGACCTGTTGCCTGTGTAAGCAGAGAGTGATGAGTCCAAACGACCTTTTGAAAGCTATTATTTTTCTGCCTAGGGACAGAGCCTGGTCCTAAAAGTCTGTAGTTATGTAGCTCCTATAGCCACCTTAAAAAGGGATTTTAAAGATTTAAACTATCTTGTGCTTTAGATGACACAGGGCAATAACCACTTTGTGATTTAATCACAGACAATAATAATTTGGTTCAGTGCATGATTCAGCTAATCCACAATTTGATAAACGTTCATCCTAAACTACAAACCCAAATAGCTTTCTGCAAATCCTGTTTGACACTTTAATGTTAAGACTGTATTTGATAAGCAATCTGTGCTGTACAAGAATATAGGGAGGGAAATTAGGAATTGTTATGCATCTATATGCATCCACAACAGTAATTCAAGGAAAATAAAAATAAACCTTGGCAATTACAGATAAATCTTTACGCAACAAGAAAACTAATAGATCTGGCTGGGTCTATACTCGATTGATACATGCTACGGCTTCCACGGCTCATGGAAAAATAGAGAAATCTCTTTCCCCCTGAAAGAAGACTGAAACCATAACACAGACCCACCGTCTGCTTTAGCAGCGTCATTGATGCATTTACTTTCATTTTAACTTGGCTGAATGTTTTTGAGGGCTGCAACCGAATCTATCACCGTAATTCTGAATAATTGTGAATTCTTCAAGACTGATACCCAGGCCAGTCAGTTACAAATGTCTCAGTGTTTCAGTATCAGCATTCCCGCTTGCAATATCCCTGCAAAATTTATGGCGAGGAATGATAATAAACCTCAAATTGCAAAGATCCTTCTCTGGTGCTGTATGTGACAGTTTCGATACTCAGCTTGAAAACTCTGTAAAGGACCCTGCTTTTCCAAGAACAAACACCCCAAAATTTCTGCCTATCAAACACACCTAAGGGACTCGGCATCTACCTCCAAGCGATGGAAACAATCACGAAGATAATTTTTGACAGCCGAGACGGTAAGTTTGGATGCGATCTCGCACCATTGCTGTGGCCAACACCATATGCAAACGCTGACTGCATGAGTCAGCAGCGTGCCCTTACACCGAAAAAGGCCAACCACGACCTGGGCTGCATCAGCAAGAGCGCGGCCAGCGCGTCGAGGGAAGCGATCCCGCTTCAGCCCCAGAAGGCGGAAAGCAGAAACCGAACTCAGCAGCTCTGTCACCGGCGCACTAAGACTGCACCTTCCAGCTTCCCCCCAGGAGGGAACCCAGGGGACCCGCAGGTGTGCAAGGACCGGGGGGGACTCACGAGACTCCCCCAACTCGGGCTGAGCCTTTATGCGTCCCACCCCTTGCGTCCCACCACCCAAGGAGAGTGCTCCTTGAAGCCACGTTTTGCTTCTCGTGTCTTCCCTTCCCTCTGGCGCACGTTCATTTCTCAACCGTTGATTTCTTCTGCCGTTTCGATCGCTCTCTGCCACCTTATCTCTATCATAACCGCGAGAATTGATACTCTCCTCTGCAAATCTTCAAGAATCCCAACGCTACCGTCCGAAGCTACGATTTGGTGCTTAATATTTGTGCCCTTGAAATAGATAAAATTATTGATTTGTGCAAAACATGAGTTTATTTTTCCACATTCCTATGTTTTTATGTTGTTAGTGGTTACAGGACGTGCTTTAGGAAAAACACTTCAGATTATTCATTTAAAATAATTAAATTATTTCTGATATAATCCCTGGATCTTGTGCATAACGAAACAACATCTGGTACAGAGATTAGAAAATAAATGTTCTTGGCTTATTTTTTTTTTTCCTTTTGTTAAACAGATGTTGTTGATACAAAACACCGAACTGTAAATCATAGCCTGCATGTGGACACAGACTGTCACTACTGAGCAGAAATTTACTGTGGCTAGATAGAGATTTGAAACAGCAATGAATCACTGGCTTACTAACTTTATTCACGTGGGTATGGTTTCAATATTCTGACATTAAGTGCACATGTCCTTAAAAAAAAAAAAAAAAAAGAAGAAAAAGAACCTTTTAATGGCAGCATGGGAGGCTCTGGTTTAGTTCCAGCTGTGTCGGCGGGGGAAGCACAGCGTAATGCAATGGCAGCCTCTGCGCAGAGGCACCTGGCAGTTCTCCGTCTCCTCCCTGGCAGCTCATCCCTGTGCTGCTATGGAATCCCGCAGGCTCGGCTCCGCCGGCACTGAGCGGCCCCTCTTAGTGCCACACGGCGTAGGGCAGCTCCGTCGCAGGAGCGGGGCCGAGCTGCTCAGGCAGCCCCACCGCTGCCACCAAAGTGCCTCCAGCTCTAACTTCTTTCTGCCTCTCCTTCCCCCGCTGCTCCCAACATCATTTCAGCAAATTCACCCTTCGTTTGCCGGGCTGGCTCGTGCCTAGCTGAACGGTAATGGTATTTCTGCTTCCCATGGACCGCATTTCAAGTGAACAGAGTTACGATGCTTCTCCAGCTCCTTGCCGTTCCTACTCGCACACTACCACGCTGCTTGCACTAGCATGCTGAAGCCCCCCCCTTCTCCTGTTCTTCTTTTAATATTGATTTTCTTTTGCAAAGCATGCTAGCGGGCGCACTCCAGCTGCTGAACTCCAGACAAAAGCCAATGGCACTAATACCGCTGCAATGTAAACATACCCTACAGTATCCTGCCGCTGCCGGGGACAGAGATGATGTCTGCTCCTCAGAGACATCCTTACCATTCAGCTAGTAAGGACATCGCAATTTTTGACCCGGTTTTGTCAATGTAAGTGCTGGTTTGATCCAGTGGATCAGGGTCTAACTCCATGGTTAAACTCCGAACCACGGCTACTTCATATCTTTTGTAGCATGGGATTCAGGCACATAATTGTTGAAATTTATGGGGTTTTGGGGGTTTTTTTCACACGTAGCTTTAATTCTCTGGCCCTGTCACCTTGCATTTTGCAAGTACTGTCCATTTCCTAGCTTTAGCTTCAATTTGGTGTAACAGAATCTTTGGGAAATACAAAGACTCAGCTGGAGACTCGTTTTTCAGAGGCTCAGGACTTGACCTTGTTCTCAGCTTTGCACAGGCAGGGCTGTGCTGATTGCAGTGCCATTGTTCTGGTTTAGGATACTGCCAGAGTCGAGGCATTTTGAATCCTGGTCTGAATGTTCCTGCTTTGGGCCCGTTTTGACTCTGATGTATTCTGCACATGATGCTGTATGAAAGGACAATTTAAAGAACAACAGTTTCTTTTAAAAATTGTAAGAATTATTACCTATCACCAATGGGCTATACAGAACTGGTTTTTTTTAAGCAACGACGTGATCGTACATATACCATACACATGCACAAACGCACACACGGGAGTATCAGAGGAGAGGAAAACGATCTACTTTTCTCTCTGGAGCGTCTCTTGACAAAACAACCCCAAGGAAAGGCCACCTTTCAGCCTTATGCGCCTGAACGCTATCAACCTGCTCTGCTCAAATGCTCGCCCACGGGTTTTGTACATTCCTCTGCCCGGCGAGCGCAAGTCCTTGCCCGCGCAGCCCCGACGGTCGAGGAGATGCCCCTCGGCAGGTCTGGCGGTGGCTGGCTGACAGGCAGATCCCACGAGGTGCCACCCACCTAACCGGGAAGCACAGAGCACTTTTATTCCCTTTGGGAAATAGGCGGAAACCAGCAAAACCGGGCACTCACGGTGAAATGTCTGTTCATTCAGGTTCGTGTCGACCGTGTGCTGTTTTCAGAGGCTGCAAGCATAGATCAATAAAAGAAAAAAACACCATGGTACTTTGTGAACCTTTATCTGCCTCTACTACATTTTCATTTAGTGCTCTTGCTCGCATTGCTAGGAAAATATTCAAATGGATCCTCTGTACAGATCTGCTTTTTCTTTTTCTTTATGTTTTTTGTTTGTTTGTTTTGTTTTGTTTTTGGGGGGTGGGGGTTCAGCCCAGCTTTTAAATATGGTTTGCTCTGTTCAATTAAAATGCATTTTCTCTTGAGAACAAGCAGATGATCAGTTTTACAAACCCGGCGTTACAATTTTCCTTCAGCACCCAGCAAAACGAAAAACAGACAAAATATTTTAATCACATGTGTATAAAATGCACAGGGTTCATTAAATATAATTTAAAGTTGCCTGTTTGTTTTGGAGACTCTTTAAAGCTCCTACTACCCCAAACTCACAGAAGTGTAATGTGATTCCTGATCTATTGAATTTTGTAGGATGGCTGTAGTGGGTTCCATTATATATAAATTGGATGCAGCCAATTTACAATCTCCGATATATACTTTTATCTCAAAATGCCCTGTGAGGCAATTGTGTAAAGTACTTTATCAGGGATTGTTGTTGGTAATATTGCAAGATTTCATGATGTAAAAAATACATCAATGTCATTTAAATTGAACAAAATGGTTCCCCCTTTTTTTTCCTGTAGAGCATTTTTAACCATCTTCTCAACAAATTTGTTCAATAAATACTGTATGAAACAAACATTTTGCACTTTGTCCCACAGATACAATTTGCCAACCTGATTGATTTCTTTCTCTACAACTAATCTGATTTCTTTAGGCTATATATCTTCTCTTTTATTAAAGATGATGCAATCTTAGCTTTTTATCATAGACACATCCTCCACACTAAAAAGAGAAAAGATTCTGTGAACTAGCCTTGCAACCAAATAGAAAAACCTGACACAAATCTCATAAAGCTGATCCCAAAAGATAAATGGCACAACGAGACCAAAGTTATACAAATTCAGAAACTTATCCATGCAGGATAATATGGGCCGGTGGATTTTTCTTCCCATGACCGATACAGAAAACAAGTAACTTCCTTGTATCTATAACCCCTTGTAAAACAAGCTCACAGTAATGTTCCACCCAATTCCCCCAAATCTTGCTGTCTCTGAACTGGGACAACTCAGAAGCAAAACTACATTTTTTTGCAGTCCTTCCCTGTTTTACTTCTTGTAGATTCTCACCCCTATGTTCTGAGCCCAACCAAAGTTATGCTTATTTACTGTTAAATGGTGTTCCTGGTAAGGCAACAACCTCAAACTCATCTCCCTGTTCTTTTACTAATTGCCCTTACGTTTTTGGGCAAACCCGCAGTCCTTCGCTTCCTCCGCATCTGCAGTTATCTGCCCTGGCTGTGGACAGTTTTGAAGTCTCTTTCCCATTTAAGAAGCCAGAAGCTTAGTACCACTGTAATACAAAGAACAATAATTGTTTTCAAATGTTGCAGTATGATTCTCAGAGAGCAGTGAAGTGTTTTGTGTTTGTTGCTTCTCCCATAGTGCAAAATCAAATGAATTCAGTTTACGCGCTTTGGGATCTGCTCATCACATTGTTCCCCTGGGGCTGAACTTCTTATCGCTGTCTGTGACCCCAGTTTAAGGTCCAGTTTTCATTAGGCAAAGCCATACACAGCCAGTCCCAGAAGAATCAAGGCTCTGTTACTGCCAGGATTTTAAGCGCACCAGTAGATACCCATCCAGTGCCTCGGAGAGCCTTTCCATCATTTGAAATCACAGAATAAAGGTCTGCCCACACACAGATCCATCTCAGGCCACATGCTTCTTTAACAAAGGGATAAAAGATGGCTTTTGCAAGCTGCCTGGAAAGCGAACAGCTCTAGTCTCTGGCAGGTCAAGGCGGGAGTGGATTCCAGCAGGGAACCGCAGCCCGTGTCCTGCCAGCAGCGCTGCTCGGCTTGAGGGTGCTCCAGCTGGAACACCTCCACTCCGCGTTCGTGGGGATGTGCAAGTTTCAAGGAACACAGCCTCATGTCCAGACCCCTCCTTGAGTTTTTAAGGCCAGCAGCAAACAAACAAACAGGAACCCAACTCGGCTCATTTATTTTAATTTGCAAATTGAATGAACTGAAGTTGGAAGGAGGACAAGGAGGCTGTGACTACACTGTTTTATTAAGGCAGAACCCATCTTTATAGCAAAATCAGTCTTAGAAGCCTAAATACTGATCAACAGACAGGTGGCCAAATCTTTCAAATGCAGAGGAAATCAAGCCAAGCTTACAAATGAGCCACAGTACCACAGGGTCCAAAAAGACTAGGGCTGCCTAGTATCAAACCACTGATTCCAGACCTCAGGGGGGAAAAAAAGCCCCAAATCTCAATGAATACACTTTTGGGGAGTTTTATGCTCCACCATGTAACTTGCAATTACATTAGAGCTTTTTATTCAGGAGTGATTTCAACGAAAGAGAAAAGAAGGCAGGGTTGCACTGGCGCTGGGACCTGCCCCTCTAGGAGTTAACAAGAACGTGAGGGGCCGATCACGGAGGCAGCAGGGACGAGGGCACGGTGCAACGGCACAGCCGTTCCCTCGCTGGGTCAGCTAGGGGATGAAGGTTATCACCATCCCCTCGCTGCACAGCAGATCTGCCGCCGCTGCAGCACCTGTCGTTGATAGCAATCGTCCTCCTGCTCCAGCTAATGGCTTCATTTCTAAGGAGGCAGGATCAGATCCGTGGTTTCCCATTCAAGCAGCAACAGGATAAGTAATTTTGCCTGTCTGGAAAGAATGTATATAAACTTAAAGCCACTAAAACCTCAAGCTTTTAAAATGGGGTACCGAATGAAGCTCACCTTTCCCTTTATTTACCCATACCTCGAGCATCACCTAGTCAACTGAATTATTTACAGCGAACCAAAGAGCCCATGTCTGGAAGATGCAGAGCCCTTGAAGTAGAAAAGAAGATGCTCAGCTCTCTTGTAGAACAGGAGCTTTGTACAAAGATGCAAAGTCCTCACGTGATGCTAACTTTTCATGCTTTGAGCAACACACAAATGAGCAGGAAATCAGCTAATTAGGCATGTTACTGTAATTGCTTATTTTATGAAGTAGAGAGGGAGGTGTTCAGCACTTCTCTAAGATAATAATGTAGAGGCAAAATTGTACAGAGAAGCAAAAATAGCAATGGACTACCTACAGAAATGAACATCATTTTTGCACAGGAAAAGCAAGAAGAGAAGAATAATTCAATACCTAGCAGAAGGAAAACCAACAATGCCTCAGTACATTCTGTAAATGTAAAACTGGATAGCACTTGCGTATATGAGCGGAGGGGGATGTCCCCTCATATAGCCAAGCATTGGTTGAACCTGCGCATAGCACAATTCCAGCACCATTTTAGTGACTCAGATAGCTCTGAGATCCTCTGTGAATCTGAGGCAGGCCTTGATGCAGAAAAAGGACCTTCTCTGGGAGCTGGTGCACCTAAACTGAAAGCCAGAACTTCCCACAGGGTCTGCATCCATGTGGAAGGAGAGAGCGAGCTGTGTCCTCACTCACTCTTCTGTTTTGAACACAACAAAAAAACGGGAGCACTAAATCATCTATTTAGGCATATTTCTTTAATTGCTTATTTTATGAAAACCCAACTGCAGACAAAACCAACGTCGTATTTCCTAGGAAATTAGCCTGTCAGAGAGACCTCAGATCTTATTTAGCACCCAGCTTTTGTGCTCTTGGTATTCCTGCCATAGTAAGTAATTACTCATAATGTGACATGCATCATATCAGTCTTTTAAAAGTAATTAAGAAAAAGTTGCACAGCTTAACGATATGTACATACATCTCATCCTTGCAAGTTTTGCTTTGATAACATCTGCTAGCTTTTGGAGGAAGGCCAGTTTTAAAAAGTGAAATAAATCAGTCCTAACAATGGGAACATTATTAGCTTCCCAAAAGTTGTAAACTTTGTGCCCCACTCCAGCAGAGCATTTCTGTGCATAAGTCCTGTAAGCATTTTTCAAACCTGTGAGTTGCCAGATCAGAAACTTCACGTTGAACTAGAATTTATGGTAATGAAGAAACCTTAAAAATACAGTTTATTTATAGGGAGCCAGTTTAAGAACCGCAGCTCAGCGTCCCTGGCAGATTTAGCTGTAGCAGTTGAAGGAGTCACCCCTATCAGCTGTGTGCCCTTTCTCCCTGCTGATATTATCCTACCTCTAAAGAGGCAGCAGAATCAGTAGTGTGTCCTCTCCTCCACCAGTGCAGTTCAGACTGGCGTGACTTCAATGGCCACCAATTTTCACATTAGTACTCTGGGCTGCGAACTGCAGAAGCTCAGGAGTGAACAAACACATCGCTTGTCCTCCCCCCCGCCAGCTATTGTTGTGGTTACTTGCAACAGAAGGGTATGGTGGACATCTGGGGGAGGAAACTTCTTAAATTGTCTAGGATGAATCACTAGACTTCATGTGAAAAACAGCCGGAGTGTCTTCCTGACAACCAAAGGGTCCCTTCTGCACCATTCACGTTACTTTGGATTGACTGTTCTCTGGTTTAGGTCATCCTCTCTCTACCCATACTGTGTTTAGCAATCCTCAGATGTAATAAGAGTATCTATAGACGAGAGATAAAAATTAGCAGGGAAAACTTTTGCCTCCAAAATTCAAAAAGATGATACGTAACTGAATAGAAAAATCTTAGATGTCAGAATTTTTCTTCTTCTCCAAAGAAGTTATATTTTAAGAGCCGAGGTCAACAGCCCTCTTAGTACATATGATTTTATTACATTCTTTGACAAAAATCGACAGCAGTAAAGAACAGCTTGTTCCACAAACCCCGTTCCTCCTCGCCCGCCTGCTGTCAGCACGCTCTTCCCCTTTCCTTATGGCACTGCTTCACTGCCTTCACCTCGCCTGTCTGTACTTCCTTCGGACCTGCCTCCTCCAGAGCCGGCGTTCCCCATGGCTGGCTTGGGAACGGCCACTGAATACGCTGGACATCAAGGCACCAGGATTTGGCATCAGTGAAATGACTTTACATTCACTAACTAACCCTGGGACAACCTCTCACTGCCCCAAGGTGTGAAAGGACGGGCAGCCACCAGGCTCTTGACCCACAGCTGTCAGGCTCTGCAGGCTCCGCTTGACTCACGCTTTTGCTGTTTTGAAAGTCAGCTACTTCTGCTGAGGTTGGCTAAAATGGAGAAAAAAAAAAAAAAAAAAAAAAAAATCCCTTTGCAGGCCACGCACGGGTGTGCCAGGGACTATACGCAAGCAACTCTGGCTCCAGGAGGGAGCTTGTCCCCTGTCCCTGCTGCCACATGGGGGGGGTCACAGCCACCTGGAGGGACCCCGGCCAGGACCTCGCAGCATCGCTGCTGCGACCCGAGCCTGGGGAGCAGCTACGTGCTGCCACAGCTCACATCGCACCTCCGCTCCCCGGGTGGGAGGACGGCAAAACGCAGAGCAGCGAGGCAGGAGAGAGAAGGGATGCCGAGGGAAAAGGGCTCGCGCTGCCCGGCGCGCAGCATGGGCAGAATGACGGCTATTGTGAGGCTTCTCAATGGCCCGTTTGGCACTATTCCCAGTGCTGCCTTCGAATTTAATACCCGCTTCTGGGTATCTAGTAGCAAAAGAAGGCCAAAACATGAGGCTGCAGGTAGGAAGAAGAGAGACAGCAGCACCAGCTCAAGCGAGCACTAAATTGAGATCAATTTTCAAATTTCAGTCTTTAAAAAAAACCCACAATCGAAAAAACAAACTAGAATTTTTCAAAATGGGGAATATATTTTTCCTCACCACATGGAAACGGCCCTAATATTTGGTAAATACTTCTTTAATAATTTAAAATGAAAAATAATGAAAAAAAGCCTACACTTTCAAAATCTTTAAAATGAAGTAGTTAAAATATTTTTTCATGTTACCAATGACACGTCATAGCTGTGACACAACAGTGCTTTTAAAGGAACTGAATAAGAAAATCACTGTTCAGAATTTCAGGCTGTTGTTGCTCAACCTGTCTCTTCTATTTCGTCCTCATGATGTTGATGAGGATTTTGCTTTGATTTCAGTGGAGGTGTTGGGATCCTGTGTAGCCCGAAGAGAGACTTAAGATTAGGAATTTGCCTTTCAGGAGGGATACATTTACAGATGAAACAAGATGTAAAGGAATACTTTGAAAATGCTATCATGGTATAAAAGGCTGGTGGTGCCAACGACCGCAATGGCAGGAGAACAGAGCCTTTAATTTCCCACCAAAGACTGCCTGGCTTTACGGAGATGGTCTAACACGTGGCAGTACCCTTTACTCTTATGAACACTGGCTGGTTTTAGAGCAGTTTTCAGCTGATTGAGGAGTTATGTAATTGCACCAATTACATCCAATTACATAATTAGAGTAAATAAGTAATAATATAATTAGGGGCTGTAATTATGTAGTTATGACAGGTAGCACTAATGCTGATAAAATCCATTATGAAACTTGCTAAGAACTGTGGACAGGGTATGTGAGAACAAAACTTTTAGGGCTTCGTTTGCTAAAGTCTTTCATTCTTCCGATGGGCAAAATAATTAATTTAATTACTATGCCAATAGCCTTTTATTTTTGCAAACGAATGGATGCACAAATCATAGGCTAATTCATATCTCTGTTTTGCTGCTAAAAATTCAGTAACTAATCATCTACATTTTTTTACTTCCATTTATCTATTTGCAGCTACCAAAGCTTAGGTGAAATCTGCGTGTACGAATCGCACCTCGGAAAAGAGAAGTCTAAAAATTTGGACCTTAACCTTCACTGTTCTAGTTATCGCATTAAACTGTCTCCTCTGACAAATGGACACAAAGAACATTTAAAGATTGTTGTATTGATGTAATACAAGTTATGTGCATCTCTCTGGGTTTACTAGGGACGGTATTTCTGGTCAAATGGGTCAGATAAGAACTTTTCTTCTGCAGGAATGAAAATTCAATAGGAAAATCATTCACGCAGGTTCTCAGTGCAAATGCAAGGCATGCAGCCAGTTTTTCAAAGTTTCTGACTTTTTGGATATTGTATAATATCTCTCTGAGTTCATAAAAGAGGCCTGGATAACAAACAAATAATAAAACTTCGTGCCCTGATTTAATATTCATTAATATTTCACCCAATAACTGATATAAGATAGTGTGCAAGACGAATGGGCATCACTGAAGTGCTTTATTCCCACCATCTCCATGAAGTAACTGAAAAGCTAGAGGTGTACAAACTGTGTGGTGTTTTACAATACATTTTATGCTTGATGCTTTTTTCTAAAAAGAAAAAAAAAAAGAAAAAATAATACCTTGCTTTATGAAAGCTGGACAGCTACCGATTACTTCTGTCACTGCTCAGAGCAGTATGCTAAGTACTGAAGCAAATACTGAGCTGCTGGGAAAATCAAAATCACAGGGAACATTAGGAGTCTAGAAGAAGAAAGCAAAAGAAGTCCTCTGCCCCAAGGTCTTTCGAGGCCAGAGACATGCAAGATAACAGGAATGCCTTGAAACAAGCCCCCCCCGGGAACAGAAACACAAATCGACTTGGAAACCTGCAAAAATATTGCCTTTGAGTGAGGGGTGTGTACAACATCACCTGAAAGTTTCTTTCCCCCTTTTGAACTGGAAAACGGGGAAAGTGAAGTTAGAAGTGTAAATAATTCCCACCCCTTTTGGCACCCAGTCTTTCAAATAATATTCCAAAACAAGAAAACCATAGGATTCCCATTTTTTCCCAGTTGTGCTATCAGCAAGCCTTCAAACCAGGTGCTTCACTGTTTGCTGGACAAATGATACATAAAAAAGACTGAGAGTCATAATATAGACAGTCATATTTTTGGGTCCTGATGGGTCTGAGAAAAGAGACTACCAGAAATTGTAGACATTTTCCCCGCTGCTTAGTCAATACCGATAACCACTCCAATGTTACTTTTTACAATACTTTGCAAGACAGTAGTAGACAATTACAAGTAATAATTGGTTCCTAACTACAGTTTCAGGGGTAGTGAGGATGATACTTGGAGGTAAACTCCACTTTCTATTAAAGAGGTTACTGCAGCATAGTCCAAAATTTTGACCTACGTGTATTTAAGGATGGATCAAAGCCCTGAAGGTTGGATTTGGGTAGAAATTCTCTCTAAGTAATCCGGCTGTGAAAACACAGAATTTGGGTTTGATCCATTAAAGCTACAGAAGCAGCCAGAAAAGGCAGACCTTATCATAACAAAAAATAGTAGAGCTATGAGAGCTCCTCCAGGAGTATGATTCATGGAGTTTTTTCAGCCATATTCTGTATCACCTGAAATACAAAATCTCATTCCCCCTTGTCCTCTTCAAAAAGATCAAGAGACTGCCTTGTTCTTCCACCCACCTCATTTTTATAAGTATTTGTCGCATTCCCATACACCCCCAGTGAGCCTCATTCCGCAATGAGTCGGTTCCAGTGGCAAGCCCCAGTTCCCTTGTGAACGGTTAATTTGAAGTCTGCCTCTCCTGTGCCAGATCCCAGCCAGAACTTGGTCTCTTACAGGGACTTGGTCACCTCTCCCAGCATCACAAGAACGGTCGCTCAGCTTTCCATCTGTCACAAAGTCTGAATCAGCTTGTCTCTCTGTCTTTGGGACAAAAACTATACCCGAGACTTAATTTCTGCGTGGAATGTAGTACATCTCACGTGCTACGTTCATTACTATCACACTGTGTTTGAAGCACACCAAACACGTACGCAACATCAGCTCATACAGCTGACAGCTGCAAAACTACATCCGAGTGTTTTCCTTTGGACTCTTCTTTTGGTCATAAGCAAAGCTGTATCTCTAAATCTCTTCTTCCAGTTGAATATCAGACTTCCAGAATACTCTACTCTTCCAGTCAGATTATTTGCTTTCATTTCTTAATATTCCTTGTACCATGTGGTATACAGTAATCTCTCTGGCTCCAAAAGAAAGAGTCCTTTTTGGTTCACTTAAGCAGTTCCAATTGCTCCTGCTAGTATTTCTGCAGCACACCTTCCCTAGATTTTGAACAGGGGAATTTAAACTACATAAAGATACAATTACTAATCCCACACCAGCCACTTGTAGTTTGGTCAAACATTTGTTTCTTTTTTTTCCCCCCCCCCACTTCCCATTCCCTCTTCCGTGCCATGTAAGCGTTACACTTCTACGTCCATACGTACCTCTCCCACCATCCAGAACAACCATTAACTTTATATATACCAATGGAAAAATCAACCCTTCCTTCAGAGGGCTTAATGCTCCCAAAATCGGGATTACTACTAACCACTTAAACCACCAACATTCTGCCACAGAGGAACAGGGGCTTTGAGAAATCAGTTCAGAGCTTGAGCTCACATGTGTTTTGGTACTTTTCTGTTAATATTTTAGATACTCAAACAGGAGTTCCCACCATTAATGCAAACGTAAAATACATTAGTGAGTTACATCAAAGTCAAACCACTGCTGCCACAGGATGAATAGACTTACTATGAATATTAATGCATCCCTTGGAATTAAACATGAATACTTAACATACATACAAAGTTTAAAATCATACAAACATCGTAAGGAGAGGAAGAGGAGTGGAGAAGGAACAGACAAATGAGACAAGCCCTAGTGTCCGGAGATGTTATTGATTCCACAAATTAAAGTGCATTTCTGAGACAGGCTAAAATATTTTCACCTGTAAGATGACAACTTGCCACTATGAATAATATCTTGTAATGGGACAGAGGATTCAAGCATCTGTTTTAGTTTTCCTATCTCGCCCATCATACTGCAGGAGTACAGGCCCATTACTGCCTGACAGTATAAACGCCCTGAGCCGGGCAACGAGACTGACGGTTCAAAATTTTCCACGGACATACCTGAGCACTGCACTCCCATCGCCTGCCACACCACCTTCCCATGTCAGGGTAACAACACTTGGAAAAGCTCCGATGCATTGCAGCATTCAAGCATGCACCCCTGCCTAAACACGAGCCGTTCCATTATGTGAGTTCTTCAAGGCAAAGCTCTGCGTAAGCCTGCGCAGTGGGTGGGAATCGTCTCCTCTAGCTTGAGCCGGCTCCCAATTAGGCATCTTGTCTAAACTAATCATTTAGGCTCTCAGTGGAGTGAGAAAAGCAATGCCAGAGTGAGTCACCTCAGCTATCCTGGGCACCTGTCTTAAGGCAGGATAAATAACCCAGCTTTCTGCAGTGACAGAGCAAGGAGCGGGGATCGATTTAAACCAGGTGCCTGACTTGAAGACAGCTGAAGTTAAAGGAGAAGAATGTTCCCCTTGGCTAAACTGAGGACTAAAAGGGCACCCGGCACTTCACTAGTAAGGTTGGGCAGTATGTATAATCAAAGGCTCAATGAAGGGTAACAGAGCAGATACTCTCAATACGAAATGCAGCTCCCGAAATGCATAAACAGCCTGATGCGCCTTTGGTTACACCCTCCTCTGGGATTCAGACATACGCCAGCTCTGCAACCACAGACCCTGGCACAGGCCCCTGCACAGGCCCCGAGCAGTGCAGTACCTGCCAGGAAGTCCATGGGAAGAAAATGCTGCACCAGAATATCCCAACAGGTAGGAAGAATTCCTCAAAAATGAAGCCCCAAGCCACGCAGCCTTGATAATCCATCCCTCTCTCACCAGAACGCACCCTCTTTGGCACCAGGCTGGAAATGAAATGTAATCGAATATCTCTCTGCCCCAGCGTCATCAGATTTCTCTCTCTGAATCCAAGTCATACTCTCACTGCTTCACGAGGCAGTTTCTGCAGCTCTTCAAATCCCTGCAGCAGCTCTTCTTGGTCTTTTCAATCGCTTGTTCAGAGCAGTCAGAGGAGAAAAGCACTAGCCCTCAACACTGACCCTGCGTTTCACTGTTCAGCAGGAGATGTTATTTTTCTGGACAGCAGCCCAGAGATACTGGACAAAGCTGGAGCAGCAGCAGATGTTATGATGCATGCTCTTGTGCCCCTGCTTTGGCTAATGAGGCAGCAGAACCCACAGAGCATGAGAGCACGAACGCCAAACCGGAGACTGTGGCCTGTGCCTTCATCTTTTTCATTACGTTTAAGACTGGGCTTTGTTGCAGACTGTCTAAGACACGTGAAAAGATCCTTAAAAATACAGATCGATGCCTCCTATTGTTCGGAGAGAGGGAAAAAGAAAGATATCCTCTGCTCTAGCTGCAAGGAGCATCTCTCAGTTGCATAAAGCACGTGCCCAAATTGACTTACCACAATCATTTGCGCCACGTAGCTCTCCGGGCCAGTGTATTCAGTTGGATCTTTGACTTTGACAAGAACTATAAAGTACAAATAATGCCACATGTTGTGTTCTGACTTTATATGCTCCTCAAACGAAACGGTCTTGTTATCAAATTTATCTCTCTCCAGTCCTGCAAAAAGACATGAATGTAATGCAAAAAAATAAACTTCAGCATAAAAATACCTAAATCTGTTAAGTATGTTAGAGAAAGGAACCTAACTTAATTTAAGGGATCATAAATTTGAAGGATCTTAATTTAAAAGCTATAACTGCATACAGTAACTGCCAGGCAAGAAATACCAGGCCAGAAGGCATTCCTGACAGAATTCTTTCAGTGCAGCGTTTATTCTCTTTTGTGATATTTCCTCTTAATAACAATAACAATATAATAAATATGTTACAGTTTTACAGTGCCTTCTGCGCTGAGGGCTATAAAGTGCTTCACAAGTGGTGGCTCTGCTTCCTTCTAGATGTATACCGGTAAGCACACAGCGTGCAATGTAGGTCCTGATCTTGCAAAGATTTATGCACACGTTTAGCATCAAGCACGTGAATAGTCCCACTTAAGCTGCGGTGGGATTGTTTGTGCGCTTAAACCCAGCAGCGAGGGTGACTCTCTGCAGCTTTGTAGCCACGCAGTCTTTACAGAGCTGCAGTCGTATGAATTTTTTATTATTTTCTTTCAAATCTCCGAAGAATACCACAGTGAGGAAGGACAGGATTCACGAGCGTTCCCCTCAGTGTTACAGCTTTCCTCCCTGGGTCTCTTGCGGAGCCTTCCACAGACACTAAAGCCGTTGTGCTCTGCACAGCATTCATCCCTGTCAGTACAACCATGGAAACAACACCCCGCCTACAAAAAAAGAAGGTATTTCTAATGTCCCCATAGCAAGTGAAGGTCTGCCCCTCTTTGTAAGCACACCTCAAAATAAGGGCGAGTTATCTGTGGGGATGATTTTCATTTAATTCTTTTGTTCCCTGCTTCATAGCACCTTCTGAAACAGGCGGATTTTGCCGTTGTTACCCTTCTGGAATGCACTGTGCTGTGAAATAGCAAGCTGTACTTTCATCTGCATCACGCTTTGTGAAATAAAGTCAGCAGCTGCACCATCTCCATTAGTGGTGATGATGTGAGTGTGAGACACGGCTCTTCTCCCTCAGATCCTAGGTGGAGAGACTGTGAAGCCACCTCTTAGCAAAGCTAGTTTTTGACTCCTAAACCAAATCTTTTTCCTACTGAGAGGGAATAAATTTGGAACCAAACTCTGACGTTTTTACAGACTTTCCTTGTGGAAGATAACCACCCCTTAGGTTCATGTGTTATTTATTGAGGAATAGTTCATTTTACTCCTCTACCCATCAAATGTCTCAATAGCTCAGTAACACCTACCACAGATGAAACAGGTTGTCTTTAGTATTTCCTCCTTTTTCTGCTTTTCACTCCTGAGATCAGCAAATGTATCAATGATGACTCCAAAGATTAGGTTTAGAACAATAATTATCACAATGAAGTAAAACAGAAGATCATAAACTACTCGTGCAGCAAACAAGGGCTCCTGAAACAATAACAAGGTTGCAATAAGATATAAAAATAGCACACTTCTGAAATATTAAACATTTTCACGTTAGCTCAAGCAAAGCTGCGAATCTTTCTAGTCATATGCCAAATTCTGCTAGCCTTACTCAAATAGAGAGGGACTACCTATGTGACTAAGTAAAGAAGATTTGGCTTCATGTGCTTTATCGCTTTGGGACTCCTGCTGTCCTTCACGTGGTTTCACACAGCACGAAGAAGAGACCAGTGTGCGTACCGGATGCAGTGTAGATGCATGAGTGTAGTGCTCGATTGAAGGTAATTACCATGCCAGTACAGAAACAGGGAGATGCAGTTTCTAGCACCCACTGAGAGCAATAATAACTCTTCTTAATACTGCCTTGTGGCATGCAGGGATATGCTTACAGTATGTCTTTGTGGAATAGTCCAGACCGAAGCCAAGTTTGCACACCAAACAACTGGAAACCAGGGGAGCATGCTTGCGCCATGCCAAGCCCAGGCTGCTACACTCTGTGCCCAAGCAGGGCATGTTGATGGTTTTAGCACCGCGCTAATGCAGTCATATGGCTGTAAGCTGGCTCAGAGTGGGCAGACCTACCTCCTGTCTTTTGGGAACACAACATGCACGTGCACGCACACATACATACGCACAGGCACGCACACATGCATGAAGCGCTCATATTCCCCAATTCATCATACTCTCATTTTTACATCATAACTACTTTCCTTCTTGCAGAGGCTGGACTCCCATTGACACCTCTAAAAATAGCAAAGTTGTTCTGTGGCAAACAGGAGACAACACTCAGTGTAAGGAGGAGGAACATAAAACCCACATTTTTCACCATGGCACTGAATTGGAAGTCACTGATTTTCTCAGTTTTCCACACATTCATTGGGATAATAGTGCTACCCTTTGTGAAGTGCTTTAATGTAGTTAGCCTTAAATAGCTGCCAGGTGGCAAGGGTAATTTTCAAAGTCTGTAAGTGTTTACAGACTTCATGAGGATGGCCTATGGTTCCTGTAGAACCTCCTAGTCCATGAGCTAGGACCTAGATTCCTACTACCAGCACAAGGAGCTCTTCCATCCAGATCTGAGTTATTTGTCTCCGGACTCTTACAACACCTGCTGAGATCCTACTTGTGAATTTAATTCTTGTGTTATGGTGTGTGTCACCAAACAAAGTGCTGCTAGATTGCCTTTATTTATGATGTTCTTTTTCAACTTAAATAAAAATGCATAAAACCACCCAAATAATATTAGTCCTTAAATGAATTGATTTTTGGAAGAAACTTCTGGAAGAGGACGTATATCATGATATACGAAATTCTGTTTTGACTTCAATGGTAGTTAAGTACAAGTAAACAACAGGACCTATTCCAGGGCAGATGCCATGCTGAATTTCAGCTAAAAATACCCCTTATGTACTGCAGTGGAGAGTCTTGACATACACTCATCAATCGGTCAACCCCTTTCACAAGTTCGCATTTATAATTCCTAGTGTAATAGAAGAGCGATCCAATCCACGATACGCTCCAGTTTTCCAGAAGGGGTAAACTATTACCTAGAGTTCCTTTCACTCTTCCCATTAAATATTCCATCTGGAATGTAAAAGTTACAAAGATAAATCAATTGCTTGACGTTAGAGCAGACTACGTACAAACAGTGCCTACAACCTCCAAAAACTGCCTTTGGCATTCATGAGATGCACAGGGAGTAACGCATTTCCTCAGCCAAAACACTTACATCTTTGGAAGGCTTTCTGAGCACGTCTCCCACACCACCACCATTCCGCAGGCCCTGGTTTAATACGGTCACAATGCACATGAGCAGGGTGTCACAGGTCCTTTCTATTCCATCCTCCTCCTCTTCACCTGCAAGCAGAAGGAGAGCAGCAACTTTAGGAACGACAGCATCAAACAATCACTCGTCAAACAAAGCCACAATCCTGTATTAGAGAAAGCAACTGCAACACACATCTGCCTTTCATATTCTCCAGCTAGAATTTCCCTCATCATCCCTACCCATTTGCACATTGCCGCTGGTGACATACTTAGGCACATCAGGCTTACTTAGCCTGGAGAGAGAGAGAGAGAGAAAATCCTAAGTGGTTCTCCCACCAGTGACTCTGTTAATGACCCAGAGCTGCCATCTCTATTCACGGGAGTACCCCTTCTCCTTGGAAGCACTCCCACTGCTTTCAGTACGACTGCTTTTTCAGTGGGCCTCCTAAGCGCGCAGCTGACACACACAGGAGAAGCAATATAAACACAGAATTAGAAGCCCGTTCGTAAAGGGATTGTCTTCCTGTGAAATCATTCCTCTACCTACTCATGTACAAGCCAAGTCATGTTAGCATTTCAAATCATGAAGGAGGGGCTGGCTTTTATACGAGTAAATCTGTCCATGATCTTTCCACTAGCACACATGCCCAAGCGCAGGTCTGATATACAATAAATGGAAAGACTCTCCCTGACCTCAGCTCGAAAACTTGGATTCTATTCTTATCTCTGCTGCAGAGCTGCTGCGTGGTTTTGGCCGAGCCACAGAGGGTACTATTGTGCCGGAGATATTTCGACGTGCAGAGGAGCTGGGATGGAACACCAGTCCCCGGGGGGACTTCGTCCGCCCTGGCCAGAATTCCTCCCACCACGCACTCACCCCCATGCTGCGGCTGCATCAACAGCCGCCTTTTGAAGAGCCCTGCTTGAGTCGTTCCCTGCGTCCTGCTGGCTCGCACTGAAGGGTCAGGACTGTGACTGCCGTTTCTCCTGCCTTCCTCTCTTTTTAGGCATCTGTTTGCTTAAGCGGCGAAGGCAGCAATTCTCACTTGGTTTGCTTCGTGTGCTTATTGTAACATAGTTTAATAAATAACAACATCCTGCTGCGATAGTTAACTGAAACAGCATATTTAACAGCCCCAAACCACCACATCTGGGGCACTGAGATAGACTTTGATAAATTGAATGGACGGAAAGCACTCACATTACAGATGAGCAATTTGGATTTAAAACACGGGTTCCCAAATTGCGGTTTACGCATCATGATTGGTCTTTGCAGAACAGGGCTGGTACCTGCTGCCTTTGCCACCACTGCTTTTGCTACGCAAGCAAGTAAAATGAGAAAGAACTCCTGATTTAAGGAACTCTTGAGTAAAAAGAAAAGCAAAAGCAGACATCAGGATAGACTTCCCTGCTAAACTATACGGTTGTTACACCCACTACTACCACTAATAACTTCAATTTTTTTTTTTAAAAAAATGCTTAAATATTGGAACTAAAAGGATTGAAACAATAAACCCTTTTTTTCTCTGACACATCTGGAAATTTTTTACTAACACTGTTATCTTAGTCATATCAATTAATCTCCTCTGCTTTTGTACCTCGCTATTATTTCCTCCTCCAAACATTACTCCATCAATTTTTTTGGAGGTAATAGATGTGCATGAGAAGATGACCATCCCCAAGATAAATTAAAAGCCTTTATACAAGCTTTATATATAGGTTCTCTTTCTTTTAGGCAACTACGAACAAGACTTTTACTGTTCACAAGACCAGGGTCAGGTGCTGGAAACAGCAGGTGGTCAGATTCTGGTGAACGGTGAGGATAAACCAGGGCTGCGAACAGGAAGCTGCCACACCAGAGAGAGTCATCTGCTAGAAAAGCTAACTCACAACTCTGCATGTCCACCAAGATGCAAATTCAGAGCAAGCCCAGACACAAGATACCACTCATCAGCTGGCTGGCACATCTTACAACACAGAGAATCAGCATCCCACCCTGCACCCAGAAGAGCAAGCTCAGGTTGCTCTTTGCCAGAGAATCAGACAGCAGGCAGCCCAAAGTTGGCAGAAACCTCCAGTGTAGCTACGTAGGCTGTGGGGAGTGTACAGACATCCGTATGTCTACTCTACTTGCACTCTCATGGATGGAGCAACACAAACTGCTTTCAACCTGTGAGCCGGATAACCCTACAGGCACATGTTCTGCCCCAGCTGGTTTGCCCCGGTGCTCAGCAGTGCTCACAGCCCAGACTCAGCCCCTGTTGACACAGACTATGCCAATACTACCAAAAGGAGTGGATCTGTAGAGTGAAATGTTGCTCAGGACCCAATGTCAACACTAATTGAGGTTCAGGGGGTTTTATTTGCAACCAGCTCCAGCCTGGTGAGTGGCCCATTAGTGGCTAGACCTCATTAGGTAAGTCATCTTCTGATTAAGTTTAATTCAAAGGTAAGGCAGGTTAAGCACTAAGACCACCCCACAATGTTCATCACAGGATAATAAGTGGGATTATAGGAAGAATTACTTCAAAGATCTTCATCCGATGGCCCCCAGCTACCCGGCTTCTGGGCCTGACCTCCAACAGAAGCACAGGTAGGGGAGACACACAAGTGCCAATGTGGATCTAGCTGAACTGGCACAGAGCAGTACCAGACCTGTGAGTGGAATAAGTCTTCGAAAATTTCCCCTTTTACAGGTATCTGTGCGCCTTTCTAGCACAGGTCTTTATGTGCTACAGAGTGCAAAGAGCCATGCACTGTAGGATGTGAAGTTTCTTTAAGTGATTAAGTGTTTCACCAGGCAAAGACTTAAGTGATATGGAAATGTCATTGGGGTGAGGAGTGAGAGACTCCGAAGGGAGATGAGACAAAATATTTTTGTGCTGACAGCTCAGTGCAGCAGTGAAGCAGCAGGCTGTAGACAGAGGACACTCTCTGAGCAGAGCAGACTGGCTCCCAAGTTGACTCCTCAGCAAGATGAGCAATGACTGAGCACATGTTCAACCAGTGACATTCAAGGTAGAAGCACAGTCTCACCAGAACAAAAGATTAGTGCTGATCTGATATGAAAAGCAACATATTTATGTCTCCACTCTGGACCTGAGATGCCATTGAGAAAATTTTATGTTTCCTACAGACAGCTGTAGACTTCATGCTGCTACAAGGTGAATCCCACCAAATCTCAGGCTGAACTGCCTTTGGATTCCACCGCACTCTTGCTTCTACCAGGAGAGAAATCTGCCCCAGGAGAATACCCAAAGCAGAGGACTACTTTTTGACTGGTGATTCACTGGCTAAAACGAGCATAACTCTTCTTGCTGAATATTGTTTTTTAATGTTACTGGATTAATAAAACTTCTCCAAGATTAAGTGACTGCCCTTAAATGTTTTGTATAGACCCCTTTCATTATTGTTTAATTTTAAAGAAACAGTATCCAAACTGTAAGAAATGTGAGATTTCTGTCATTTAAAGAGCTCAGCAAAAGCCACACTGCATCTCTTCTAAGTGATTGATTACTCTTTGAATGCAGCAGCTTTGCCCATAGCTCTTAGATTGTTTTCTCCATCTAGTCAGACAGCTTCCCGTGTTGTTTATGAGGCCTGTTTACAAACCAGCTGGGGAGAAAAAGCCTACTTTTACAGCCCTCTCCCTGATACCCTTGATCCTAAAAACTCAAAAATTAGTAGTGGAAGAATAAAGCATGTGAAACAACATTATACTGGAACACAGGATAGGAAGGGACCGCTTATGTCCTCAGTTTCAGCCCCCAGCAACCACAGTCAACTGTGGCAGTAAATATTTTAAGCCTGTAGACCATCTACTGTGCAACCCCCGCACTGCAAAGGCCACAACACACTAAAACAAACTTAACACCTGTAGTGAAAGGTCAACCACCACAACTGGACTGTGCCACAGGAAGACAGGAGGACAGATGGAGTAGCACCACCACCAAAGGTCCCTGTCTAGCAGTGCTTTTGGCCAACAAAACTCCTGACCAACCCTGTAGCCTCACACTACCAAAGAGGGCAAAGCACTCTGTCTGCTTGATCTAATAAAAATTCCTTCCTGACCCAATATCTGGTAACTGGTATCCAGCAACTGTCCCAGCAGGACACACTGGTCAGACCTTTTATTTTAACTGCGCATATTTAAAGTTGACAGAGTCCTTCTGACATACAGATCAGATTCATAATGGAGGTATCAAAGTAAAACCAGGTGGACTCATCTGCTGAACCAAGCTCTTCACTTGCCACAAGCACGAAACAACACAACTTGGCTATCGCAAGAAAGGCTTGCAACAAGTCTGCGTTGCCTTGCATTTGCCACAAGCTAAGAACGCAGAGATGGACTGCTGCCTCTGCTTAGCTGAGCCACAGGAACTTGTTAAGACATAGTAACTTGATCCTGGATCTGGGCTCTTAGGTCTTCTGGCTACACTACAACCTTGGCCTAGAAGCATGTAAAAAGTATACACAAAAGCTTGCCGATAATATGCTACGCCATTAAAATCAACTCTTGTTGCACTAAATGGATCTAATAGTGGCTCAGTGTGTGCAGGTGAGGATGCTACAGATAAGCAGCAAGCTTTTTTCTCTCAGCAAAGTCATCTGGAAAGAAGCGACCTGTACCTTAAAGCATAATGATTCAGCAAGCTCTTTAACTAACAAAATTAATGTCAATGCAATTGGAAATCAGATGTGGGAAGCACTTGCATTAAAAGCAAGCTGCCAACCAAGCTCCAAGCCTTGGGGAAGTTGAGCGCTTCTGACTTACCATAACGATCATTGCTTCTCGTACTAGCAAAAGTCTCCGCAATAACAACAGACAAATCAGTTCTAATTCATCATCAGTTTCGGGGAACTTTTGTACTAACCTGGGTTAATAATGGGGATGCTTGTGGAACAGTTCTCTTTTGCACAGGCTCCCACCATTGATGTGAGGGTTGTAGTGGGGACTTCACCAATACCTGTGCAAAAAGTGGGATTTGGACAAAAAGACAGATATTGCATTGATAAAAAGTTTTAAATCGTTATTTTCTAGAAGTGAATCACTGATCTGCAAAGTTGAGAAGAAAAAGCAGAACAAATTATACCACCAGTTCCTCCTTCCTCAAACAGTCTGCCTCAACAGCTCAAAGCAATCACAAGGAACAAAAACACGGTTTTATATTTACTGTATATCACAGCTATTCCCATTTCATCTCCTGAAATTAATGAATCTACATCAAATGCTGCTACTTCTGGTTAGAACAAAATATATTCAAAGCAAGAAAAAACTGTCAGATACGAAAATATTGTCAGTTTTAAAACCATTAGATAAATTATTCACAAAAGCTGACAAGAAGGACACCAAGCTGATGTTCAGTTATCCTGAATGTAGAATATTTAAGAGTTTTCAAGGATTATAACACAGTTTGGTACTCATTTGTAAATATGTATGGGTTTGTGTAAAACACTAATTTAACATTCCCAAAGTGGGTAAATGTGTACATCAGCTTGATTTTATCAAACCAATTTTATCTTGTGCATCTTCAACAATTTTCTGCATTTCAAATCAGAGATACAAAAAGGTTTAAGGAGAAAAAAATGAAGGTGAAATCATATAACCAAAGTAGCAGCCTAAGACAGTCTGTGTAACACAGAAAACATTCACTGTGACTTTCCCTTTGTGCCACTTTATAACGAAAAAATTTAAAGCACTTGTCTTGGGATGCATGATGTTCCACCAGTATATCGCCAGCATATTTTCTTGATGAGTTTTTTATCAGGAATGGCAATGTATAAAGCCAGCAAGAATATACCCACACCACAAAAATCTGCCAAGAACCCAAGAGAAGAAACACAAACACACATGAACCGCTGCACTGGACCAGCCCAGTGCTGCATGTAGCCTCGCACCCGGTCTTCTACGATGGCCACAATTACCTTTCAAAGTAAAACTTCAGATCATAAATTCTGTCCCAAAAATGAACGGTAAGTCGCATATAAGCCAATTTAGCCCTTTTAAGATTATTGGCGGCAAAAAGCAAGGTGTGTTAAAGAAATTCAACAAGTTCCTGTGTTTTCATATGGCATCCAAACAGCTACATGAGTACAACATGCCCATGAGTCTTGAATGAGCTTTGCCTTGTTGGTGTGCTTTAGGTCCTGAAAGAACATATTTAGGAAAAACCTGGCAAACACTGAGCGCAGACAGTCTGGGGTGAACCCCACAAGTTTTTCTGTGCTTATGTGCAGGTCTGAAGAGCTCAGCATTTGGGAAAACCATGCCTCTGTGAATTAAATCACAAGCTACCCTCAGGTAACTTCTAAGCAGACAGTTACTTCTCTGCCCATGCTCCCAGCAGGCTGGTTGGCAGCATATACAAAGATCTCAACCGACCAGACCTGGCCTTTTTTATTAGCAAAGCAAGTCTGTAACTCTGTATCCACATTGGTAAAATCTCTCATTCCAGAAAGTTGAAATCCTGGCCTTTTTAAAACTGGTTAAAAACCTCCCAATGACTTTACTAAGCTAGGATTTCACACTAATGGTGATGTTTGTGAAACACATACTGAATTGAAAAGATGCTCCAGGAAATCCCCTATCAGCAGAAGCGTGAATTCTGTAATACATTTCTGCTGAATAAACCTTAAAAAGTAATCAAATGAATACATCTATTGAACATGTTAAGATCACAGGCTTCATGCAGTACACAGAAAAAAGAAAATACTATGATCTGCTTTTAAGGTGGGATGAGAAACAATAGAATCCACTTTGTGTTACCCTTCCAAATACTTAATAAATTTAGATATTTTTTCTTTTTATTTTAGCATGAGTTAGAATAGAAAATGTAATAAATCAAGTGTGAGTGTTAGATTTTCGTATTTCAACAGATAAACCTAGTCTAAAACAACCCTACACATTACATTTTACCCAGAGATTTAATTTAGTCCTAAGGTATAATGGAGTTAGTTCTGCTCCAACAGACACAAAAAAAATAAACTTCCTTAGAGGAAAGTTAGGGTAGACCACAGAAAAGGTGTATGTCAGAAGCAAATTTTAATAGAAAAAACAATACCTGCAACAGGGGTCCTGATTTTCAACCTGTCCACCTCCATGATAAAGTCATCTTTCAAGAAGAGGAACCCAATGATGGAGAAGAGATAAACTAGGATGAGTGCTAGCACCGCAGTGAGGATAATGGAACGACCATTCCGGGTAACACTTTTTATCACATTTAGCAATGTCTCTTCTCTGTACACCAGATCAAACAGCTGGGAAAAACAAAGAGTAGAGGAATAATGAATACAAATGAGGCAATATATGGATGCTACACAGGAAAGCAATCTGAACTTCCAAAACATGCATCTAGCCACATTCTAAATTCTCAGCTTCATAAACACACAATTCACATTGATTTCAGTGGGAGCTCGGCATGCTTATAGGAGGAATTTATCTCTGAACTTTAAATTTAAAGACAGATGATAGCAAAATCCAAAGCTGCAAAGCATACATTATATATGAACCTGATCCAGACGCGGCTAACAGTTACCAACAAGATTCATTGTTTCTCCATGTTCAAAACCAGCCTAGATTAAACTTAAAAAACAATGTCTTCATACTATGGACCTACATCTACAAATTAATTTTTCATGTTATCTCCCATCTGATAAACATGCATGGGTTGCAACCAAAAAAATGCACTCATGCGTGCAAGTAATTACATGTCTGTAAACTGTTTCTTTGAGCTCAGGGCATCATTTAAAAGTCACTCACATGTACAACAACGATTAGGGCCATCTCTTTTTTAGGACAAAGTTACATTTATTGCGCTGTTTGTATAAAACTGGAAACTTCTATTCTTTACCCTGCACTATATGCTTTCCTGGTATTTAACTTTAAAGAAAAGTATACATTAAGATAATACTGCTTTAAATGTCAAAGGCCTAAAATAGCAATTAAACACGCTAAGAGCTTCTCAAGAAGCTATAGCTTTTTTTTCTTTTGCAATTCTATTGATGTTCCATAGTGCTTTGGACCTTATCTATAATGTATGTATTTCCACTTCAAAACACACAGATTACAGATATAAAGTGACACACTATGATTTATCAAAATGGTCCACAGAAGAAGGTATTAGTCACAATTCACAAGATCTGAAATCCACAGCCTTGTGAAAGGATTAATAATAAAGGAAGAAAGAGGAAAGACAGTTATCATTCATTCAGGACAAGAAAAAGCTTAAAATGAGGAACAATATTTCCAAAGTGAACACCTGGAAGTAACTTGGGAATGTGAACAATCATAACATCCAGGAATCACGGACATTTGTCAATAGCAGTCACTGAAAAAAGTAAGTACATAAAATGTTTCTTAAATTACTTGGCACTTTGGAAAGTATTTTAAGGTAGAGATCACCTTACTCATTGAAGGGATAACAGATAATTTGCTGTGCATTTTTTAAGCAAGAGAGTAACATCCATTTGAAAAGTGTCCTGCAGCTACAGCCACAAAATCTTGGCTCCTTTGAAATCTGCCCAAACTCTGAAGCTGACTTTAACATCAAGATCTGAAAAACCTGGCTTCAACAGGAGCTCTAGTAGAGTAAGGACTGAACCCCTGAAATTTTTAGCATGTTTAACACACCTCTGAGAAATGCTGGGAGGGAGCTCACTGCTTTTCAGGGAACTGAGAAAAATACGACAACGCAAAAGTGAACCCATGTAAATGACCACAATTTAGTCAGTCTTCCTACAAGTTTCAGACGTCCCCGTATAAAGCAAAAGAATTAGAAAACAAGAGCAGTGAAACACCTTTTACTGCTATTCAGCATGAAGGGAGCAGTTAGCTGAGTTTAGCATAATTTTGTATGATTCATTTTCATTGCACCTGTATCATATTATAAAAAGGCATTCCATCTGGATAATGGCAACAAAAGAAAATGAAGTGGGATACATTTAAAGTGATGAATCTTCCTGCTACACCAGAGGCATGCTGGCCCTATTTCCCAAGTAATTTATTTTTTTTTAATTTATTTTATTAGAGCTGCAAGATGAACTGAGGAATGGGATCTTTTGGTATAGGTATGATGCACACACCAGTGGACAACTGTCCCAAAGAGATTATGCCTGACACAAGATACAGGAACAATGTACACATAATGTATGTATGCTGGGGAGGGGTGGGAGAAAGAAGTGGGCTGCATGATTGTCTGAAAAGAAAGGGGCAAACTGTTAACTCTAAAACAGATAAAATCAGTCCTAACAGAAACAGGTTCTAATGAGAACAGCAGCTCCTAAGGGGCAGCAACACAACGGCAAGCTAAAAATACACATGATTTGGCTTGATTGTCAGGAAGAAATTGAAGACAGCTGCATGTGTAACGGTATTTTCTATTTTTGCAAAGTTTTCCCCTCCACAGAAGCACATACTTACCAGGAAACTGTAGAAGAATTCGTGCACGCAGAGGCCCAGCATGCAGACGAGGACATATGCTACGTGATAGAGAAAAGCCATGTCCATGATGACCGCTCTGTAGCCACGGGTGAAAGTTCCACGGTTCCCAACAAAGCTCACTAGAAACACTATTTTGTTACAAAGCTGTGGGAGGGGTAACAAAAGCATCAGAAAAATCCTGTTATTTACTGCTGGCATTGCTGCAACATGCACAACAGTCTAGATAGGTTGCTTTGAGTAAATGCTCAACTTATAGATAGCTGGAATGAGATGAGAGAAATCCAGCTCCCAAGGTACACTGGGAAAGAGCCCATGAGAGTAAGTGGAAGAGCCTTACCCCTCTAACACTGCACTGTGCCTCATTACATTGTGATTTATTTCTATAACATTAGTGAGTAGGTAGGATTAATGTCATAAGGCATTAAAAACACAACTGGGGAGTGAATTCCTAACAGTTTTGAGTTTAGACCAAGACCACGTAAGAGCAGCTGGGCATGCTACTACAAAGAGAACAATAGTAACACAACAGAAAGTGTGTGGAGTGTGCGTGAGATCTACCACTTCCTTCAGATCACATGTTTTTCTATATAAAATCCCTAGAAGACATTACTGGGGGCATTTTGGAAGTATAGGATTTAAGCAACAGCACCAGATTCTCCCTTGCTCCTGAGCTTTGCCTGCATGCTACAAAAGGGGCTAACCTCATCTGTTTGGCAGTCCAGGACAAGGAACGAGGACTCAACATGTTTCTTTTCTTTCACAAATTTGACATAGGCAAGCACTGCTTACTGTCCTTTACTTTTGACTATACGTCTGGGTAGTTTTAATTATGTGAAATTCTCACAGAATTGGTGGCAAATAGCCCAATACTTTGCCGGCTCGTGCTAAGGTGAATTAGAACTGTAGCAGTCAGGCAGAAATCTAAATACACGACTTGTGAGTGTGACTCTATATCCTACCGAGCTCAGTAAACATCCAAACTTACTCATGTCTAAGTTAAGAGATCTGGAAAAGGGCTGAGAGAATTTTTAATTTTGAAAACTTTTTTCTTCTCAAAGATATATTTAAGCTCACAGAAGCGTCTCACAAATTGTGTCAATTTTACTGAGCTTATTGATATATTTTGGTATAAGTATTGGTATTATTTTTTTAACGTGAGAAACTGTAAATTTGATTCCTCCGAGCAATATTTCTTTAAATTTCATATTGTTTTTATTTTTAAAATATTTGCATATGCACAAAACCAAAACAGCCTTTTTTCTTAGCTTCCCACTTTGCTGATACTGCTGTTTCAGGATGACTGAAGATGATTTAATTTTTTTTTGGCTTAACCAGTGAACCAGAAAAATAAGTTCTTTGCACAGCTCTAATCAAGGGCTTTTTTTAATAGGAGACCCTTAATATCTCTGCTTCTGCTGAAAGGGAAATTCTGCTTGCTTTTTAAGTACTTACATTAGCAGCACCAAGAAGTATCAAGGTAGGACCAAGCCCTATTGTATATATAGACCTGAGAATAACAGACACCAAAAAGGGTCGAATACCAACAGGCTTGGAGATGAAAAACAGCATTGCCGTACAAAACGCCACTGCTATCCAAAGGAGGAGTGAAAACAGCGGAGAGAGCGTGCCTGTATAGAGGAGAAAGGGAGATTTGAGAGAGGCATCTTTGGAGACTCCATTTTTCACCACGAAACAGATCCAAAAGATCAATTCCTTTGCCAATATTGCTAACAAAAAGCGTGATTCATGTATCACAACTGCTGACCACAACCCGCCCTAATTGCAGCAAGAGCTATTATCATCCTAGTATTGTTGATTTTTGCACAGGTAATAATAAGAGCAGCTAATGAAATTTCCATTAAAATCCAAGGAGTGCTTGGAGATGAAACAGTTTACCCTTCTCCTGGAGCAAGCTACTAATCAGCTCCCTTCTGCAGGGATCATTAGGGCTCCTCTGGTCTAATTCCATGATTGCTCAGCTACAGAAATAGCCGGTCCTCGGGGCGACGCAGCAAGCGGCACCGCGCTGCAGTGTCACGTTTTGATCCCCAACAGCACCAAAGCGCCCCGGTTTTAGAAAAGCAGCTTTCTTCTGAATGCCTGTGGGTGGTTCAGCAGGAGCCTCCGCCTCTGCACGGGAGCAAGGCACTTGCCGCAGCGGGAGGCAGCCACGGGGTCTCGGGCAGGAACAGGCAGCATCTGCATTGCCGAGAGCAGCTGAATAGCTGCGCCTTGCTCCTGGGGAGGCAGTGGGTCCCAGGTCTTGCTGAGCTCCTGCGGGCGTGTGAGCCACTGCCTTCGGAGTCAGTCTCTTTGCCGCTCTGCAAGATGCTGGCTCCAGGCTCTCCCCGAGTTTTGAGCGATGCCCCTATTTTCCCTCTCTCCTCTGCTTAAAGCCGTGGAAACGCACCATGTTGCTGCGATATAAAAAGCACATTCAGATCTCGGGGCACTGTCACACTTGTACACTGACTTCTATTGTTATCAGATGAACTGAGAGGTCAGTGACGGGGAAGAAGGGAATAGAAAATTTAGCTAGACTCACAATAGAAATCCTGCTATCTCTTTGGCAACAGATACACAGCTGAGCAGCATCAGTGGGATTAAAAACAATGAGATGAGGCCCTAGCCTCAATGTTCAGATGGCATCCAAACTTTCCCAAAGTTCAGGAGGGTTTATATCCTTGGCAGGAGGTTCAAGGTCGGCTCTGTCAGATAGTTTCTTTGCCAACAAAATTTGGAAACTTTTAATGGATCCTAAAAAATAACTTCCAAGTGGATCTGAAAGGCGAGGCCAAAGCACGCAGTGTTTCTTTAACAAATCATTTTTCCTTCTTCCCTAACTGCAGGTCCAACAATTTCACGTTGCAGAACCCACACTGGTAACGTATGCAGACACGCGCGCCGCAGGCAGGGTGTCCTCATCGGCAGCGCAATTTCACTTATGTCATGTGATGTAAGAACTGCAGAAGGCTACTAAAAGGCAGCATTCTTGGGATGAGTGGATCAGCCCAGGCACCTCAGACATCTGAATATGGGTGGATTTATGCAAGGTGAAGGGGAAAAACGGGAGACAAGCTCCATCCCTTAGGTTTTGGTGGAGGGCGAGGCTGGAAGTAAGGAGCCTGCTTGACCCTGCTCATCCCATTTGGCCACACCTATTGTTTATCCCTCATTTTTTGCTTTTAGAAGCACTAGGAACTGGAATCCTGAAATGCGCTACCACGGAAATCACTGGATTACTGGGGCCACTTAAACTAATACTACATAAATCTGCTGTTCAAAATAAGTATTAATACCTATTGATTGCAGACCAGAGGATTTCCATGAGTATAGACTAGCTAAAATTCAGTAGTTTAAAAGGTTTACTTTAAACTCTTTATTTCTTCTCTTATCCTGCATGGGCTGTAACGTGTGCGCGCTCCAAGCGACTCTGGTTTACAAACAGGAAAGCACTAAGTACAAACGCTTCCCTTTTACACGGCGCAGCCCCGCACACTTTGCTTCGCGAGGCTGGGGAGATGCCTGCGCCATGACCTGCAGAGACCACCCCGCAGGGTGAAAGTGCAACGTGGTCTCCCTGCCAATATACTTTAATCTGCTGCCTTTCTGTTTCGCCAGCCAACAGGAATGTTGGCTGGTGCCAACTCCGGTGTTTGTGAAAAGCACATGTATCTACTAGAAGCTGGACTGCTTCCACCAACCCAGTTCACATGCCATCAGACAGAGGTGACTTTCAGTCACATTACTGACTGGGACTGGACACGAATCAAAGACCCAGAGGTGAATGGCTCTACTCCCGTTACCAGTGTTCTGAACTATTTAGTCTCCTTTATCCCAATTAAGCTTGTTTTGGATTCAAAGAGGCATCCTGCTAGTCTGCTGCATTTATTTAATGAAATTTATTATTTGCTGTATTTCCTGTGACATGTGATGGAGCAGAGACAAAATCATAAAGCGTATTTTTATATAATGCATTTATCGTCTGCAACAGTTATGTCCTTTTAACTCAACAAGTAAAACAGTCAAAACCCAACAAGCTAGTTTTCATTCTGTCTATCTTTAAGACTGCAAGTCATTCAAAATGGTCAGTTTCAAGGAATCTCTGTCCCTTTGCTGCCAGGAATCCTTCCTTAGCTCAGAAGCTGTAACTGAACGTGTGCAGTAGTACACTGCAATATGGCAATATAAAAAGAAAAAAAAAAGAAAAAGAATTAGCTGAGATCATCTAGATAATCTTCAGCTTAGCAGCTATGTTCTGTCCATTTTGCTTCACATTGCATGGGACATGTGACACACAGAAGATCAATTACCACATTTCAGACAACATCTGGTACCTACTTAGAAGATACTAAACGGCTTCTGCAGATACAAGCATATCTGAAGATGCAGTTTTATGTAACTGTTACCTTAGAATGGAAAGCATCTAAAATTAAAAGGAAAAATAAAACCAGACTCCACTTGCCTTCATCTCCATCATCTCCAAAGGGGTAGAACAGAGCAACTGCTAAATTGATGAATACAGCAAGGTTGAAGGAAATGCTCCCCCAGAGAGAGATGTGTCTGGAGAACCAAAACAGGGGTGGATTATCTAGAAAGGGAGTAAGAGTAGCAATCAATGAAATGAAAGCAGGCAGGAACTCAATCAGTAATGGTCTCAAGGGAATTAAAAAATACAGATTAAGGAAGAAAATGTGCCAATCTTTAAAATTAACTAAAATAGAGAAATATTAAGCATAGGCTTGCCATAAAACATAGTTTCAAGCAGAGCTTTTAATCCAAAGATCCCAATACAGTTTATTATATATGAGACTTTTGCCTCTGCTAAGATTTTGGTAGTGATTTTAGGCTTTTCACCTGCCTCTGAAACTGTAGCCTTTGTGCATGGAGACACAAAATCAAGCAAACACACACATTTTAGCACTCTGAGTGACAGTCAATCAGAACACCCAGAACAGGTCATCCAGATGACCCATTTGGACCGAGTACACTGATAACATTATTCAAAGAACAATGGAATAAGCAAAGTTGCAGAACGGTGGTATTTCCCTCACCTCCGTCAAACTAAATACACCTATATCTACTTTAGGGAATAGCGTAAAATTTGGTCTGACTGGGATTTGGTTCTATGAAAGCTGACTACTTCCTGCATGATCCTCAGATATCCAGAGTTACCTGCTGACAAACAGCTTTGTACTCCTGCTTAAAAGGACTCAAATGAAGCCAGGATCACCATTTGTGAAGTGCTGTAGAAGCACACAGAAATAGTCTATATCCCAAAGAACCCGTAACCTAGTTAGAAAATACTAAAAAGGGAAATAGGGCAAAACAGGGTTAAGATTTTGTGTCCAGAGTCACATGAACAATTCCGCAAAAAGGCCAGGAACAAGATCAGAGGGTATTAAGACCCAGGCAAGCACTCCATATGTATGACTGCACTACAATACGTTTAAATGAACATTTAAAACAAGATTCTACGTGCAATGGTGTGAAAACATTTCTAGCCAGAGAGGTTCATTTGAAGACGATGTATTCCTATTAATTAGATTTTAAAGTACTCAGAGTCTCCTGCAAGTATGCAGACAACATTCTTGACTTGCCTGCACCCAGCTAACTTTTTATAAACAGTAGACTCCTTCAGCTGCATATGACTATCTCAGGCTTTAGTCTAAATAGACTTTAATTGTGGTTAGGTAAATATTCAGATTTCATTGTGATAACCGTATGCTGTTGCCTGCTGAGATTTAAGCATTTGGAGCCATTGCAAATGACATGTGTCAATTTAAGCAATGCAGACTGCATGCTAAGAGACACATGGCTAAAGAATGAACCGAGCCTCAACCTGGATTATCTTTTTCAAACAGAAAAACACATGGAGACTTGTGGGCCATTCCACTGATGAAAGGAATTGAGGAATTTCTGTTCTGAATAAAAATAAACCAATTTTATTTGCTTATAACATTAGGCAGGTCTGGTCTATGTAAGTGTAGGGTTGGGCTCTTTTATTTGTGTTTCTTAAGCAAAACCCACAGATATGATTTTGTTACTAGAGTAATTTTTCTACAATATGGTGACTTTTATTCCCAAATAGACTGTGCAGATAGGGAGTTATTTTGGAATCGTTTATTTTTCAACTTCTATTCTGGTCAGTTTGTCAGTACAGACAAGTTCTTACAGTGCCACCAAGGGAAGCGGACCTGGGCCGAGAGGATTCATGCTGAAAACTTACTACTGCCTCTGAAAATTATAGCCTGGGAATTGACATTTATAAAAACTGCAACCAACATTCAAGTTTCCATCACATTAAGGATGCTACATTAAACCATATTGCTTTGACTATCCAAACTCCCTGCTGCTCTGACCATAGATGCTATTCTTCGCTTCCTTCCTAATCAATTGCATGAGGCTGCTGTGAGCAGCTGACGTGCCATCCCAACAGCATCTGCATTTTAGCAATGAATGCAGTGATCACACTCATGTGGTTTTATATACATACATACACAACTTTCTTCCTTACCCCTCAAGGATACTGCAGATGCTTAACTAGTTTGCAGCCTTGATTCTCTGCTCCAAAAGCAAAAGGCAGAGTTGACAGTGGCTGAGCTGGCAGGAGCTCCCTGTCCCCGGGACATTGGCAGTAGCCCCATTCCTGGTGAGGACCGGCGGCTGTAATGCCCACCAGTGAGCTAAGGAAGAAACTCAGGGTACCTGGCTTGGCTTCACTGCACCTCCTCCTCGTGTCCCTACTTTGATCCCTCCCTCATGATCTTGACTGTACGTGTCAGATCTGCAAGCAGCTCAAGGTGGTACATACGCCTCTCCCAGTGCCACGGGACATATACCAGTATGCACTACCGGACTGGGACATACTGCAGCCTCGTCAAGCAAGGCTGGCAGAGGGGAACTGACTCCATAGGAGCTGGGCAGATTTAAAGCAGCTGAGGTTCTGGTGAGAGATCGTTTTAAGTGACTGACATTTACAAGTTTTTTAATGGTCTTTTAGAAATCTGCAAACCTCAAGTATGTAGCTACAGATGTTTTTGTTAAATATTAGGGGCTTTGGCTTAATTAGGTGCAACTCTACTGAGTTTAGTAGAACTACACCCAGCTCATCCATCCCTCAGTTTAACTTTTGGAGACCAAAACATCATCTTGAACACATTACTTGTATTACTAACTGCTCCATATTATGCCTCTTTAATGATGACATGCAAGTGTCTCAGCTGACCTATACGCTGCTGACCTACACTCTCAAGCCCTGAACAGTTTTGCCTATTGCAGTATTGGAGTGAACAGAGAAAAGTGTATTACTAAAATGAAAGTATTTGAAAGCTTAAAAGCAGGGTTTCAGCATAATTAAGCTATTTTTTAAAATTGCAATACTTACTCCTAATTTTCTTTTGCCATTTCATCTCGTTGTACAGATCCTCTGTCTGTTGGAAAAAGTCATTGACTTTGCTCCCCTGCTCATCTCTCTCTGTCGTGTTGAATACCCGACTTTTGGATTCCCGGGTGAGGAATTCACAAATATTGGGGACAGGGAAGACAATCTGTTCCATTGTTCTATCGTGGCGAACAATCTATAAATAAAATGCACATTTTTTTAGGATCAGTGACTTTCCAACTATTTTGTCATATCTCTTCTTGTTCACAGCTCCCCTTTTATTTATAAATTAATGCATAAATTATTTGAACGTTACAATGAAGTTGAACCAATCAACTCTAAACATAGTAAAACTGCTTTTCTATCTCCAAAAGCCCTGAAAATAAGGTGGCAAATATATGTCTCAAGCAAAACCTAGGTTCAAACTTCCCCCAAATATAAAAAATGTTCTAATTCAGAATGCTTCAATTTTGTAATAAATTGAAACAGATCTCTCCCAGTAAACAGTGCAGAAGTTCAGGGGCTTTCTGCTCACACTACGAAATTCTTTTCTCACCTTGAGTCTATTTCTATGATAAGATAAGTTGTGAAGGTGAACGTGTAAAAATAGCACCTTGTTACTCAGACAATACCCACATCTTGTCAGTCTTTATCTTCTTGCTTGGCAAAAAGCAAGGGTTTGCATTGTTTGTATTTCAGTGCCTACCGAGTTATTGGTGAGTGAGCTAGATTTTATTCCATCTCACCACACTGTCATCAAAATTGCTTCCCCATTTTGATCATGGATTCTGCATTAGTAAAAATACAAAAATGGGTAGAAAACTCACCTTGACTCCTAGACCCATGGCTCTGTACAGCCACCAGTGAAAAAAACCCCACGCCACTATTTGACTTTCAAATAAAACAAATGAGATACCCTGATATAGGGGAGCTGTATCTGAAATGCCAAACAGGCCTGGAACTGCTTTCAGAGAAAGACCAGCAAACATCCATTTGATATAGCAGCAATGCCGGGTTGAGTTTCACTTTTCCAGTCACAGTCCTGCATTAAAGAACCCTCCCTTCTCTCTGCTAATGCTTATTTATTATGTGAGCATACTAAAAAAAACACCTGTCTTAAGTCATTTTTAAGAGTAACATAGTCAAGCACATTTGCATTAGAGATGAAGGATAATTATGCTCGTGCCTGCCCATGGGCATGCACACTAGGTGATATTTGGACAGGCAATTTTGAAGCGTCCTAAGCAAATAGTTGCGTCTCGGGCCAACAGTTGTGCAATGGGACTATGTGACTAAGCAGCTAAGCCGGCAGGGTGAGTGAAAGAAGCTGACAGCACATCTTCGATTCTGCCGGGGTCTCAAACGAAGAGGTAAGTTGCATGTGCTGCTCTGCAGAACGACATTTTAAAAGCCTCCCTGAGAATGAAGGCCTCCATATCAGCTCGAGGAATGGGCTTGGCAGCTATGAGGGTTGAGGAGATTTCAGGAGTTACACCAAGAAGCAGCTATTGGCCACATAAAAGCAGACCATAGTACTTGTTTAATGCCTAAATTTACAACCTACCCAGATAACTCGGCTGATAACTGCTAAGAGATACCTCAGGAGCACCCAAATATTAAAATATGTTAAGAGGAGCACTGAGCTGCCCTCTGGATAACCACAGCCATGGAGCTTCCATCTATCCTGTGGTGGGATAACATGACCAGTATTGGGCAAGAAGGATGGTGGGAAACAGAGGAGGACCCAGCCATGGCCTGCCTCGATGGCAGCCAGGACAATACTGACCTGAGGTGCTTGTGTCAGACTGCTCCCTCAGCACGCAAGCTCAGATCCAGTGTTGACAGAGCCTGGTAGCCTACTGAAGGTAAAACTATTGGCTGACATTCAGGCTGGGCCTGTGTGCAACCAGAACGTGCGGTTTTCATACTTGGCCAATTTTGGACCTGATACAGCATTTCCAAAAGAGCCGGATGCCGCCTCTTCCTGCAGTCTCTCACAGCAGCTGCCTTTGTACCGTAGAAATTGTCCTCCTTACAAAGTCACTAAGGACTAGAGACACGACAGTGCCTAACTCCTATCCTGATGCCTATAATCCCATGAAATCTGTAAGAGCACAGGATCTGATATAAGAGTTAAGAACGGAAATACCTCTGTGGATCTTGATCTAAATCCAGTCCACGGCAGGGGTAAAGTTTAAAATAGAGAACAGAACTGATGAACCAGGCCAAGCCTTGGTCTTTTAAACAAAAGCCATACCGAATGTCTACACCACTTCCAAACCTCTGTGTACTCCAGCCAAACTTTTAATTAGATCAGTTAGCATCACTGGCTTTGAAACTCATGATTATTTATTTCAGTGATGTACCGTACAAGGTTATTCTTGACTTCATGACACAGCTACTATCCACACTCATTATTTCCCTAACAAAACATGTTTGGTAACACACAGGAAAGCTACTGTAAAATGATTATTTGGAACCACTTTTAACATAGGTGAGTTCTTTTTTCTCCCATAGCCAAAAGCATATTATTCAAGCTTCTCCTTCTCATAAATAATCTACACCATTTGAATAAGCTTTGCTGTTCAGAAGCTTAAAAAGAGGTGATACACCATGCACAAGATACAAACTTGTCTCATGTTCAATCTTCTAGTAAGCAATTCTTTACCTCTATCTGTGCCGTATGATTGGCATAATACCTCAAGGCTTCATCTCCTTCATCGGGATCTGACCCTGGCTTCAGCATCTGTTGCAATGTTTTATTGTGACGAGCCAACTAGAAAAAGAAAAAAAAAATCTGATTTATGTCCTGCTGCTATGTTTTTAGCTTTATCATCTCCACTTAACTAACACAAATCCTCCTCCCCCCACCCCCATATACTTACATGCTCAACCCAGTGGGGCTCTTTCCACAGATAACAACAAAAATGTAATTACTTGAGAACAATAGAAATAATTTAGTCTTAAAAAGTCAGCAGCAAGTCTTCGGCTGAGATTTATGAAAGGCAGCTTAGCCTGCAGCCTAGATGGCTTTTGACAAATGCCAAAAAATTAGGCTGAATGCTTCTTTTCACTTAAGTTTAGCTATAAAATTTGCATACCTCTGACTAGGTAATTACATTTACAATTATATTTTCTCTTTGATTTCAAATGACTAAACTGTTCTTCACCATGTTGTAGCAGGTATTTCAGGGCTGCCGAGGTAAAGTCCGTAACTATTTCAGAAGCAGCTGGACTACAGTGGCAGCAAATGCATTCTTAACTATGTAGTTTATATACATAGCACATACGTGCACACACAAAACCACACAAATATGTACCTCTTCCTACAAGCTTTTACAAATTATGTACTTTACATGATTCATAAAATACATCTGTTCTTGCTGGCTAGTAAATATTTAAAATGCTCGATAGCTGCACGAAGTTTAATACTAGAATGACAGCAAATGCATTCGCGATGGCTTTTAGGTCAGTGAGAAACAAAGACTTAATTAGCAGGCGTGAGGAAATACTACTAAAATTGCAATTTTCCCTATATCGTAGTGAGTGGTTTTCATCCAGAACCTCTGAAGTGTTTTAAAGTGGGGGAAACTGAGGCAGGAAAGGAAAGGCTATCTTGCAGATGTGATCCAGGTCTTAATCACTACACAGACATTACCACAACAGACCAGACACAGGCATTAGCAACGAGGCAGGGACGGCACTTCAAAATGACCACAGGAACTAGGCTTTGAAGTGACGATCACCACAGGCGGGTTAGGATTGCACTACAGGAAATAACGCGGTATGTTGAGGAATTATAAAATAATTACAAATCTACAAAAAAGAGTGTCAGGGATCAAAGTCTAAAAGTAACAATGGATCTAAAGAGATATTGTAATAATCTAACCAGAAAGTGATCACGCTTGTTTATAAGCCATTTGCATGTCTCTCCATCCCCTTTCTAAGAACGGTGGGGAAGAGACACATATACAATTTACTCAATTTACTGAAGTGCCTTCGAATCTACTGATCAAAATAATTTTTTCTCCTGAATCTTGATACAAACTTATTAAAGATGAGTAAGTGGATATTAAAATAATTAAATTAATATTATCTTTAATATTAATTAAAGATAGTAAGTGGAATCTCCAAATCAAGAGAATACCAAGAAAGGAATATTCAAGAAGGACAAATGTATTTCCTACAACATCCTCAGGGACAGAAGTCTGCTTGGCCCCAACAGTAGAGCACTGAGCCAACGTGGCACAACATCAGCCTTTAATAAAAGGGTCACGAGCAGATATCCAGGGACACATGCAAAGAACCACATGGGGGAGAACTGAAAGCAATATTCTTTCCATCAGTAATAACTTTTTTACTCTAGCGAATGTATGGATAGTCTCATTAAAAGTGTTAATATCTTATGCAACTTCCATTTATTTTTAAGGCTACAAAGGAACACTAAGGCCATCTAACTAGTTGTTCTCCTTCACACGTGCCATATAACCTGTAGTAGTGTTTGCAGTATGCCCACATCATCATGTCAACAGGACGGCCTGAATTCATTTTCTAGAGGTCTTTTGCATCCCCTTCCATACATGCTCTAACATCATGGAGAAAAAAGACGAGCTTGTAGAAACAAGCTAGTTACTCTTTAAAAATTCCCTTTAAACAGTGTTACTGGTTTTGCCTTTCAGCTTTATTGAATGTCCCTCCATTTCTGTACAAGCAAGAGTGCCCAATTCACCTTCTCTGTATCATTCATCATTCTGTACACTACTGTCACATCCTCTCTTATTTGTCTCCTCTTTAAATTAAAACAATCCCTATCTTTCCCATCCCTCCTCAAACAGAAGACTCTCTGTGACTCAATTATTTTCCTTGTCCATCTCCAAATGCCCTTTACTTTGGCTATATCTCTTCTTTAAGATACGAAGAAAAGAACTGACTAGACAGAATGCAATCACACCTTGCTTGGAGTGATGAATTAGCATAACCAGAAGCAAATATATTCCCCTTTTTTTATCTTCTGTAATACAGAGGAACTTTGCCTGTATCTTGACCCTGTTTCTTCAATGTCGACCATTAAGATTTTGAGTTTTCTAATAAATGACAAGTCAAGGATGTATGGATAGTTCTTCTCATACTAAAACTATGCCAGTTTGGAGAAAAGGACATGCATAGGTTCAGAAATGTCCATCAGAAGCACAAAAGAATGCTTTTGTAAACGCACTCGAATTTGTATACAGAACTGGAAATTCCATTTGTGAACCATATGAAATCTCAGGGTATTGCTTCCTGATATGCTTTTAACTGTCCATCATTTTTACTGTAAAAGTATCTCTCGATAAACATCAGTAACAAAAGTTCCCTTACCACGTGGAAGGGAAAACCCTCTCAGTCCTTTCGTGCTGTAACGGGACTGACTAGCACAGCACGTTAATTTAACAGACGGCTGGTGATTTGAGACAGCACTGATGCAGTGCATATTTTACTATCAGGTTTCATGCGAATAGCAGCCATGTACTTTAAACCCATGTGCATTCAGTGATCTTCATTACACTTTATCAGACTGTGCTTTCAGGCAGTGACTGTCTTGTGCTGATGTGTGTAGAGAGCCTAGCACCATACAGCCAGGGCTTCCTGACACCAGCAATAGACCAAATGATCTGAAGAACAGGCCAGGAACATCTGTGCGAGCACCTCGGCTGCCAACAAAGACACATTGGAAACAACCAGGGACTGCTGACCAAGCTGGAGGAACTACGGTAGATTTCAGAAGGGAAACCTCCCTAAAGCTGTCAGCAGTAGTGCTAGGCAATAAGCACTCATAACTTCATTTCTTTCTGCTTCCCCATCTCTCTATATCTCTTACCTTCCGTAGTCTAGACCTTCAGACAGTAACCTCAGGGCAAAGGGTCTATCTATTTTCTTCTTGTATTGCAGATCCAACGTGGGATGGATTCCTCTACACTGACACAATAATAAGCATTGCTAATATTTCTGTATTGTCACAACTATGTCGATAAAAGAATGGTGTGGACAGCAATCTGTGAAAGCTCAGCTCTGAAGCAGAGGCCCACAGTAAGACACAGAACAGCTTTAGAAATGCTATGTTTTTTGGCAACTACAATGTTTTCTGAAGCTCTGCTTTCATGAACCTTCCTTCGCCCTGTAATGAGCTCAAAGGCCCACATGGGCAAAGGGGACTGTGTCAACAGACTCCTCGACCAGTGCCGAGCTTTTTGTGAGATCAAAGACATAGCAATGAAAATAACAATGTAGTGACAAACTGTGAACCTAAAATACGGAAAGCTTATCCAAGCTGTTAATACACCCTAGGTGACAGTCTGTGACTAGCATGTAAAGGCTGTGTGAGCTCTGAATGACATTTTTTCATATTTAACTCCTGTGATGTCGTTAAGTGTTATTGCACAAATCTTCTGGGGCAGCTGACAAACAAGACACTGGATGGGCATGGACAATAGGAACTTTAATGAGAAGAACAGCCCCATTTATGTCTGCAAAGCAAAGCTCAAAAATGTATGGCAAGCATAACTGATACAAAAAATAACCATCAATGAAGCCTGAATTTGCAAAGAGCCCCAAAAAAATCACCTCTGACGAGAAAACTCAGTCAGTCAGTCATATATTCACCCATCAAACATGCCAGTGACAATATTTTAAATGTCAACACTGTATTTTACTACTCGTCAAGGCATGTAGGGACGAGGAAGAAATAGCATACAATGGAACAGTGATTTCCAAAGAGGGGATGTGTAAGGCAATAGCTATATGAATAAAGATCACTTGGCTTTCAGTCAGTTCCCAAGGAAGGACTGTTGTTCATCTTGAAAGATTTTTACTTAAAAAATTTGGAGAACACTGTAATAAAGCTTCAGTACAAAATGTGAAAGATTGAGGACAGACCAAGAACGCTGAGACATTAATAAAGAAACAGTAGAGACAAATGACAGAATTACAAGGAATACTCAGTCTAAACTCCTCACACAACATGATTATAAAATCAGATCTGCGAGTCATCTGGGATTCCATATATGATCGGCACAGCGTGGAAAACCACAGCAGACCCATCTTTTGCAATTAACAATATATGGGTTTGCTGCAGGCTTTTTGTTTTAAAGTCAACATTTCCTTGAAGAAAAATGCAGTTACTTAAATCTTCTCAAAGAAAAAGTGATTTAAAGCTGTGAACGTTCATGTCATCAGCCTGTCAATAACTCATTTACTTGGGATACTAGATCGGTTTGCCAAAATACGTATGTACATATGTGTGTGCGTCTGGAAAAATTTCTGGGAAAAGAGAAAGTAATTTTCCACTTTTCATTATCTCTGTAAAACACAGACCTCTTCTGTATTTTTACAAGAACGTGTCAGTCCCTGGTTGTAACTTGTTAACTGCAAGGGTCTCCTCTGTAGCCCAGTCCTCACTGGAGGCACAAGGTCTAACCAAGTACACAGCTGAGACGGTTGTCAGAACTCCTGCCGATTTCACCAGGCTTTGTTTCAGGCCCAGAAAAGGACAGGAGTCCCAGAAATATGAGCTACGAACAGCAGGCTGAAGCCCCCCCAAATTTCGTGAGATCTACTTCACTCTCCAGCATTTTGAGATGGGCAAACATGGGGGGTAAAGGTGACTTTTTATGGCTAGAACAGTATAAAGGGATCTAAATGGGTGAGGCTTCGTGTCCTGTAAGCAACCAGGGTTTTCACGGAAGAGTTGGTTCACTGGCAAAGTGTCAAACATGTTAAACTGATTTTCTAGAAAAGGCCGATGGAGCATCACTATAAGCTCTGGATAACTGGCCAAGAAGCATAAATAAAGGCACAAATAGTTTCTCTGCCTTGAAATACTTTATATTTACAGTATCACTATTAAGAAGTGTTACAAACATCGAAAAAAAACAGAAAACTGTTTAAAAAAATTATTATCCTTGTCACCAGTTCTCTTGGGTTTCTTCTCAGAGCTGTGAGGCAGCAGCGAGGCTGTTACCTGCCGGGGGAGATACCTGGCACGCAGGCACCCCTGGCAGGGGAAGGGCACCGGGCTAGGCAGCAGTTGGGAGCGTACTGGGCACTGGGGCTCGTTTTGGGGAGGGAACTGGATGCATGGTGTGCTTGCAAAGCTATAGCTCTGCACAGTGTCCTCTCTGCCCTTCCCGTTGCCCCAGCTGCAGCTCACTAGCCAAGCCTCTGGTGCACCGGTCAGCCCCGTCTAGCATGTCAGGGCAGAGAGGCCACTACACAGTCCTGGAAGTTCATGAACTACAGACCTTGGGGAAAGTGAGGCAAGAGCTGTTTGTACAGAGCTGATGTCCAGTGCATGACATCTGATAGATCCGCTGAAAATTATCTTCATCTCTACCCTGTCAGTAACCAGACGTACTGCGGCGTGGGTTGCCAGCCCAAAGGCCAGTGGTCTTTCGCCAGGGAGAAATGAGACAAAATATAACTTGCAGCAACAGCAGAATAATTGTGTCTGTTCAGATTAGTTTCACCTTGCTGTGCAAACAGACTCATGGTGCAGCTGGGGCTCATTTACAGCCGCAATCTCTTCCTCTTTTTTCCCCTTCAGTCCCTTGGCTCCTGAAGCCAGGCAGTGTGAGATCTGGCACCACCAAACTCCCTCACAAGGGGAAACCCCGGTCTTCTCACCAAACGTTTCATTTTCTGCTTAGAGAACAAGAAAGGATAAAAAGGCTGCCTGGGGACTGACAAGAAAAACCCCAAGGACCGAGAAACAACAGCAAAAAGAAAGTCAAGGGAGTAGCAAACAGGATGGGTGAGAGACAGAAGAGAACAGGAGACAGAAAACGAGATCCTCTTCCTCGGCGTGCCAGGACCTCACCACACACCAGCTCCCTGCCCGGGGCAAATGAGAACACTCCTATCCCATCGGTAAACAAGGAGAGAGAGAAAGCAAGGAAAAAGGAAATGTCATCTTAACCATAACCGAGCAGAAATTTTTATTCCAACTGGCTGTACTAGCAGTAATAACAACTTCTCAACTCCCCATGTTCCAATCAAAACTGAATGGTGCTTTCTGCAATACACAGGGCAACTTCCTTTCCAGAAGTCATTACAGTTTTATAGAGCGGCACCTTTGCACTCTACCACAAAGCAATCTGTTAACAAACATTAGGAACAGCAGGGATGGAGCAATGGGAGACTCTCAAATCAAGTATTCATTGATTTCATTTAGATGATTATACTGTACAGAGCAACCAAAAGGGTTTAGAGTTAATCTTCCCCTGATGGCTTGTGGTACATGAGCAGGGCCCTGGGTGGTCCAGACACTTTGGATTCTGTTGCTGGGTCTTCTTGCCTTGGGTAACCTCTGAGACACTCCCTCTCCTTCCCCAGCCTCCACGTGGTACGCACTACAAATTGTGGGTAATAGTGATCTACCTCACAGGGAAGGGAGAGATAAAACACCTCAAAATTATCACGTAAGAGAAACCACCATGGTTAAGTGATCTCTATCACTATTATGTTTGCAGCCCCCACAGTAATTTTATTGGTATTTTTGCTGTGGTTTCGCTGTTCTTTTATCCTTGATGAAAGCCAGCAGAAGACAAAATGACTTGCTACTATTTCAATGAGCTTTACTTCCATTTGTCGTCTTTGTAATTTCTTTTGCAGGCAAAGCTTACTTGCAAAAAAATTAAAGTATATGTGTGGGGAAAGTTCAGGTCAGACAAAATGTGTTGCAACAAAACAAAATTAATTTGGGGGAAGATGGGTGTGAAACATCTCTGCAGGCTACCTGTAAACTGTCATGGGCAGCTGTGCCTACATGAGCCAAACTGGCTCAATGCATACATTGGTCACATTTGGGTTTTGGTGTACACTGACCATACTGAACATAGGATGTGGACAGCAGTACGCAATCCAGAGCGTTCCAACAGGATGACACAACTGCACTTGTAGACTGTCTCCTATGATTACTGTAAGCAAAATTTTGGAGACCACAGGGTGGAAGGACATAAGGAGATGATGGAAGTGTTAGACATGATTATGGGAAGATAACAAAAAAGTTCAATGAAAAAGGAAGAAAAAGAGAGTAGAGTTACTGCAACTAGTCTTCTTCACAGCATAGTAAGGAAGAAGATCCCAGCCACATGCAACTTCTATGAAAGGCAGATAAAACATTGAGCCCAAAGTAAGACCTTACTGGCATGCTCACCAACATTGTACACACCCAGTCTGAGAAAGACCAAAACCAGCAACAGACCAGTATGGATCCCAAGTCCACACAGCAAGAGGACCGTTCACCTCCAAAAGCCACCAACACTGTATATACATACAAAATATAAACATAAACCTGAGATAAAAGAGCTGTGAATGGCATACCCTTTTCAGGAACACTCAAAATCTTTTTGCTATCGAGCACTTAACTTTCTAGGTTTTTCTTCTTATTCAGAACAGTGATTCTCAGCAAAATAGCTATCTACAGCTGTCCAACATGTGGCTTCTAAAGAAAAGGAAGGCTAGCACAAACAAAAGGAGGAACTGCTTATGAGACTTATTTTGGGGACAATGTGGTGAGGGGAACCACAGTTTTAAGTCTTTAAGTATGGACATATTTCCTTCTGTAAGTGGTAAGACTAGAAGGTATTGACTGGCAGCCAACCTCCCTTCCTCTGGCACCAGAGTAGAGCAGAAAGTAACTCATGGGTTGATACTTCCAGAATTGGCTCATCCTCTCTCTTCTCCAGGGTCTACTCAAACTACACGGAAACCAGCTCAGTCTCTGAAGTGTGAGACTTGCATCACTGGCTCCCTCCTCATGTTTTCCCACCCCTAAGTCTCATCACGTACATTTGCAGTATAGTGCCATGGTGTCTTTTGCACACTGTGACTCCTTAAGCTGGATGCAGTTCACCAACCCAATCTATGATATAACCACCAGTTCTGCTACATGGAGGTATGGCTTGGAAGACGGCCACTGTACGTACACTTGTAGAGGCTGGGATAAGCCATCTACAGATCTTCAATGAAGCTTATTAAAGAGGCTTAAGTCTTCAGTTGCCACTTGGTATCATGGCTCAGCCTCCATGATTCAAGCACTTGGCTATGGCCATTATGTGGCTGGCTTAGTGGTTACAGCAATAGCAAAGTAAAAAGTCTGTTCGTAGCCAATCCTGTTAGCATCCCACCTCTTCAACAGGTATTTCCACAGCACACAGAAAACCATAACTTGGTCATTCAGGGTCAAAACCATATGAGACTAAAGAGCAAGTAAACAGCTGAAGCTGCAATCCGCCAAATTCACAAAAGACATGCATTTCCTAATCTCTGCAAGGGTCTGATGTATATACTTTGTGGGGTACAAAACAGAGCAGTTACCAAGAGCAGGAGATGGACAGGAACTGAGAGATGTCTCCCTTCAACTAATTACAGTGGTGAGATTTTCCAGCGTTTTCAATCATGTTGTTGAATGTTTGTTTCACTCTCCAATTGGCAGAGCAAAATATCTCTTAAAAAATAATTTAGGGGCACAGGAACAGAGAGAAGAGAAAGTAAAATGGTGAGTTGCTCTTTCTAGCTCTGTATTATGGCTACTATCCTCAGGAGAGCACTTTCACCTGGCATGTATGAAGTAACAGTTCCCAGTGGGAGAGCAAAAGGATAAAAATTTCATCTCTCTTTTCATCAGTAATTCACAAATAATGCTGCTTTACCCAACCAACTACTAAACAGTGCTCTGCAGACAGACTTACAGAAAGAGAAAGCTGGAAAGGCCAAGTTCATTTAAGGCTACCACAGATCATCATTCATAATACAAACTCTGGAAATCCTTGCCCATACGTAATGGCAGAGAAACCATTTCTTTAACCCCAGGTTGATTAGATGCTTATCTGTGTGCAGGTCTGACAGTGTTTACTCTGTAAACCTAGTGGTGATCATAAGTAACTGATCATCTCATTGTTGGTGTAGAAAAGCATAATCAGCTGTTAAAACTAAATTTCACAGCTGGACACTTTTAATCAGTAACTCTTAAGGATGCCTCAGAAAAAGTGCAAAGTGGACCTCATTTTCAGTTTTCTGAGCTGTGTTAAATAAGTGAAATAAAGAGGATGGCAAGTGAGGTAGCTCTGCCTATTTGCAGATTACAAATTAAGATCTTGTCTATTCTGGAAAACTCTATGATGACTGAGATACCTAATTAAATTATGACATCAGAGGAGATGAGAGTTGAAACTGAGGAACTGTGAGGAACAGACATATTTTGACATTCTGATTAATGCTCTTTATTTTTGTTAACCTGTAATTACTTCAATGACTACTGAACAATTGAGATGGATAAAAAAGTATCTTTGTTAGAGAAGATGTCACCCCCTGTTTTTAATTAAGGTGTAGGATTTCACAATGCAGATATCTGAGGCCTATTAGAACTGCTCTGATAATATTAAAACAGACCAGACTTCACTTTCATGGTATTTCCAAGGTTACCCTCACTTCCTCTCAAAACAAACAAAGCAAGTTCCTCCTAGCTTAGAGTAAAATGTTTTAGTTGTGCTTTAGATATAAGAAAAAGAGCACTTTGGTTCATTTGAAGGTCACCTGTAAAGGAAAAGCCCCAGCTCTGCCTCCAGAGCAAGCCTTTACCTACAGAAGACTATTACAACTCAACACTTTGTGTAATTCAGCTTTCTTAATAAGGGGAGCTCGCTGCAATCTGAATGAAGTAGCTACATTACATAGGTCTCTGAGCAGACAATATGTACGCACTGCAGTTGAGGGCAACTGAAAGTGCCGTCTACTTTGAAGAGTGACTTTGTTAAGATGGCACTGTGCGGTTCCACACTTATTGTCTCTCAATGACTTCTGGATTGAGTTTACTCAGCTTACAAGTAAAATGGTTTTTATTTCTACTTAACGCTCCTCCATGCAAACTCAATCGAAAAGCTCTAAGTCAAGCCGTGCTCTTTTTTGCCCATATATCATCACTCTTAATGAAGACTGTGCATGCCAAATGCAAGTAGGGAGCTCTAGGGTAAGAGTACGCAACAGATCCTATACTAGTATGAATGAGTATCGCTTGCCCACTTTCAGTGGAGGCATTCCCATGTAGACCCGCTGAGGATACGGCTAAATGAAGACCTATTCTTAAAGTGAGAAGCTAAGTAACTGCCCTGCTTCTGGTACAGAACCAAAGGGCAACTGAAGTCATTCTCCCCAGCCCGTGCTGCTTCAGATAGCAATAAAAAGGTAGTATGTTTATTACTAACACAGGACTGCAAATGAGCCTGAGAGCAGAGAATGTCTTAAACAGTATGTCATTGTCCCACAGCCAATTTTCAAAGTAAAACCACAGACTAATGTGAAGATTTCACAATGCAGACATTTGACAAAGAAAGGATATTTCTTCTGGTGTAACGTTTGGGCCCCAACACCAATAGAACGTATTTCCCAATGACAAAAAAATCTTGTAAACCACAAAACACAAGGACACAGGATTACAGAAGTTAAAGATAGAAGAAGAAACCCACAAAGCAGAAATATTAAGGCCACCTGTGCACCAGTGAAATGCACCATTGCCACAGCCAAACAGGATAGATCAGTCATTAATATTACATATAATAAAACACACACATATGTATAATAGACATTCTTACTCTAGAGAAGCAGAACCAGGAAAATGGAAATAAGCTAAAACCTTTGTGGCCAGCCTACAGTAAAAAGCTCTAGCCTGAATCCTAGCAGCTCTTAGCAGCCTAAACCAACAGGACACCAGAGGGAAAACAGAGGTCCCCATGTAGATCCTTATCAAAGTCACGACAGGATTTTGAGGTGAATGTTTCCAAGGAGAAGGTGAGAAAAAGAAAACATTGAAGGACAAGTTGCCAAGGTTTTAACCTGAGACCTAACAACGAAGCAGAAGTTGCCAAGGTTTTAACCTGAGACCTAACAGCAGCCACAGACATTTGTTTAATCTTTCAGGTGCTCATTAGTGTCAAGCCCCTGTGGCAGCCTCCATACTGTCTCTCTATACTGTAGCTGGCTGAAGGTAGAGTTATATACCATCCTAATGAGCCGCAAGGAGGGTGATGTGCGTCATTGGCTTCTGTTTCAATCTTGGCAATCTAAGTGTAAAAGCCTTGCAACAGCTTCTGATTCTGCTGACATTTAATTAGCCGGTGTCATTTTGATGCCATAGCCTGTCTCATCAGGATGATAACTACAAAACAACATGTGGAGCATAAAAGTTCTATGGGAAGTTTCAGGTCTGGCAGCCAAGGATACAAGTCCCCTGACAGGCACGGTTCCTGGGACTGGTCCCCATTAGCCCTTTGTTTTGGCACTGCTATCAGCAAGAGCTTCTCTGTTAAGGAGAGAGAAACAGAAAAAAAAAACCCCAACCCAAAAAACTGCAAACCTCAGCAAAGCCTTGCAAAAACCTACATCCTTTAGCTCTAAAAATTCTACCTGTCCTGCAGAAAGGGAGCATCCTTATTGCACAAACTCACAGCTATTCATCCTGAAGACATGTTTCCCCTGAAGGATAGGTTTGATCATCTTCTGGCCTCAAAAGGTAGTCCTGTTTCAGTATGTACAGTATTTTTCTCCGTTTGCCATCAGATGCTTGGGAAAACAATGCCTAATGATATCTACCAATTGCTGCTTGCTCACATCAACTGCAAAATTTGAAAATGGTCATTGCTACACAAAATGTGACTGATTTGTATTTTCACTCAATATAACCAGTGATTCTGGTACAGTACACCCATTTACACCAGAAGAACTCAGCCCTTTTTGAATTTGTGTCTTCTTTCTAAATCCTATTCTCATACACTAAACCCACCACATTTTTAGAGTGTATCAGTCAGAGATGTATAAAAATTCAAACAAATGAAGCCATTTCATTCACAGAACAGAATCAACTCAAAATCTTTGTCAGTAGAACCTAGATACAACCGAATGTTTTGTCAAGACAGACACATGGGACTAACAGGCCACAGCTCTGTTTTTAAGCAAAGCATCTGCCTGAGGCAGAGGATGGGCAGAAAGAGGTCAGCAAGCTTAAAAAATCACTGAACCAGTGTTCCCCAGATCTCAGCTCTTCTGAGGGATCCTTGCTGGAGCTGAAAGCTGCTTCCCCACTGGATGAGGATAAGCCTGTCTTTTAGACAAAAATGCTCTGGGAACTCCCAGCTCCCACAAGGACAGAGAGATCTCTTTTAGGCAAATGTTTCAGACCAGTAATGGTAACACCACCATCAAGGGTGAAGGTGTTCTTGCAAGACTTTTCCACATGGATTCTGTTCATCTCTTTTCCATGGTATAACCATAATACTATCGTTTCAGCCAGTTGATACCCACTGCAGACTGCTGGGGGTTGTAACTGGTTCCACCCATTCCCTATCCCAAATAGCCTTCCAGGCCTTTCTTTGCTGTCTCTTATAGAATGTGCTTGCCAATGCACAGTATTAAGTAATTCATTTCTGCCTTCTTCATCAACACTTCTTTTTAACCAGTCAAATTTCACCCTGGCCACAGTCACACTTACTTCATGCAGAATATAATTTTGTCTGCCTGGAACAACCCAGCCAGTTCAGAAAGCTTTGGATTCTCGTACTAAAGGAAAAGTTACATGCAGTGATCCTATCTCACTTTTGGAGGCACACATTCACAGTGTCACTTCTTGTGTTCCCCATACATTAAACCACGGAAAATTTGCTCTCACCATTTTAAACAAGGTCTTGCCATGGAATCCCTTGTCTTGTCTTGAATTAGATGTGGGTCAAGACAAATGGATGGGTATGAGACTTTACATTTACTTTATAGTATATGTTTTAATAAATGTATTTTATTTTATGCATGCAGGCACAAACACAAGGGAAAAGGAGGACCAAGGTCTACATTCATCTGTTTCAACGTTAAAATACAGCTAAGTGAAGGAAAGCCAGCAGCTGTTCCAAGCTACAACACCAGAAATAACTACCCACAAAAAAACCCTTAAGCCTTACAATTGCTCCCTCACCCACATGAACACACTTGTATCCGTTATCTTATGAAAGCTCTTCTTGCCTTAACAATCCATAATTTTAGCAGCACAGGGAAGTTTATTTGAAAAATATACATTAGTACGATCTCTTTAAAAGACTCCTGGATGTGCTCAGTGATTATGCACTTCTCAGCTGTACTACCTGAAAAATGTCAATTTTCCTCATTAGTAAAGTAGCTGGGATGGAGTGAGTATAGGAGGAAACCCAATGTAGCAGTTACAGCAAAGCACTGGGGATCAAGCAAGCTGTATTTGCTTCCCATGACAGCTAATGACTTGCTGTCTATACCTGCTTCTGGCTTGGTGTCTTTACCTATAACACTGGGCAATACCACCTACTTTAAGAGATGGGGAAACAAAATTAATGAAAGCTTTTAACTGTTCCAAAATCCTATAAAAAGGAAGACTAATTCTTTAAATATTTCTGAAAGGACTATTATTATTGCCATTTATTTGCTCTGCTGTAGTATACAAGAGTCCCAGAACCACATGGTTTTAGGCACGGCATTTATGTGGAAAATAAAGCTGGTCCCAGCCCTTGCTGTACTCAAACCTGATGAAAGGTATAGAAGGACATGCTAAACAGACACCCACAGAAACAAAAGGCTTTGTGTTTCTCAGAATTTTACATATTTGGATAGCTAAATTTTTTAAAACTGACTTTAGTTTCTGCTTAATAAATGTATCATAGCCAAGTCTGATTATCAAACCAGTCCTATTTCAAATGTCAAAAATAGTAACTTTTAAAAAATAGGCTGTAGTGCACCACTACTCTCAAACTATAAATCCATGCTATCAATTATTATTACTATTTTAATTGCCTAGTTAGCAAATATTCTTCATATGTGTACACTAATATGCAACATACTGCATGAAGTAAACATGGCAATAAGACATTAGTTTGATAAAGCTTGCCAAGTTTTATACAGAAATCTTGATTCTGCTATTAATTAATTTAATATATTAAACATATATATAAGGCTGAATGACTTATTTTGCTCAGTCTATTTAAAATTAGCACCAGAGAGGAAGGAGTATAACTTACTCATTATGTCCAATTGCTACAGTATGCTTCGTAGTACCTGCAGCAAGAACCTCACAATTCACAGCAAATCCTGCCGCTTTTCCCTCTGTTTATTCCAAGAACTTATCAATGGAAGAACACTTCCAACTGTGTTAGTCTATCAGAAGATAGCCTGGTTCAAGCTCGTGTTCCTTTACGTTGTATACCTCCACTGATATCGAGCAGCGTTAATTTCTTCTGACCACAGGGGGTGGAGGAAATTACTTTTCCTTAAGCTGTGGTGTCACCAGGGAATTATAAAAATACTAGTAGTTTTGGTACTCTGTTGGGATTTAAAGAAGTTTTTAGCTTAACCTCATAAACCCCCACCACCACCCTTCTATTTACCTGGTGGGTACAAAGGTATTGTGGAATTCCAAGACCTATTCTCCCTCTCCAGCAAGGCATTTAAGCATACGCTTAAAACTGAGCAGTTGAGCAAACATTTTGCATGTCAGAGCACGGACCATGAATCATGAAAGGGGTGACACGCGAGGTCAGAACCCCTATGCTCCCGTAACAGCTTTGGGAACCAGATGGAGGAAGTCACAAGGCATTGAAAATTTGAAAATTTTGTTACAGTATTACAAGTTGCTTCTCTACTCCCTACCCACTCACATCCTCCTAAATCAAGGACGTGTCTACACGGTTTTACAGGCAGGTGAAAGTGCATGCTTCCCACACCGCAAGCTGACTAGAAGCTACGTAAAGTTATTTTGCGTTCTTCTGAGCCTCATGAATAAAGCCCCTGCTGTGTTAACTTGGGCTTCGTGCCCAATTGAGAGAGTTTGCATCTAGCTGAAAAACACAGAGAAAGACTCCAAAGTATCTTCTGTTAATGCAAGCACATATACACATGCATGCAAACTACAGGAGCCTGTGGTTATAACCAGTGCCTTATCTTACTTCATAGTAAATGTAAAGGGGTCATGAACTTCACAGAAATACTACTAACTCCAAGAAAGCCTTTTCTTTGTTTACAAACTACTGAAATACTTTGTTATAACTTACAGGTAGCAAGCTCAAGCAGTCACCTGAAAAGCCAGAAGACTTCTTTAGCCCTTCAGGATTTCCTTTTTTTTGGGGGTAGCCATTTAAAAACTTGATTGTCCTTTACTAATGCTTCTGTACGTAAGAAGTTATTTAGTATGAAACTTTTTGTGCTACTATGTCAAAAGCTTTTGAGACCTCTACAGAGACATCACATCAAGACGAAGTCTCTTCGTGGACGGCCTTACTAACTTTGCAAAACAAAGTGTAGCCTGCTTTAATAGGATCTTTTAAAAGCACAGCAATAAAAGACCCACACCAATTTCTTTCAACTGAGGCTGGAAAAGAAGAGGTGTAAGACCTGATGGAACTATCTGTAACACACCACTGGCATTCACCCGAGACTAAGAAATTGGCAATGTCAAGTTGAAGGCTTGGCTCTGAGCATGACATTTGAACAAGACAAAGAACAGAATCTCCTCCGTGGATTTTTAAGAGAATTGTGAATGCTCTCTACCTAGCCAGAATAGGCTTATTTTTCCAGGATGCCACCTCAAGCACCAGTTCGAGCCACTCCTCCACAAAGCAGCTGTGGAAGAGCTAGGTCCGGAAGGAGCCCCTACCCCAAAGGCAGGCTGTAGAGTAGGGGTGCAGCTCAGGGTAGTTCCTCATGGATAAGTCACTTCCGCTTTCTCCCAGTGGCGCTCCCTTCTCCTCTCTGCTCATAATACGTCAAACGGGAAGAGTGAGAAGCAGCAGCTTCCCGACAGCCTGGAGTCAGTGCAGGGGAAGCAGCACAGCTACTGCACGTGGCAGGCTGGAGGAGGATGAAGAAATAAAGAAAAGAGGGGACAGAGAAACATGTGGAAGAGACGTGATAGCTGTCATGATACGGCATATTTAATAGTCAGCCTCTTCCATCGTGTCCCAGGCTGCTGTGTCCATACACCTGTGTGTGTTTGTGTGCGTGTGATGTACCCATGTGTGTGTGTGATGTACCCGTGTGCACATGCACGTGCATACATGTGCCTGCGTATGCATTTGGGGTAGGGAGGCTGTAAAGGAGACTTAATAACAGAAATCTCAGCCTTGCTTGTGACATATTTATAACTTTCTATGCACTGTGGGTCAAACATTTACAAGAATGCCTTTTGCTTCTGGTAAAATGAACCACAGAAAGGAAAAGGAAGGATGCAGTGGTGGCAAAATGCAGAACCCACCATCACCCTGAAGAGTGCAACGACAAAAACTGAAAGTCTCAGCTCCCCAAAATAAACTGTCTGTGTTTGAGGGCTCTAACAGCAAAAAGAGGAACTCTTGGTCTTGATTCTGCTATTACAGAGGGACCAAAAAGCTGTAACTAGAGCAAGTGGTCACAAGCAAGTGTCAGGAAAGTGACCAAAGAGCCACACTGGATGTAGGAAAAAAAAAAAAAAAAAGTCAGATGAACTGTGAAACTGCGAGGAGCACAGCAAAGAAATATTATGTAAATCACACAAGCTAAGCTGAGTGGAAGGCCTAGCCACCAAAAAGCTACTTCGACACAGCAAAGTGTAAGAGGGTGTTTGGAGAGTGGAGCCAGCAAAGGAACCCGGCAACAATGGCCTTACTGAGGAGGGACCACGCTCGTATCCTGCCCATCCCAGGGCGAGCAAAAGGGCGCACATGGAAAGAGTTTGGGGTCAAAGATCAGCAGTCCTGTGCCAAGAATCACAGCTTTTCATTAGCAGAGGAGAGAGAAAGGCCCCAGATTGCCTGCCCCTCCATTACTTTGTTTTGGTACGGGGCTTGACATGGGTGCACAGCTATTGTAAACAGACACACATACTGTGTTACAGAAATGCAAGAGGCAAATGGTCTTTTAAAAGAAAAAAAAAAAAAAAAAAGACGAATATTTTTACAGCATACAGAGCCAATCACGCCATTTAATTCTACAGAACAGGAAGGTGCTCAGTAAATTGCTGCCATGAGCCTTATGCAACCAAAATCCTGACTGCGGCTCAGGCGTTTGGACTAGCTGTGGAGTGGCTTCATGGGCCTCCCCAGCACCCTGCATATGTATCTAGGGACAGAGCTTACCTAGGTACCTAGTGTACCCTTGGGCAGTGACCTCTCAGGTAAAATGACCCCAGCAGCCACTTCATTTATAGTTTTAGGCCTATATTCTACTCCCCAGAATTGATTTTCCATCGTCATGAACCCCATTAAGTCACCTAACACAAACTGTAGGCATAAGACATAAAATGCTATCATTTTGATTTGGGAGGCACTTAAATTTTCAAGGAGTAAATAGTCATACAGGGTAAACTGCTACAGACAGTTTCTAAAAATTCTGTATTCTTTTGGTGGATATCTTATGTACATACAGCGCAAGAGTGGAACATGGCCATCCATAACAAGAACACAATAACAAGACTTACTTATTTAAATATGCTGCAAGCATGCGAGCACAATTCAGAAACTGTTTTTCCATTCCTTGCTTGAAAGAAACATTGCATAATACTAGCGTAACTATAGATTGCTTTCTTTTCTTTTCCATTGAGTATTCAATTCCTAACAACACTTAATAAGTATAATGAATGTGGAACACTCCCTATCCCTATCTGTTTATTTCTTCTTACTTAGTAAAAACATTTTTTAAAAATTTGGCCCTATATGACATACCAAACGCTATCATTCATGATATATATATATATATATATATATATATATATATAAAAAGTGTTCTTTACTTTTTTCATTTAAAAAATCTTTTCAAGACTCTTAACACAATTGAAAAATAAACTATTTTTTACTATTTTTGATACCAACTCCTCTGAAAAATTAATATCCCATTAAATAAAAAATGTCAGTGTCCATTTTACCTTTACCAGTAGAGAAGCAAAAGTGATCAGAAAAAGCTTGAGGGCACTACAACATAATTCAAAAGGAGAACCAGTCAAAAGGTCCAATTATTCTTATTGGCTAATTAATATATCTAAAATAATACAAATGTTCTCAATCCAAGTTCACTTGGTATCACTGTTGAAGCTACTATTTAAATACAGCAATAACAATATCTTGATTTATGATTTGATTGATATGAATGAGCTGTTAATGTTAAAAGAAGACAAAGCCAAGTGTACATTAACTGCTGTGCTCTACGTCGTTATTTCATGCAAACAGAGTCTATCAAATCCTGTGGAGTGCCTACTCATATGGTGAGACTGCTCGCTTGTCCTGCTCTCAGCAACTTTCCAGATAAAGGCATGTTGTACACAAACATGAGCCAGAAATCACAAGAAGTGAAAACTCCTCTTTTTGATCAAACAGGTTTTGTGTGGAGTTTAACCACGTAACACTTTTCTGGAAGCAGTCACACAACCAATAAGACATACCTGATGTGCCAAAATATAAATATTATGGCCAACATCTTTGGGGGAGATGCCATCATCTCCATTCTCCTCCTCATGGTCACATTCGAGGCCTTGGTTATATGCATTCTTCATCACATCCACCTGTAACACAAACCCAACCAAGGAGAGCTGAAATAACTGTCATTCTTGGGGGAAAAAGCACCGAACGCTGTGTCTGAACACGCTCGCTTTATTCAGCTCAAGCCTGGATGGGTGCCCTGCGGTCCTGCAAGGAGAGCGAGTGGTCTGAGAAACGCTTTCTGAATAAAGACAAGCTTGAAGTATTTATGAAGCTCCAAACTGCTACATTTCTCATCAGTAAACCTTCTGCAAGCACGAGAAAGGAACAGGGATGCTGAGCCTTTCTGAATAGGTATCTTCACAAATGCCTTTAAAGACAGATCTACAGATACAGGTAGAGTCTTGTGGCACTTAAGAGTGCGGCTGTGATCTCTCTCTGGCTAGAGCTGGCTGCAACGTCACTCAGCGTTCTCCACACAGTTTAACAGAAGAAAAAAAACCCCACTAGACCAAAAAGAAAAGGAAGATACAGACCTGGGCAGGGTGCGGGGGTAATTCCAAAATATTCAAAAGCCTCTTACAGGGCCAATGGGGGGAACCCAATCTTAGGGATGGCCTCATCGTTCTGAGATGCCACCATGGCCATGACTCCCTGTAGCCAGCAAGCCACTGGGCTCTGCCCAAGTGCAGGGGCTGATGCCCACAGATCTCCCCGCAAAACAGGTTTTTCAGTCACTGCTGTTACACGGTCAGTTGGATCGGAAATAATTTCTCCAGACTTACAATCTATTTAAAATTCCTGGAGACCTACACAAGTACTACGGTTGTTCTAAAACACAGCAACAACTGCTTGTAACTTTCTGTTTGCTCATGAGACATGTAACATACAACATACATACATACAGATGTATGTCTACACACACACTTCTGTTAGCACTGTTTCACAAACTGTACAAGCTTAATTTCCCAGCCCCTGACAAAGTGTACTTGAAGAGTCTACCAGAGTATGATAATTTAGTTAGGAAACAATTACAGAAAAGTGCTTGGAACAGATAAAAATAATGAAGTCGTAAAGACTGAAATCATGCATGCTTGATCCTTTTAAAGTACTTTTTGTGAATTAGTACTATCCTGATACATTGTGCCACTATATGCTGCCAACACTTTTCAGCTTAGATGCAGATCATTTTAAAAATATTTTAATGACAGATTTTTTTTCAGCCAAAAGATTTATGAATATTCAGAAGTTTTCTCACCAGTTCCCTTGGTCTCATGTTAAAAAGGATTCTTTCCGCATTCTCACTGTCGTGCCTGCTTTCCATAATAGCCAGCAAAAGCTTGGAGGCATTGTTCTAGAGATACAAAACCAAGTTAATGCAAATTTAAAAATCTATTTAATGGATTAACGACCCTTGCATTTGTTTTAATTGAGATTACGAGGACCACTTTTTTAGTGGGTAAGATTTTAAACTACTCGCATCTTTTTTTTACTGACATATTTAGCAGGGGTTTTATCCCATTTTAATGTCAGCATACTGTAAGGCTAACTAACCCGGCACACTATAATGGAAGAAGTATTTCAAATTTTGAAAAATATTCAACTTAATTACAGAGCCTTGTTCTATACGGCGCACAAGAAACAGAGTCCCATTTCCTTTTCTTATTGCCCATCTAGAAATTTTTGCCATGGCTTTCTGTTAAAACAATACTCAACAGAGGTAATTACAAAATGTATTACGCGAAAGGTTTCATCATTCAGGCAGGTTTCCTTCCCCTTTGGTTTTTATAAAGTCCGACTGATTATTATTTGAAAGGTTATAAAATAAGCTGTTTTCATACATTTTGGAATTTTGTTTCACTATCAAATATTCCTGGGGGAACGTATAAAGATATTCTTTAATTTGTCAACTGGCTGCTTTTCACCGAGACCTCTCCCAAGGATTAAATAGCACGAGCTTTAGCAGTGCCTCAGGACTTTGGAGCCTTGTCTGACTTCCAGTTAAATCAGATGCTGTGGACAGGAGAAGAAGAATGGGTATGGAGGTTTGACTGCTTTCCAGCAGAGCGTGGTTGCCTTGGTTCACCTACCACAGCATCCCCTCATCATCCTCTATGACAGACCAAGCTGTGTCAGTACTTGGAAGCAGACCGCAGTCCTGTGATACAGGTAGGGGCCAGTAAAACTCTCAACCCACCATAAAATCTCTTTCTCAGCTGCTTATTGCCAGACATCAGCAATTCAAACTGAAATTTCTCGCAGCGAGGGTGTGCCTCAGACAATTAGTATGGATAATTTTGGAGAAAAAGGGTTCAGCTGCTTTTGGGACTGAAAGATGTTATTTTCTGCATGTTCAAGCACTTCCAGTTTTAAGCAGCCTTTGCAGCTCCAGGTTTTGATAGCGGAGTTGAAAATCTGGAGCACTACAGGCCAAGATAACACAATCACGCAAATTGTAGTCCCTGGGGAATCTCAGCCAAATTTGTCCAACTTGTAAGCCTTTTTTTTTAATTACTATTTGAATACTATACTGTAGAAATTTGATGGAATTTCACAGCTAAAAGCCCGTAGAGTTTCTTCTCGGTGGGCACACAATCACAACAAAATCATGCAAGTTGGATCCCAGACTCCCACATTGGAGGCTCTCCTTTGGACTAATCTTTCAGCAGCTCTCCCCCCTGCTCAAAGCAGGTTGCTCAGGGCTGTGTCAAGCTGAGCTTTGAACATCTCCAACTGGAAGACTGTAGGATTAGAAGTCAGCAGCAGAAAGAAGGAGAAGATGGAAGGAGGGTGGATGAATAGAATGACAAGGAAACTAGGACCTTCTGGGAGAGGAGATTGGGAGTTGAATGAGAAGCCAGGAGAGAGGACACTGGGCTTGCCAGCACAAGGATGAGATAAGGACAAAGAACAATGGATGAGCAGAAAAGACCAGACTGGGACTGGCTAAAGGAGAATGGGATTCTACATGGATTTTTCCATAGCTCCCCTTTCCTTTTGCTCCAGAATCAAACCAGCATCATCCATTAGAAAGGTCTAACCAGACTCTTTACCTTGCAACCTACATTGCCAAAGTCTAACATGCACAGTAAGTGAGAAAGGAGGGAAAATAATGTTACAAGACACTTGATAGGGTGCCACTCTGAGGCACTGGATGCTTCTTCTTCTGCTGCAGTTTTCCTTTACAATGGTGACCAAGTCAGTTGCTGTAGCATTGGTAGGATCTCAAACTGAGCCCAAGCAAAAGGGGGAAAACAGGCTGTGAGATAGCTTGAGAAGGAGAGGGAGGAAACAGTGGATGAAGGCATCAGCCTACTCACTCATGAGTGAGGAGGACTTTGAAGCTATTTCCCAGTGCAGACAACCCTGGGGATGGAGAGAAGCCTGCTGCAGCTTCCAAGAAGTGAGGAAAGGTAGAGGGTAGATAGGACTTTGTGTCATCGACAGTCAGCTTCTTGCTACTGACTCCCCAAAAGTGGCATGCCATAGCCTAGAATTACAGGCACATCCCCCAAGTTTTTTTCCTCTGATCACTTGTACCTGACATGGAGATGCTCATTTGACTACTTGTTCCTCATTTTCTTCATGCTTTGAGACCCTGGGATCTGATTTCCATTCCCAGATATCAATGAGGAAAAGAGGTCCATGACTTGGAAAATAACAGTATAAAGTTCTTCATAACACATTAGTACTGCGAAAAATCGCTTCCCAGGTACTACAAATGTGACAGCCCAAAGTACTTCTGACCTTCATTTCTCTTTACCTGGGTTCCCATCTCATCTCCTCATAAGAATTTTGGAAAGATAAATTAATGCGTGAAGCAACTAGATACAGCAAAGTAAGGTGCTATGAGAAAAGCCAAAAAGACACTCGTATTAGAGTCTCTCTACCCTCAGACTCACAACGTCTCTTCATCCTGCCACTATACAGAGTGGCAGATATTGAGGTCACACTGTGTGCCAGGGCTTAAATACCAGTCAGTAAGGAAGGCCAAGAGGTCATACTCAAAATAACAAGAAGCAGAACAGAACATTGGCCATCTGTGCACTCAGTGAACACTGTCTACCCTGCTCACTAAACGATTTGGGAGTCCAGTGGGAAAATATATTCCATGAAGATGTAATTAAATACCACATCACAAACTATGTGCAAAACAAGCTAAATTAAGATGGCATGGGAAAATATAATTCTGCATTGCCTTTGCTTTGGTTGGGGGGTATGAGTTCAACATATAATGTTCCCTGAAAACAGTGTCTGAGCTTGTTTGTATATGTAAGTGTGTGGGCCTATATACTTTGCATTCTGTATTTTCACTGCAAAATTTATGTATTTGCAACTTGCCTATGATTGTCAATGTTAAACATTATCTGGTAAACTCAGTGCTATATTATTTTGATGTGTTGCCACTCAAAATCAAACCCAGAAAATTCTTAATCTGGATCTCATTCTTGACATCACAACTGGCCCAGCTCTGTGTCCAGTTCTGGGCTCCCCAGTACAAGATATGGACTTACTGGAAGGAGTCCAGCAAAAAGTCACAAAGATGATTAAGGGAATGGAGCCTTTTTTCATATAAGGAGCAGCTGAGAGCTGAGACTGTTCAACCTGGAGAAGAGAGGGCTCAGAAGGATCTTGTCAATGTGTTTAAATACCTGATGGGAGGGAATGAAGAAGAGGGAGCCAGACCCCTCTCAGCAGTGCCCAGTGAGAGGACAAGAGGCAATGTACAGAAATTAAGACACACATTAAATTTCCTCTTGTATTGGGTTTGTGTGGCAAGATTTGGTAGCAGGGGGGCTATAGGGGTGGCTTCTGTGAGAAGCTGCTAGAAGCTTCCCCCATGGCCGACAGAGCCAATGCCGGCGGCTACAAGACGGATCTGCTGCTGGCCAAGGCCGAGTCCATCAGCAACGGTGGTAGCACCTCTGGGATAACGTAGTTAAGAAGGGGGGTAAAAGTTGCTGTGCAACAGCAATTGTAGCCAGAGAGAGGAGTGAGAAGTTGTGAGAGGAACAGCTCTGCAGGCACCCAGGTCAGTGCAGAAGGAGGGGGAGGAGGTGGAGCAGATATCCACCTGCAACCCATGGAGGACCCCATGCCGGAGCAGGTGGAGGCACCTGAAGGAGGCTGTGGTCCTGTGGGAAGCCCGTGCTGGAGCAAACTCCTGGCAGGACCTGTGGCCCTGTGGAGAGAGAAGCCCATGCCAGAGCAGGTTTGCTGGCAGGACTTGTGACCCCACGGGGGATCCACGCTGGAGCAGTCTGCTCCTGAAGGTCTGTACCCCATGGAAGAGACCCATGCTGGAGCAGGTCATGAAGAACTGCAGCCCGTGGGAAGGACTCACACTGGAGAAGTTGGTGGAGGACTGTCTCCCATGGGAGGGACCCCAGGCTAGAGCAGGGGCAGAGTGTGAGGAGTCCTCCCCCTGAGGAGGAAGGAGTGGCAGGGACAATGTGTGATGAACTGACCACAACCCCCATTCCCCGTCCCCCTGTGCTGCTGGGGGGCAGGAGGAGGGAGAAAAATCGGGAGTAAAGTTGAGCCTGGGAAGAAGGAAGGGTGGGGGATGGTGTTTTAAGGTTTGGTTTTATTTCTCATTACCCGACTCTGATTTGATTGGTAATAAATTAAACTAATTTCCCCAAGTCAAGTCTGTTTTGCCTGTCACAGTAATTGGTGAGTGATCTCTCCCTGTCCTTATCTCGACCCACAAGCCTTTCATTACATTTTCTCTGCCCTGTGTAGCTGAAGAGGGGAGTCATAGAGCGGCTTTGGGGGGCACCCGGCCTCCAGCCAGGATCAACCCACCACACATCTAAACACAAGAAAACACTTTTTTACTGTGAGAGTGATCAAACACTGGAATAGGTTGCTCAGAGGGGTTGTGGAGTGTTCAACTATGGAGATATTCAACTGGACACAGTCCTGTGCAACCTGCTCTAGCTGACCCTGCTTGAGCAGGGTGGCTGGACAAGATGACCCCAAGATGTCCCTTCTAATCCAAATGACTCTGTGATTCTGTATAATCACAATAATTTCCACAGTTTGAATCTTTGGTATCATTCATCACAATTTTTGCTATTTAAGTAAGAGTAAGGCATATATATAGCCTCCTAAGAACAGGGTCAAACTGGTCCTTGCAGCATTATCACTAAACTCCATTTTTGGTTAGTACATAGAAAAGATGTTCTACAAACATTTGCCAGCTTCATGATAATGGCAATACAAAATGGCACTAGACTTACTGTAGTTAGGTCTTTACAGGGACTGAAACTTGGACTTCAAAAGAACTTCTGCATGTTCAAAGTTAAAAGTCTGCTTAAGTGTTTTGCTTGAGGGGGGTCTGAATTACAGTGACATTCAAAAATGTAATTACAGTTATTAAAATCATCTGTAAAGCACTGTTGATTCAATGTTTCACTGTACATGATATGTAGCTATATTAGTTATTTTATTAGACATCCATAAGGTTGCCAATATGATGCAATGCAGCTACCACAAAGCATTAGCTGGTTTTGGGGAGGAAACAGACCATCTGCAATGAAAATACTTCATTCGCAAGGCAAGAAAAGGCAATAACCCAAGGCTCCTCCTGGACAAGTACTTGGCAGGCAGTATCGCTGCAGAGCTCCCCTCCGCATGCAATGGCACACAGACCAGAGAAACTTATCTACGAGCCCATCCAGCTCTCCAGAGAACACAAAACAAAATTACAAGCCCTCCCACTCTATACTTTGTCCTCCCCCTCAGAGGACACTGAGAAGGGAAATAAAATTTACTTTAACTTTGTTTTCAACTTTATTTGACATAACAGGTCATCTGATATATTAGTCTTTTTTCACATCTCCTTCTCAAGTAATTTTTAAGAGTTCAGTATAAACAGAGAATGCCTGCCTTGTTACATGTCTGTACAGTGTTGCTATTTATCAGTCCTGTGAGATTTTATGCCCACACTCTAGAGTCTTCATGCTAGCTATATCATGTGTGTTTGATAGGATTAAAAAAAAAAAAAATCTGAGGGCATACTCCCAAACACAACAGTGGGTCAAAAGGCCTGTGGTAGAGGGCCTGATAAGGATTCAGAAGCTGAGCTGAATTCATTTGCAACGTTTGTTTTCAAAGGTTGCTGAGTATATTACGCTATGGTAAGATTAAGTAAATGTCAGGTAGCCTAGAGCTCTGGCATAGGTATGGCTTCTATTATTACTCAGATTTAAATAAACAAATTTACATTTACTGTACCTTTAGCTGAAGCACCAAGTCCATGCAGTATTTGCCAAGAGGGTTTATGTCATTCAAGATGAGTGCAATTATAATGTCAATCCCATTAGATTCATGGGTGGCTATGCAAGTCTGCAAAATAAAGGAAAGGAAGGGAGTCCGGGGTGCGGGGAGTGGAGAGGGAGGGAGGGAGGGAGGGAAGGAAGGAAGGAGGAGGAAAAAGAGGGACACAAGACAAGTGGAGGGAGGGAGAGAGAGAATATGCACATCAGCAAACTTCCAAAACAAGGACCCAGAATTTGAAAGACCTTATAACAGCAACAAACCTCCCAGCCAAAGCAGAGCAGCCTGAAAACATGCCACAAGCGGTGCTGGGGGAGACTTGCGTAGTACGGAACCAACCTCAACAGTAGTGAAGTACACAGCTGGAAAAAAGGTGGTGCAAGCTAAAATATGCTTGCAGTGAATCGTGCAGGGTTTGGCACCAAGTGGTACAAGTTAGAGACAGCAGCCCAGAGGAACAGTGCCAGATTCAGCTGAACGCACATGCAGAGACATAAAAAGCATGCGTGAATGTAGGCACAATCAAATTTGCACACTGAAATTCTTAATTTGCATCCAGCAATAAGCAATAATATCGCTGTTACAGCACAAATTAAGGTTTTCTACATGCATCTGGACATGTCCTGCACAGAAAGACATTTCTGGATATGGAATTCAAAACTGTAACTAGGACCAACGGTATTTCCCAAACACTTTTACAGCTGGAGTCCCAGACCTTCTAAGCCTTGTAAATAACTGTCAGTTATACAGGCCTATGGTATGTCTTTCTAACAGGTTTATAGGACAATAGGATAGGAAAAGTTTTCCAGAATGACAGAGAGGGGAAAAGTGAAAATGAGAGCATGGAGCATTTGCCTCTGAAATACACTGAATCAGACTTGCAGTTGGTATAAACAAGCATAACTCAAATCCTGAGTGACTCCCAACAGGTAGGTCTAAGTAATTAAGTGTAACTAATCATTCCCTTCCACTATCAGCGTTCCTCAGGTAAACTTGTTGCAGAACAAGTTAACTTGAAACCTTTTTTTCTTCCAACTCCAGTCCTGTAATTATTCTTTTTTTACAGATTTTTCCCCATCCATTAGTGAATCAAATATGACTGTTTAAAATTTAGTCCACTACAGGATTTTTGTTTGTTTTTAAAGTATTAAGTAAAGGCTGTTGATTACCAGCAATGGCAACAGAAGCACTCTGCACTTCTTTTGTGCGTGTTAATGGCGTAGTATTAATACTGCATTTATTTTTTTCAGCTATTTCTAGTATCAAGAACAGATAGCCTTTGTATTTTTGTCCACCGCAATTTTCCCACTCCTAGTCCATAGAAAAAATCCTGAAATTTCATGCACCGTGACAACTTTACTACAGTTCTCTTCAGATCAAATATAGCAGCATGTGACTACATTCTTTACCTTTCTATACCGCCTCAGCACGGCACTAAAGAGACATCTACCAAAAGTCACAGCTATATGAGTTAAAAAGATTGCATCAAGGAAGGTACAGAAGATTAGAAGCACGATCTTTAGTCTCATCCATTTCACTACTGATAACATAATTAGAGATGCTCATAGGTAGTATAGCAGGATAGAAAGTTAAACTTTGTGGCAATTGTGTGAATTAAGGAAAGTAAATGTAAGCAACATATATAAACACCAGCAAAGGCAAAATGTATGAAAATTAAGAAAAGAACATTATGTATGCAATGTACTTCCACAACTGTGACTCAAAATCTAGTCTCACCAAGTGAGGTTTAAGCCGTGGACCCACTGACATAAAACTCTCTCCAAAAGGACTGGAAACTCTGCATGTAAGCAGAGGTACTACAGGAAGAAACTACACTGAGTTCTGACTTAAAAGGATTGCTCAGGTCTTATGAAAGCATGAAATGTGTTAAGCCTAGCCATAGCAGTTACAACTGAATTTATGTTATTAAGAACACTGAAAGGTTTATGATAAGCACACAGATACCATACATTCAGGTATATTCTTCTGCGCCCACAAGCTGAGCCCTACCTGATTTTCATGGCATGGACCTTGGCAATATTCAGTCAAGCTTTCCAGCGTCTGGTTCACAAGAGCCACATTCCTCTCATTGATGTAAAGCCCCAACAAGCCCAGTCCGCCTGTCGTGCTTCCACAGATACAGTCCAAAAACTGAAGGGTCTCGCAAACAAGGTTGTAATTTGTTTTATTGTTCTGATGTCTTAAAAAATTCTGGCGAACAGAGAAAAGGAACAACAAAAAACCCCAACAAAAAACCCAAGAGAGTTAGAGTCAAGTCAAACACACCGTCTTTTTCAAGAAAATATCAAAGTGGACAATTTACGACCATATGACCACTGTACCTTAGGTACTGAAGAACACTACATTGTAGTAAATATATTATGCCTTAGTGCAGCAGTTGAGAACCATTATCTGATTAAATCAGTAGAGAAAGAAGGGCTTAGCAAAGTGAACTTTGCAAACATCTGCACTGGCCTTAAATGTCTTCTATATCCCCCATCCATCTTGTTACAACAACTCTTCTCTTGGAAGCTTCTTGCCACACAGTTGCGCAGGTATAGCGGCACATTAAATCTTCTCCTTGGCCGTGTCAGCGCGCAACGGTAGTTTAGTTCAAACCACCCCCAACACTGCTTTAAGGGAGGCTGCTGGACACGGTGCTAAGTTTTATTTGCAGAAAATTAATTTTGCAAAGGTTGCTATGGGAACAGTAATTTCTACCAGAGGAACTGATAGCGGGGACACACGTAGCATCTTAAAGTCTTCAATCATAATACCTAGGGAAAAGAGCAGTACCCAAACTTTGCCCAGAAACTTCCTGTGGTAAGCGACCCACCATTTGTGCATGGAAACTGTACTAACAGGGACATTTAGACACTTCTTAATTCCATGTGTCAGTGCTGCGGTCCCCAAGCAATTCTGAGGCCATAAACATGAGCCCAACCAGAGCATGCAAGTGGTTCTTGAAAAGGGTTATTTTATCCCTTGGACCAAAAGAACAACAACATTTTAGACACTTCTATTCTGGAACAGGAGCCAGGCACAGGCATGTTCTTCTTCCCTTATGAAGTTCCAGCTCCTGTAATATTTCTTTCAGAGCTCAGCTCAAAAACACTTTACCTGGAGCTCGCGGTTGTGGTTCTCACACAGCAGCTGAAGAAATCTCAGTATTGGCTGCATGATTGCAATGGCAGGGCTCATGATCGCTTCTTCCGTGGACTTCTCTTCTGCATTTGCAGCATCTGTTCCTGAGCCCATAAGATCTATTTCTGGGTCCATTTCTCTTCTATACACAGAGTAAGCCTTGGATGTCGCAGAAGATGCTTCTGTTAACTGTCCTTTCATACCCTCTTTCAGATGCAGGGTTGAATCCTTTACTGAAAAGAAGACAATTTTTCTTCATTTTTGAAACTCTTTCGCCTCGTTTGATTAAACAATAAGAAAACAATAATAATGAATGCAACTTTTTCTTTGCTGGTGCCTAACTTTTCAAAGACCTCTAGGCAACTTACAAAGAATATCAAAGCAATATTCATGCAGGGATAGCATGTTCCAAATAAACCACAAACCAGAGTGAAACAGAGCATTAAAACAAAAAGCTCTACTATTTCTCTCCCATATACAATAAATGATGAGAACAATGGAAGGACCACAGGGTGGGAAATCAGTTCCTGTGCTCGCTCTTGTGAAATAGCCCCATCAGCAGCAGCCTTGACTTCTGCTTCTCTAAAAATATGGTTCTATATCTTCTCTTAGTGTAAGCTGGCATAGCTTCACTGGTTTCATCAAAGCTAATTCCTTCTAACCAGCTTAAGAGATCGCCTATAATTTAGATAAAAACAGGCAAAAGATGCAAATTAGCAATGATTAATATTAAAGCTTATTGATCAATGCAGCAGAGTATCAGTGGTGCAGTACATGCGGTCTGAATAGAATGCACTTCTTCCCTCTTTTACATGAGTGCCTTCTTACCTCTCTTTTTGGGAACAGATATGGTTAGGTCACTATCATCGTCTTTCTTTTTGCTCCCCAAATCAGTAGTGTTCACTGTCACTGTCGATCGTATCTCCTGCTGAGCAGCTTTCATGCGGTCATACAGGACTTTAAAGAATTTTTCCGACTTTTTTTGCTCCTTCAGTTGCTGGTAAGTTGAATACTGCAAAAAATATATTCTTTAGCTAGCAATCTTTGAAGGAAGAAGAAATACAAAAATACACTACTTTTTGCCAAACAAACGATGAATAATTACTTCACTTACACAGAACAAATGTTGGCCACTGCCTGACCAGTTCTTTCACAAAGAGATAAACAAGGCCAGTAACAAAGATTGATGATAACATTTTAAAATTTGGATTAAATGGTGAACACCACTATTTGCAAACTTAAAATGTCACAATATTACACTTGAAGTTAAATTACTTTGTGACACTCTCAATTTCTCCAAGCATTCTGGAGTTACAATATTCCATCTACAAATAATAGCGAAAAGTAATTGTTATTACTTTTTGTAACAACAATTGTAACAACAATAGGAAGCATGAAACATCTAACGTGTAATATTATACCTTAGATCATATACATTTTTTGTGCTTCACACAGAATTGGAATTAATATTTTTGGTTCTTGTGTCCAGTCCCTTAGTATTACTGTCAAGCAGGCTGCGTATCATTTTCAACAGTTTACAAACTCTGTCTTGAAGTAAAAGCCTTTTACAGCCCCTAACAATTTATTTTAGAAAGGTGCGACAAAATCTCACTTTTTAACATCTTCTGGACACTCTCTAAGGGTCACAGATCATATTATCTTTTCTACAGAATAAAGATACAGGATGAGATTCCTCTCATTGCAATGAGGAGGTTATTGGGTATTAAGTTGGTTATTGAGGCTCCTTTCACAAGCAATGATGAGATATGGGGGAATGCAGGGAGTGATTCATATCATCTCTCCTCTCTTATGATAACTCTGCTGATCACAGAGTAAGAATAAACAATCACCTTATTTGGCTAAAGTTGAGTGAGAGGAATATCATTCATAAAAACTAGAATCCGTAGTTTAAAGCGGTTATTTTCTACGGATGGGGATACTGGTCTTCTCAAATGGCCAGTTTTTCTCTCTTTGGAGATTTTGATAAACGTCCCTAAACATTTCCAGAAAATAATTTTAGTGCTATTATAAACTTGAAAGTATTGTAATTTTTAATTTTACAAAGAGAGATATGAAATAACTGGAGATAATGCTCACACGGCAAAGACCAGATTCAAAGAAGCACTGTGCTACACAGAGACAGTGAAAAAATTTTTTCTCCTATTGAAGAGTCTACACTATGAAATATTGCATAATGACAGGGCACATTTACATTTGTATTACAGTGATACATATTATAGTGATAAACTTTTCACAGAATTCACAGCAAAAAGTTTGTGTCCAGACTACATGCATTTGAAAATCAGTATGTGAATAAGTAAATGAAAGAAGTACCTGTGTTTGTGTATTTCCACCTTCAAGCAACGCAATACCAAGCAAAATGCCTTCTGAGAAAATTCTGTCATTTTTGGTATTTACTATAACATCTATGACTAGTTCTGATGCACCTTCTTTATCCAGAAGGCACTGAATATCAAACATGGTTACCCCAGACTTATCTGAGTCTTGTCCTGAAAATCCACCTGCAAATTACACAAATACATACCATTCATGTTTGTTTTACATATGTATATGAAAATTAATCTATTAGCAATAATAATTTCTTATTGCTACACAATAGCAATGTAATAAATTTAATTTTTAAATTCTGTTTGAGGCAAAATTCCCCTTGACACAAACAAGATTTTTTGCGTTAAACTGCAATCTTAGGCACCAAGAAGAAGAAATAAAACAAAACCCCGAACCATTGTTCTGCTCTGATATTCAGACAATAAAGAAGTTGGAAATTATACTGATTTGTCCACTGACCCCCTGCTTTAATTCCACCACTGCATATGCTAAACTGTGTGTATGGTCAGTGCTCTGACCACGTTTAAATCTGCTTTTCAATCTCAGTCCTAATCTATATAAAGATTGTGTACTGGTAAATCCACTCTGGTTATGGGTATGACCTTCTACCTAAATGCTTTTGCTGATGTAACTCCTAGACCACTAATTAACATCACAATTATGTTCCTTAAGAACAGAGACTTGAGTTAATCCAAACTAAAGGTGTGATTTTAAGGAATTACGTTAAATTGTATTAGCTCATTAAATCAACCCTCTTTTATTATCACAGATTATAATCTTTCCGACTATACTTACTTTTATAGAGATGCAACTACATCTACTTCATTAGGAAAAATACAGTACTGCTTTAATCAGTCAGTACTGCTTTGATTAAATTGATTAAAATGGTTCAGACTTTGTGATGATGCTATACACAGACACACTTTTTACAGAGAGAACTAAAAAAATAGTAAATCTTTACTTTCCTCTTAGGAAGGAAAATTTGGTGTACAGGATATTAAGACTGTAAACATTTCCAGTGTCCACACTGAAATAGTCATGGAGGATCAGCTGGGTAACATTTCGAAATGCCCACAAGTCTCGGTATGTCTTTAATATATGCTGAAAATGCAATGGCAAGTATTTTGACCTGGCTCTAATTCTAGCTTCTGCCTCATTTCCTATGGCATACAATACTTTGGGTTTTCTTAGAAACCACCCTACAGTAACAGAATCATACAACAATTAGGTTATAAGGGACCTACAGAGACCATTCGCTCAAACTTCTTGCTCACGGTAGTTAGAGCAGGTTCGTCAGAGTCTTGTCTGGTAAAGTTGTAACAAGGACTGATGCATTCTGCAGCCTCTCAAGGAAATCTGTTCCGTTGCCTAACCAGGATCTTTGTAAGAAGCTTTTCCTTGTATCTTATTTTTTTTCATATATCAATAAAGGATCTGGAGCTTCAAAAAAAATTTTAGTTTCCAGAAACAGTAACATCTTTGCTCAAATGTTTTGCGCTTAAACAAATTTCCGGATGTACCGGCAAATTAAAATGGTATTACCAATTGGACCTGAATTGAATGACTGATCGGGGTAGCGGGGAAAAGTCCCTACTTCAGTACCACCAAATGCACACCAGCCATCTGAGACAAGCGCGTGCAACTTAAACATAACAAAAGTCTGATACTACCTCTCTTCTAACTGGTTACAGAAAGTGTTTGATTTATTTACCAACTGAATCCCTGGAGCGCTTCCAATGTGCCTATTAGAAAAAATGGTGCTGCTAATTTTGTTCTCTTTAAATGATCTGTGTTGATTTACCTCCCACTTGTGCAGTTTTGCTGTAGCTGGCAGACAGAGGCCCATTCATACCACTTCCATATTCTCCTTTAAAGTAGCGATATAGGAGTATTTTCCTTAAAGTGTTGCCCTTTAAGAGAGAGATAAAAATAGAAGAAATTAGAGTTGTGGCCAAGTTCCTTTGTTCGAAAAGCAAGCTGTTTAGCATAGATACATAATTTATTAAGTCTTTCCGTTATAATTAGTAAGCAGACAAATAGTAAAGTTGTTCAGAAAATAAACATCTAATGGTCTTATCTAACAAATCTCATGGGAGGAATTCTAAAATACACTTGTATAAACTTTCTTTGAAGTTTCTTTTAAACTTATTGATTATAAATCAAGTACTTCCACCTCAATAATTTTTACTGGCTATCTTTAAGTGTGTATACTGAAACAAATTCTACAAAGAGCCAATGCTCTGCAGTCAGCATGTCCATGCCCTGCCATGGTAGTTCTTTCTTCCTATTTTCTGCAGTTGAGTAGTATCGCTCCCTTTTCTCTGATCTCAGATAATCCAGCTGATCATCTGAAAGAAGCCACATCACATGAAATATTAAAACAGAGATATGACATTTGATAGAATAGCTTAAAAAGCATTCACTGTATCTCCTTGTTCCTTTACTTCCAAAACCACAATCAGTCAAAATTTGCATGCAGCTGTCTGAAGATCTTCCCTTTCATTTTGCCTACATTCTGCAACACAAGACACACTGAATTAAGAGTGGGGGGTACCAATTACTCGAGGGTTTTATGTTGGCTTCAGTCTCTGGGGAACACCTGCACTCAGCACTCAGCTTTACAGAGGCAGTAGGTGACACAACAACTGTAGGTCTATGTGTAACCTAAGACTGTATAAAGGAAAAAGTACTGCGAGGTCTCTGATGATTACCACAGAAGGGGAAAAATTGTTCATTTCAACAGCTTGACTGTAAAATGGGACAACTTCTTCCTTATTTTTACTCACCTACCGGTTTTAATGAAAAACAGTGCTGAAAAATACGTGCACCAGAAGCAATCCCAGTACTTACCAGCTCACCAGCACCTGCACATTAGTGCAGCAGTCAACTTTTCAATCCAAACATCTCTGTGGCCACCACAGACAGTAAGCAGTGTGGAATCAAGTCCCAGAAACACCTCAAGAAGTACTACTCACACTCCCACTTCTCTGTTAACTTAGTAATACTTCCAAGTGAGACCACATGCCACGGTGGGGCTTTCACTGCTTCATGGACCTCAAGGACAATGGGCTTGTCTACCTCAAACAAGTGCCAGAATGCAGTATTCTGTATGTGTAGCCTGACAACGCAAAACACTCATTCTTCCCTAGTTCTTGTATTTTGATGGTTTCAAACTATCAAAAGCCATAAATAAAATGGCTGCAAAAAAAAAAAAAAAAAGCATCACCTACACAGGTGTGGTGCCAGGGAATTTATTAGGTGGATTTTCCAGGTGAGCTACGCCAGCGGGGTCTATGCTACAGAGGACAAAGAACCAGAAGTTTCCAAGGACCTCCCACAGGGACAGATTCCTTCCCTGCCTAGTTTGTGATGGGGTTTAACCCTGCATGGATGGATGAGGTACGCTAGCCAAGTTCATAAGAGATTTCAAGATGGCCAAGAGCACCAGCTCCTCCTGCTCGACATCCTGTCTCTAGCTGTGACCAAATTCCAGTGTCTTACGAGGAAAGTGAACTTCATTTTCCACATCTCCTGAAGAAGCCAAATATATTCTTGAAGAGAAAAAAGTTCCCACCGGAACTGAGAAACATGGACTAAGAACCAAGATAAAGTCCCTTTTCAAACTCTCTCAGGTATATATATCACAGAATCATAAAATCACATCACACGAATAAGATCATAGAGCAGAAACTCTTCATAACACCAGACCAGAAGGCAATCCAGAATGGGAACTGCATTGAGACAAGATCTTTTAATCAGAAAGGCTGGCATTTGCCACACCACTTGATTAACCACTCAGCTTGAAGCAACATCCTCAACCAGCAATCTATGCAGTCTTCTGATGACTAACAAAGTGCCATGGTAAATTATATAAACAGTCACAGTACAGTCACGGGAAAAAACACCAAAAGCCATCTATATATAGTTAATAATAATACCCGTGGTCACGAGCTTTATTGTTCAATCAAAACAGCCTTTATTTTATCAGGAAGAATGTTTAAGACCATGAAATAGCATTTGACTAATAAACTGAATGATTTAGCACTTGGGTGTCGTTCCCTGGAAGCGAGTAACTGTTGGCACATCTCAAATCTTTTTTCTGCCTCATTACCTTCAAAGACACCAGGAGGAGCAGTGGTATGAAGATGCTTCTCCAGTTGGCTATGGAAGAGGGAATCCTGCTCCACCCATACCCAAACTAAGGCATGGACTTCACTTCTCGTTCCAAGGAGCAAGTCTTAATTATTAGGATTCCTGCTCTCTCTCAACTTCCCACAAATCCAGACAACACTTACAGTTCTCAGAAGCCAAAGTGTCGGAAGTCAAGGACATCGTGTTTGAAAAGCAGGAATGTGGTGGAACCTCTGCTTTGCCTGACAGTTGTGCCAAAAACACGCCCTCAGACTCAGCCCACATATTTGCAAGGTTCGGATCTTCATCCCCTTTGTGATGACCTTGGGCAGCCATACAGCTTCCCCGAGTCTTGTGAAACTAGCTGCCACTACAAAGAGCGGAAGAGCCCAGCGGTATGAACCAGAGCTGAGAAAGGCGCAAATGCTCCTGTAACGTATCGGAAATGCCTGTCACCTCCAGTACACAACTGTGTGAGGCACCATGCTAGAGAATACTGGAAGGACCCTGCTCACAGATAAAAGTGCTGATCCTGCTGGTGTACGTGCCTGGCTATGCTTTTACGGGAATGCTAAAAAATGTAGTCAAGAACAGCCTCATCACGTGGACGGGACAAACTGCTGCCAGGGCAAGTGAGACAGCCATGCCATTGATGTCCTTGTAAACAGTTTCCTAACTTAGTACAGCCACAAAATTAATATTGCCCAAAAGCAAATGATCACAGTGGTAGCATGAATAAGCAGTTTGCAGCAACTATTACTGACACTCACATTACTGAAGCAGAGGCCAAAAATAAAAGCACACTCGGCAGCACAGTGCGATCTTCCCCGACTAGGTTTCTATGCGTGGCAGAAGTGCCGACCTTCCACGCTGAACCTCTTCCCTCCTGGCTACAATACGCTTTCTTTTATACCTCTTATTAGGGTATGGAAGTGGCATGTAAACATCACTCAGCTGACTGCAATCCTTCTATAATGGATAGAACATTGTATAGCTTTGAAAAAAACCCACAATGAAACATAACAGTCTTATTGTTACCCATGAATACCGCTGTATTGTCTCTAACAAAAGCTAGGATAAAGACTGAGGACACAAGAAAGCAACAACTGGTTATTGTTGCTGCAGTTTTAAATAGCTAGGGATTGACAGACAAAAGTTTCCAATAGGGAAAAATTATTCCAATAGGAACATGTAGACACAAACAAATTATCTTTTCTCACCCCGTATTTCATTACACTAGTAGGTCTCTAAACTCCATTTAAATGCCTTAATACAACGCTTTATTCACTTTTCTTCTCCGAGCCTGCAAAAGGCTGGTCCCACATAAGGACGGTGTGTTGAGCACTGGGAAGGACTGGCTGAGAGAGGTAGGGAAGGCTTATCGTGGATACCTGCAGCAGCACCAGCTCACTGCGTAATGCTGCCAAAAATTATTTGCCCTGTCTTATGCAACTTTGTACACTTCTTATGGAATTGGAATGGTATTTATAACGTTCAGAAGGCTGAACTAGCTGATTTGGTGATCTCTTTTGGGTTTCACTCTACATTAAAATAACGAAGTGGAAATGCGCAGATTATCAGTCGTAACACAGAATGGGCAGCCATGTCATAGAATCATAGAATCATAGAATCATAGAATCATCTCGGTTGGAAAAGACCTTTAAGATCATCAAGTCCAACCACTAACCTAACCTTGCCATCCCATAACCACTAAACCATGTCCTCAAGTACCTCATCTATCCTTCTTTTAAATACCTCCAGGGACGGGGACTCAACCACCTCCCTGGGCAGCCCATTCCAGTGCCTGACAACCCTTTCTGTGAAGAAATTTTTCCTAATGTCTAACCTAAACCT
>VXBL01000728.1:390741-410385 GCA_013400195.1 Aramus guarauna | reverse complement strand
GAGCCCCTCGTCCAGGTCGTTGATAAAGATATTAAACAAGACCGGCCCTAGCACTGAGCCTTGGGGGACACCGCTTGTGACTGGCCGCCAACTGGATTTAGCTCCATTCACCACCACTCTCTAGGCTTGGCTATCCAGCCAGTTTTTAACCCAGCGAAGAGTACACCCATCAAGGCCATGAACCGCCAGCTTCTCTAGGAGAATGCTGTGGGAGACTGTATCGAAGGCTTTGCTGAAGTCCAGGTAGACAACATCCACAGCCTTTCCCTCGTCTACCAGGCGAATATTTGTCCAACAAATATTTCTATGTTACAGTGGATGATGTCGTGATTATATTCCAGTGTTAGTCCAGGAGGATGCATTGAATTTAGGCATGTTAAATCTTCAGATCTCAATAACTTGCAGCCAAGTATACCAGAGGAGTTGGCCTGGGATCTCTGGTCTACTAACATAGGTTTTCCCAGTTTGGACCAGCAAGAACTGGGATAAATCTAACATGCACTGACACTCTTAAAAAAGTACATGGGAATACTTTTTATATTTTTTACTGATATCAAACCCACTGCAGTGAGTTTGATATTAATTCTGGGAAATGCAAAGGAATGGCTGATTTTGAGCTCCATTAATAAAAAATTAAAGGAAGCTACTATAAGCTGATGGCATTTATAACATTGGCATCGTGTTGTGATAATTGCCTCAAAATGTGTTTAAGAAAAATATACCTTCGTAAACTTCTGAAGATTATCTTCTGGTTTTGCTAATAATGAAAATATCACTCTGGTAAAGTTTGACAAACTGGTGGTGTGACACAATGCTGTAAGGCAAAATTTTTTATTAAGTAACCCCACAAGGATAGTTATCAAATGGCTTAACAGCTAAGTGACTGACAGAATTCAACATGCAATTTAAAGCAAGAAATCATAAACAAGTGTATGGCTTCTAATGGGCAACCTCATGTAATACTTACTACCTGATTTATTTTTTTTTCAATGAAATGGAAAAATACAGAAAATAATTATTAATGGCATTTAGAAAGGACACAAGAAGAAAAGGAGATGAGGTCCAGTCCCTGATAACAATTTAGGCATCATTTATTAAACAGACTAGAAGCAAACAATATGACCCTCGTTATATCCAAACCTCTGTACATCTAGTTATAAAAGTAATAACAAGAAAATGGTGAACACCACAAAAATGGAAGACTCTGTTCTAGCAGGTCATAACTCTGGGGAAGAACGGAAGGTCTTGGAGAAAAATAGTGGAATGACAACTCCCTAAAATCACACGACTCTGCAAAGGATAACAAGAGCTATTATGTGGGATTCGTGAGACTACCTTACTTCACCACATGCAGGGGCACGTTACTGTAGGAATACTGCATCACAAGTTGGTGTCCACAATTCAAGAAGGCAGCTGACAAAATGGATGAGGTTTGGAGAAGCTTCATGAGAGTCATTAGAGAAAAAACATGCCTTCTCATCAGAAATTCAAGGCTTTCAATCTACGGAGCTTATCAGTCTGAACATGAATTACCTGAACTCTGTTTCTGACTATCTACATGAGAAATCTGATAATGGATGACTTCAGTCTACAGGAAAAAGGTGTAAGACATACTGGTGAGAAGCTGAAAACAGAGAAATTCAGCTAGAAAAGAGGTAAAGGCAGTTGGGTTATTCAGTTTGTGGGTTATGATTATTATTTTTTTAATATATGTAACAGTGATGGCATTTAGCTATTGGAACAGCTTAAGAAGAGGTGTGATAGTCTGTTGCTGGCAGTTACTAAATCACGACTAGGTGGCTTCTGAGACAAAAACTATTTGAAGATCTCGTGGTCTACATATAGGAGAACAAACTAGGTGACAAAATTATGTTATCTCACATAATCTATGAAGACATCATGTCACCTTTTCCTGTAGTAAATATAGATGAGGTTAGAACCCTGGATTTCTATGAAGGCTGTTTAAAAAACACCTACTTCTACACGTTTCTTCTCATCATTTATAAATGAAATTTCTATTCTTCTTGGTCTGAGTGTCTGCTTCAGTATGATTTTTTTTTTTTGTCATTTTTCACCCATTTTCACATTATATTGTTCCCTTATTTCCTTTGGAGATGAAACATGGTAAGGGAAGGATGAGTTTTGTGCAAGTGGCTTCTGTGAAGATACCAAGCACGGAAGTTTTATAACCCTTTAAATTATGATTCAACCTGCTCTTGAAATATAAGACGGCACAGACATCTTCTCATCTCCAAAATGGATTAACTGAGGCACACAGCTACCACCCACATGGTGTTGCACAAGCACGAGCTTGGAAGAGAGACCCAGAGTCTCAACTCCTACTATGTCCACAAAGTGGAAAATGTCTGTCTTCATGGTGCCAGCAACTTCCTCGCAAGTTGGGGGAGGTTGTTTATTGGCGGGGGGNNNNGGGGGGTTGGTTTGTGGGGGGGGGGGGGGGGGGGGGTTGGCTGGTTGTTTTGAGTGAGCGTTTTCCTGGTTTTGATCTTTTTGCAACAAGATGTTTTCATAGCCAACTGATAGTTTGAACCGATATATTTTCCACCAGTAAGCTACGACACCCAACAGCAGAGTTATTTGCACAGTGGGGTGTGTTTATTCACCCTAGGAAAAAAAGACTTTTAAATAGGAGGTTGGGTCCAGCTGGTGTCCAGCTCTGCTTCCACTAAAATCAATGGGAGGTTTGCCAGCAACTCCAGTAGAAGAAGGAGCAGACACGTAGTTTGCCTGGCAAAAGCTTTTATACAGCTCAAAAAGAAAAAAAAAAACAACCCCAAAATATGCACCAGACTTCATGACACAGTTCTCCTAGGAGAGCAGAACTGGCCACCCACACCTCTCAGCTGTCTCTCATTAGGCAGAGACGCCCCACATTTTAAATGTGCCATTGTTCAATCCTACACAAATCTGGTATTAATCCCACTTGTATTAATACAAATTGCCTACATCACAAATGCTAACTGATAAACCTGAGGTTGTAACTAGTGCAGGGATTCATTAACAGGTTCAGATAAAATAATCGCAAGCACGAGCCTTCTCTAAAACCAAACAACAGTGGTTGAAAAAAGTAGTTCATTTTTTTAGAAGCCTTTCAATAATGCTTTCCTTTCCAGTTCCAGGTTCCATAGAAAGCTGGAAGTTTAAGTGCCAAAATATTGCAAAACAAATGCTATTGCCAGTCTATTTTCAATATGGATAGTGAAAAGAATACTGGACGCATTGCAAGAAAACCAGTTTTTGCCTGGTAACTGTCCAATTTTGCACCCTGAAGAAACTCAGGAAAGTGTCATATTAAAAGAAAGATTTTTTCTGGCAGTATCTCTAAAAAGTGTCTCCACTATGAATGCAGCAGAAGAAAAAAATGGTTTGGATTAGTGAAAACCTCAGCATCGGGGCATTCAGACTTAGACTGAGAAGAAAACATTTTAAAAATACAGTTTGATTTTGTATGTTATGAAATTTTACTATTGACCCATAAAATATTACTAGCTGCCAAATGTTCTTTTTTTTGGTCAAAATATAAGATCTCCACATATAGTCACAGCATTTGTACATGTAGAACAGATCTTTGTTGTGGGCAAATATTGTTGTTAGTATCTGTGGCTTGTCCTGTTGCTCATTTGGTTACGTGGTTTCCATCTGTAGTCATAAATTGAGCACTTACAAAGCAGATCATGTTTGCACCTATGTAATTTTTCCTTTGCAACTTTCTCCAGTACAAAACAAAGCATTGCGACGCACAATAACCCAAGTTCTCCGCCACTGAAAGAAAACAATGTTAGATTTGAACATGATTATTTAGAAGCATTTATGACTGCACCATCAATAACATACTGTAGAAAAAGACCAGATCTGAAAAGCGTAATTTTCAAAGACTAAAATTATCTAACTCTTATGCTGCAGGGGGTAAACTTTCAAAGTGATGCACAGGGAGTTATGCACACAAATCCTATTATTTGGTAACAGGATTTCTGTGTGGAACTCCCCATGCTCTGCAAGAAAAATTTACCCCTCAGTGTCCTAATATGAATATTTACCAAAACAGACACTTAATTTCCAGATGCATACTTATTTATGAGCACTACTATGCTTTGACATTTTAAGAGCAATTTGAAACAGGTAGCTAGGGAAAAAAAATAATAGAAGTGGCCAAATAGTATTTTCATTACAATATTCTGTTTCACCGTGTTGCTATTATGTTGAACTTCAAAGCCAAAGCATTACGGATAGCTGATTTACTAGATAAGGGATGCACGGCAGACAAACTGCCTGCCCTGTTTTGAATTAGAAAGGCTAAGATCTTCACTTGTTGGCTCAGGATTTTTAAAAGTGGCTCACGAGGCACTTCTGCATTTTAGTTCTCACCTGCTCATTTTTACCCACCACCAGCTCCACTGATTTCTCGACTTCATCCTTGCCTACTAGTACAGATTGATGAAGACACTTCAGAAATTCAGAATTTGTTCTAAGGCATTCCAGGTACTCATGTCACCGCTTATGTTTGATGGAAACTATACATTTTCTAAATCAGGATTATCAGGGTTATTTTGCAATCCAGGTTACCAGGCTTCTGGAAATTTTTCAATGGATTTGAAATAAGCTCTGGGTTGTATCAATACCAAATAAGAACATCGTGATTGGGGTTTTACTGTGGAAATGTCATTAAGCTGTGACCTGTGCTTTCTCCAATATATGCAAATATTCCCAGTTAATAGTAATTACCCAGCTAGAACTGCTCTGTATGTCTGTATTATTTATATATATATATAGTGATATTAAAAGGAACCAATTCTCAGCATTTACTATCTTGCAAAATAATCATGGGACATGTGCTTTGTCTCAAAACTATCCCAAGACCCCATCAAACCCAATCATTTTTCCTCTAATGCCACTCAGTCTTGCCTGAAGGCCACAACATTCCGTGTATGTAAGTGCCAGACTCTGTCCTCCCAGGATTTACAGATGTGCTTTCGACAAGGATCAGCAACACTATCTATAGCGCCCTGAGAACTAGCCTGACAAAATGACCAACACACCCGATGCTTCTGAGAAATGCCCCTTGCATTCTCAGATGAAAACAGATACCAAATTATTGCTCATTTCTTGGACTTCAGGCATTAAGGAGAAAACCAGATATGTGTGTGTGTATCTACCTCCAAGTATACTTGTATTTTTAGGTGCTTAAAGACTCTACAAAATCAGGCCTTACACATCTGAAAAGGAGAAACCTGAATTTACTTTGAATTCTTGAAAGGCCAACATACAAAGCTGGGCCAAGTGAGTTTGCTTTCCTAGAGTCTGTGGCTAATGCAAAGGAAAACAGCTGGTCAAAACGTATTTAAGCAGCTCCTATCCATGCAGCAAAATGGGAAGAGCTAAAGGAAGCCAACCTTGTGGCAGCTCAGGGCAGCAGCAATATTTAAACTGCCAGGGTTACCAATGGCAGATGGAAACACAGTCTTAGCATCTACCTTGCTGGAAAATGAGCACCTATCAGCTCAAAAGAATAGCCTGGAAGGGATCAAGATACAGGATGAGATGTCCTAAGTGCTAACTGCAGTGACAGGCAGATTCTCCCTTTGCTCTATACTGCGCAGCATGGCAAAGAAAACAAAGCGTATTCCTCCATTTCTAAGCAGAGAACACATCCCACCTGGAGCAAAGCCAGCTACTGCACTAATTTCACTATAGCTATGAAATTAGGAGGCATTCAGACTCGCAGAAAAGTAGAGCAAAGTTAGACAACGCTCCAGATCTAGCACTTGTTTTTTATTAGCTATCCATTTTGACAGGGATAATTTGAAAATATTTATAATTCGCGTTCCCTGGTTTTATAAAAAATAGTGGCTTGAATAATTTTCCAGTAAACCTAATTGAGAATTTTCCATTAATGCCAACTCTCTCAATTGTATTATCCTTTTCACGATAGCTGGAACTTTAAGCTTAGCACCTACAGTTACGTGCTTGTATGAAAATTCCAGTTCGAATTAAAAAAAAAAAACCCAAAACAAAAAACAAAAACCACCAAACTACATCCCACCCCACCCCCGATAATTTCTAGTGCTCCTGGTCCCAGGAATAGTACTTGGAAATGAGAAATCTGTGTGGCCAGAGCCAGAAGGCCAGAAAAACAAACAAACAAACAAACAAACATCCAAAATATGCTGTCGGGTTTTTGATCATTAAGAAACCAAACCAAAGTAATCCCATCCTTTTTAGGAGCCTGACTCATGACTTTGATTGCCAGAGGTGGTAAATATCAAGTAAATATTAAGCAACCTTTTTCCAGCAGATTTGTTGATGCTGCATGCTAAGAGGAGCTCAGATCCTTGCTACTCTCAGTAAGGACGTGGCTGCTGACACTTGGCTACCATCAGAAAATGCCGCATCTCCTCTTCCTCAAACAGCAAATCAGCCAGCAACGGAGCCCAAGCAACTAAGAATTAATTGTGATCCAGGATTACAAGGGTAAGGCCACCCTAGAAGGAAAGGACCCCTTGACAAAATGGAGAAACTGAAATCTTGCAACTAAAATAAAGTTATTGAAGATCTGAGCTCTGCTTCTGTTCTGCAAAGGCCGTGCTCCCACGTGGAAGAGCTGGGCTCTAGGATAACCTGAGTGCCAAATTTCTCGGGAGACTGGAAAAAAAGCGTTTGGTAGGTTTATTCCCCAGGAATGAGCCATCAGGTCTTGATTTAGATCCTAGGTTAGGCCAAGCTACCTCAACTCCTATTAATGTCATTAATAAGTGAGCAGGCTAAAGCACCTATCCAGGGGCAGTCACGGTCAATCCTGGCTTTTACCTACTGCAGATTCACAAAACTGCAGTGACTTGGTGTTGAGGCTGGTCCTTCTTGGCATATCCGAAGTTTTTATAACAGCGTCTCTTCCAAATGATAGACAGACATTCTGATTTTTGAAGGCATCTTTTACCAGGGAAAACCTCTCTCTTTTCAAAGTAGTTCTCAATCTGCTCTTTTAAATCAGAGGCCGATATTAGCTTTCTACTATTGGAGTCTAAGATTTCATCAGTTCAAACAAATAAACCTAATAATGTCCTTTGAAGAGTGCCATGGAAATAATTCTGACTTTGCGTAACACTGCAGTAGAAGTTTCATAAACCGTTTCTATTAGCCAAAGTTGCTGAATGAAACTGCAACGTTATTAAGAGAGTAACATTTTGTTTTTAATAACTTTCAGAGGTATATTAGCTGTCATGCCAGAGCTCAATAGCTTCTTAGCTGTCGTCTTATTTTATAAGCAACAGCAATTTCTAAACACTAAGTTTCACAAGATCAGGAAAAAGTTCTCTTCTAGGTTGAACAGAAAAAAACACACCCAACTCCAAATTCAAGCAACTCTAGAAGTGGTTGAAAAAATGACCAAAATTTGCTTGACATTACATCAGCTGTTCGAAGTTAGAGACAAGGGGGAGACGAAGACACATTTTCATGAGGCTGTCTCAGCTTTTCACATTTCCACTACTAAAAGACAGATTCATGTTTATATAAAATTTAATATGCAAGCTGTTCACCCATAATATTAAATTGCCCCTTTATATTTAATATTTGCTAAAATTGCTGAGTTATTTATGTCAGCGATAAGATTGCTGCACATGTGCAGTAGCTGTTTCATCATAATATATTTGAGTATACATTTATTATGAAGCTGTTGCCATTATAATGCCTAAATTTCTATTGCTTCCAAGGAGAAATAGATTATTACTGGAATGTTCCTACATGCACAGCATGTAGCTATGGAAATACAATGTCATATGCTTCTTCAGAGCCGTTAAGTACAGCATAGATTGACGGTGAGCCTGCAGAAAACCTGCTCTGGAGGTCCTATAACTGACTGCAATTTTTTCTACTGTGTTTCAAGAGTACTGATATCCCCACTAATGACATCTCTCTGTTAAATGCCATGCAGCATCCCAACATTAGGGCTCAATGGCATTATGAAAACCAAGATGAACTCTACAGTTCCACTAACTGGAAATTAGACTGTGTACGCATGCCGGCCAGTCAGTGCTTTGAATGAAGAGAAAACAAAACCCACCAACAGTCTTAGGGCTACACAATTCACGGCTCAGGCTATTCTCACTATTAGTAAAATCTTCTGAATGCAGCATTGCTGCTGCATTTAGTTAGCATATCTCTGTGAAAACCTTATTAAAAGGTCAAGTATGGTGGGAAATAGTACAAAATTAGTGCCCTAAGTTAGATCAATGGTGGAGTTTCATCTGAAGTTCCATGTTTACTACAGGCTGCCATCTCCTACGAGGCTCAGAGATGTGCTGGGAGCACACACAGGTGTGGAAAAAGTGTCGTATTAAAGATTGAGATTGCTCACCTTGGAAGAAGAGATGAAAAAAAATGTGACAGCAGTACAGAAAAGTACGAATGGTGAAGAGATAGGGAGGTCGGGATTTCCTGTTTCCTCTCCCACCCAAGAAGGGGCCTTCAATGGAATGTAAAGATGGTCAGTAAAAAAGTGATAAAGAAATCCTCGTTAACCTACACATAATTAGATGGCAGAACTCATTACCATAGGAAGTCACCCAGGCCAAGAATTCAGTAAGACTCAAACAGGATTTGAACATTTCTATAGACAACAAGCGAAACTAGTTACAATAGCAAATGTTAAAAAAACAGCTATGGGAAAGATGACAAAATCTGATGCTTTAGGGGCCACAGATTTATGATCTTACTGTTAAGGATTATCCCAAGACTTCAGAAAGAATAGAAAACTTCAACTCTGCCTACAGTGTGGATTCTCAGACCTTCTGAAGCATCTGGTGATGGCCACACAGAGAGACAGCACTCTTAATCCTCTGGTTTAATCCTCTTTGGCAATCCGTGTGTGTTTAAAAGAGAACATGTAGCGTACCAAGTCTATTTGCATTGGATCCAAACACCAGTGCAATGTAGATTCAAGAGAAGAATTGTTTTTATGAAATCTCTGATGAGCAGACACCCAGAGCAGAGCACTACAGTGACCCAAAATATCAGCTGGAACCCTACATTCAATAGGCGAGAAATAGAATTACCGTAACAAGAGAGTACCTTACCAAAATCCTAACATGAAAAAGGTCTGCATTTCATCTACTGGTCTTCATCTTTGCTTAGCAAAATACTACCGATTTATATAAAAACGATGGCAGGCAGAAACACATTAGCTTTTGAACAAAATGCAGCTTCTTAGAGAAAAGTTCCAGGCTCCCTTCTTCAGCGAGACATTCTGCTGGTCTTGACCTGGGTACCCACGCTCACTTGCCCAGCCAGGTAACTCTCCAAACTTGTCCTGCCTCCCACAGATGACTTTTCTGTTCTTGCACTAACAAAGTCCAAAATACCTCATCCTCTAAGACACTAAAGAACGCCTTTGCACGGCAGAGACAGCCACAGCATCAGACTTCTCAGTTCTGATGACAGCCTATGAACACCAGATCCCTCATTTAGCCCTAAATAACACTGCCCAGTATGTCACCATTATTTAGTTCCTTTGATTAATTACAACTTTGCAATGACTTTGTTACATAAATTGGTTTCCTATACATATTAAGCGCCTTTCTGTCTCCCTGTGAGTTCACTTGATGATGAAATGGCTTTTTGACTGTTAAGGATTGAGTGTCATGCAGATGCCTCCGCCTACATACTTAATGTCCTCCTCCGGCCTAAAATTCACTATACATAGAAACGAGTATTAGTATTCTAGCTGTGGCACCCAGAGCTGCCAAGACTCAGCCAAAAGCTTGACAGATTTATATCGTGCAGAAGGGATGATGTAGAAGACCAGGAGAGGATCTGGATTTTGTCTTTCCTGCTTTGCTGTCTTCCATTTTTTCTTCCTTCTTGTCTCCTCTGAATTTGCCTTTTTCCTCCCTGTCCCCTGGCTGTACCAATGACACATCATAAAACATGTGACACTTGATTTGTAGCTTCTCCCTCTCAGTAACTCTGGTAATCATGCCTCCTCCTTTGGTAAAACAGCTCTGGAGGAGACTGGAAAAGGGCAAGCAAGCATGTGGGAAAGAAGCATCTGCTTAAAAGTTGAGCCTGTTCCTCCTCCTCCTCCTCCATGCTCAGATCACTAACCTGAACACTCAGAAGAAACACACCTGGTGATTCACTATAGCAAAAGCATTGGAACTGACAGAACAAACCAAGATGAAGCAAAATTATGTCAAAAAGAGGACAGGGCAAGCTTAAGATGGAAGTAGGCTGGCAGGTGAAAAAAGTTCCAACCACAGCATTCAGTTTTGCAGAGAATTTTCCTCAGGCTTTCATATATGTAGATAAGTAGCTCAGACAACAGCAAAGAAATCATTATAGATTAGAACAGGAACATGTTCCATGACCATGTATTTTGCAAATCAACAACAAGAAGCTGGGGAAGGCAGAAAGATAATCCTTGCAGTCTAACCCTGGAGCACCCTCAACTACAAGAGAAGTCAAAGGAAACTGAGTACACTGAGTACCTGACAGAGGATCTAGATGAAATTGTGCTATTGTAAACTCCACGTTCAGACGGTTCTTCAGCAGTAGAGTAGAAACTTTAATTTGGAATTTCCTTGCTGCAAAGCCCTTAACATTTTCAACACAAGACCTAGGTTTAATTTTAATAGGTCCAGGCAACAGCCGTATTTACAGTGGCAAAGGCTTTTTACATTGCTTTCACTAGCAGAATGCAGAGGCTCAAATGGCTAATTAAATACAAAATTGTATTTGAAACAAAAAAGTCAGAGCCATTCTCTTTTTTAAAATACCTGATGTTTAAGGCAGACTAAATTGAGTCAGTATCTGGGAATGTGCGTGCTCTGACCTGTGTGAAAAGGCAGCCTGGGGTACCGTGTACAGGCAAGACAGTTACCATGGATACCTCACTGCTTTAGGTGTAGAAGCTAAACATTACAAACAACTTTGCAGCATTAGGCTCCTGGCCTCATAAAACCACTGCAAAATAACAATGAATTCCGAGATAAGCATTATGATCTGATTCTTGACATGCGAATATAAATCTGATATCATAAAGCAAAAGACAAAAGCAGGATTGAGATGAAATGGCCAGATATTGCAGGCCTTCATTTACGGTCCGCTCCTGAAAGATGCTATGGGTCCTCGGCTTGCACCAATGACAATGGGATCTGCAGGTAGGCAGCTTGTCTTGGAATACTGTCCTCCTGCCTAAAGTTTTACCTAAATTAGGACTCCAAACTTGAGCCAACACAACAGAGACAGGAGACGACACAGCCAGAGTTAAAATAACTCAATTATTGATTACAAAAAGCTTTCCTTTTTAAAGATTCCCTGTAACAGCTCGAGTTACTCTGTAAATATTTACCACAGAGTTTATGGTATCACACATGCTGACTGTATTAAAGGACAGCTATTTCATACAAAACGTTATACTCTATAACCATATCTTTCAAAGATCACTGGGTCTTTGTGGGTACTTGCCAAATGTGCCCGTTGGGCGGTAAGCTGTGTGCCTACTGAATGCCTTCAGCACTTCTTAGCCGGACAAGCATGGCTTCATGACTGCAAGCCCATCTCTTGGCTTAAATACCACTCCACCTGGCAGACAGACGCTCTCAACAGAAAATCTGCTTCATACCACTGTGTATAATAGTGGCAAAGGATATTCACCCTTGCCCACCAAACTATCCGATCTATTGATCCAACAGTCAACCATTTTTCAGACAGTGAATGCATCTCTCTCCTCCTTCCCTAGAGCAAAGGTTCATACAAAGCTACTTGAGAGGCTTTCTCCTGCCTTTGGTATTAAATTATACACAAAAGAAATTCAGGTGCAGGTGAGGCTAGTGTTACATTTCAGGAGATGAAAAACCCATCTCAAGGAGATTTATAATACAAACTATTCCACAACTAGGAGCTTACATGGATTGAATACAGTGTTCATAGCTGGCTCTTACATCACTAATTGAGATGCTTCTACAACAAGATTACAGATGTATTTATTGCAAAGCTGTAATGGTCAAACTCTTTCATAAGGCACAGCCGCTGAACAACAACGTGCTGGGAGAGCTGCTAGGTAGAAGGTAAGAAGTAAGCAGAGAAGTCGGAGCTGATCTCATGCAGACGGTGTGCCTGTCAGGTGCATTCAGCTCTACTCAGTTGAACAGATGTATAGACTGCATACCTACAATGCTTCCTAATCGAATAACACATATTCTTCCAACTCTTTGCAGACCTGTGAGAGAGGAAAGCAGTCTCCCCTTCCATACTTTGTCCAACGTTTTTGGCAGTGGGTGAGCTTCCATATACTGTAAGAAATTTTGCGCTGAAGGCACCCTAAGTTTTTGCTAGCGCAGTACCGTCTTTCAGCCTCTGTGGCGTGTACCGTACAAAGCACAAGGGGCACACGCAAAAACTAAACTCTTCATCGAAATGACTAATACGCCAGATCTGTGCCACAAGAGACCACTTTTTTAATATTGCTCTTCCTTTGTGCCTGTAATTACAAGAAGGAATAATATAGATCACATAAATGCCAAAGTAACTGATTCTGTCTGCAAACTAAGTAGGCAGATTTGAAAGTAACATGGCACCAAGGGCCCACTTAGCTTATTTGACAGCAGCGTGGGTGCTTAGGTCCCCATGCAGTCAGAGTCATTGGCAAAAAATAACCCTTGGTTTGATCTAAGCTCTCCCCATCAACCTTTGTGCTACAACTACCTTAGTCTTGTCACAGTGAGGAGCAGGTGCAATGAGTGAGAAACCTCTAAACCCGTAAAGACCAGTTTCTTGGTGGGCAGGAGTGGAGAACTTCCTACTTCTTATGACTGATTCCTTCATGCTGCTCAGCTAACACAAAGGAGGGGAATCCAGAGACCAGCCCCCAGCGAACGCTGAGCAGGCAATGCTAGCAGCAAGGGTACAAGGAAAGCGTGGCTGGAGTGATCCTGTCATGGCTCTAATATCATTAGAAATCTTTTCACTGGCTTGAATGGGATTTGAATCAGGTGCAAAGGAAGCCACCTCACATTTCCCTGATCCGTTGCTCCTATCAGCACAGCAAAACAATCAACTCCCAAGTATCTATTTTTGCATGTCTGCTCTCCATGAAGGACACACACACCACTCCCCCAAATCCACACACAAGCAACCTTAATAGTGGTAAGTCAACTGGATTCTTAACGAATTAACGAGAGGAGTTAGTAACATAGGTAAGAAAAGGAAGTAAACAATTAAATATAAAATTTTAACTTGGTATTTTCCCCTCTAACAACATTCCTGGGTATTTTAAGTAAACAACCATACAAAAGAAGCCTGTGAGTGGCTAGAGCTATAATTATAATAATATTAATCTTAGCATCCAGATAGAGGGAAACAAAGTATTGAAAATGCACATTAAAGCCTCACATGTAACAGAAGCTACGCCGCACGTCCAAAACCATCTCTAACACTACGAGAGTTGTAAGAAGCACCACCTGATTTTTCTGGATTCTGCCTGTGCTACAGTTTAACATCAAAGAGAGTATTTTAAAAATAATTCATTATGCGCAACGTTGGCTGAGGTTTGTTGCTATTCCCTGCCCTTTTAACGAGAAGATTAGGTAGATTTACAGCAAGACATAAACTCCTTGGTATTTTCCTAGAGAAAGAATCCCACTCCTCCTCATTTAAAAGCTGCTAGCCTTGCTGTAGGTGGTAATTATGTTGAGGGTGAATTGCTGTGGTTTCTGTCTGGCAACACGCAGCACTGGCACATGCGATCCCCACGCTGTCTGGAAACAGCATTACATCAAACCATCCAAGCTAGTGGCTTACACAACCAGCTCCAGCCCTTTGAAATCTGTCAGCTCCAGTGCCTTGCTACGTGCACTTCTGCTTCTCAGACATCAGCTTCATTGCATTTATTACGCAGGTATTGGGCTCCTTTAAAAATAAAATACGGAAGCTTCAACCTTTAACCTAAATTAAAATCTTATGAAGAAAAAAAATAATCTACATATCAAACAGCAAACAACTGCTCGATTTTAACACCAAGTCTGAACTCAGTTCCTGAGAACCTGTGGGTGCATCCATGCAACACTACAGAGAGAGGAGCCTCAGAAAACGCAAAACAAGACAGGACCAGGAAGGGAAGCTGCACAATGCTGCTAGTGCAATAAGTTAATGAGTTAATGCGGAGCTAGCCTAGGGATCCCTAACGCAGGGCAGCACTGTACGCTGCTTGCACATCCCATAGTTAAATCTAAAAGCTATGGATCAGGTTCTTAATTAAATGCAGTTCTGCTGGGATCCCTACATCAAAATTAAAAATCACTGCGAAATCTCAAATCAAACATAGCATTCAACTTCACGTCTCCAGCTGTCAGGCAGCAACGTCATGTTACGTGCAGACCTGTGAATAAGTAGTTTCCCCTGAAATCAGTGGGACCAGCCGTGAAGCAGGGAACTGCTCAGCCCAGGAACAGCTGTATCTGCCCCAGCATCATAGCTGTGTGTTAAGAATGCAATAGCCTAAGCCACAGAATCACTGCATTTTCTACACGATTTGAAAACAAACACGTTGTACTTTAACAAGAAATGCTGTAACTATGTCCTTGGAGGATTGTTGTTCTGTACCAAAGAATTATTTCCCTTCCCTCCCCTCCCCTCCCCCACTTCCCTCCCCTATGAATTAGTAAATGAATTTCTGCCACAAACCCTCAAACCATATTCTTCCCAATCAAAGAGTAAAACGATACCCAAGAGAGCAAGGCAGCACAGAACCAGTGAGATCCTGCAGACAGCTAGACTGGATGGAAAGCTCCTGCCACTGCCACACACAGATGGGCACACACGCTCAGAAAGCCTATGGGGGTAAAACAGGACAATACCAGAAAGAGAATTACATCCAAACGACATCGCTGGAAAATGTTCTCCTGGAACCGGACAGCTGAATCATCTGTGACCAGACCAAAAAGGATGATACACAACAAAAGACAGTACATGTAATTTAATAAGTAAGCACAGATTTTAGCAAAAAAAAAATTATTTTTTTTTCTGACTCTGCACTACAAGTTTGGAAACAATTCCTTAAGGGCAGGGTCCATATTATGGGAGAATCCAGCGTACGCGTTTATGGGCAAATATATTACAATCTGCATATATTTTCTGGGGAAATGAAGCCTGAAGTTTTGCTCAGGGTCTGCAATTCAGTGTTTTAGCAAATGGGGGATGTAATGTGTGCCTGTGAACTCAGCCAGAATACAGATCCAAGAAGATGGGATTCTTATAATGTTTTTTTGTAAGATGCAGTGCTACCGGGCCTAAATAAAAAGCTTTTCAAAAAGTCATTGCACATAGCATGAGAATAAAGTGCTAGTCCCAGCAGTAGCCGCACAGTCGGTATCCACATTGTACAACAATCGCACAGCTCCAATCGTGACTATGAAAGGACAGCCCAAGCAGCAGGTGGGATGGAGGGATGGCAGGGGAGTCCGTACCCGAGCACCTCTCTCTCCGATCTGTCTGTTCATCAGTCATGTCACACGGGCTGTTCCCCTGCAAGGAACATCCAGAGGAACAGAAAAGCTAGAAATGCGGGTCCCAGGCAGGGGAAGCAGCTGGCAGGCATCTGTAATTGAATTCCAGGAGGACTTGGGTCTATTTTTAAAATTCTCTGTAGGTTGGCTTTTTTTTAAAAAAAAAAAAAAACAGGTGAACGTTTCTAAAACTCGATACAATTTTAAAGTTTCATTACGTACATCTCTGAGTTCCAGCACTCTGTAAAAATTGTGCCATAGCAGCAAAGCACGAGCAATCAGAACCAGATTCTAAAACTCTGCACCAGAGAGGGAGAAAATGAATCGGTTTTATCTTTAATTGTATATTGTAAGGATAAAGAACTTTGTTTTGAAGTGCAAACACACAAACCCCTTCTGCTGTATTTACATCACAAACTAGAGGGACACTGGTTTTCTACCAACGCCAAAATAAAACAAATTTCATTGTCATTATTAATGTGCTATGCTTCTGCAGTATCTACTAACCCACGGCTCTGAGAGCATATTGATACCTAAGGAATGAAGTCCTACAAAAACAAATAAAAAGGGAGGATTTTCGTTATGTTCTTTCCGTAAGTGGTATCTGAATGTGTTTTCCTTCGACCGGTCTCACACCGTACCAAGTCACCGGCAGAGCTAACCAGGACTCCCGACTTGCTCTCATTCCTCCGCGATCTGACCTGCTCAAGCTGTATTTAGAGATTTCCGCACCTTTAGAGCTCCTTTATCTCCTGTAACGCCTGTTAGATAATAACCGGAGTCCGAATACTCTCTCACCACAGCTTGGGAGAAGAATGGTCGCTCATCCTGAGAGGGAGCACGCAGTTAATCTCCAGCTGCCAAGACCTCTGATTCTCCTTACCTGTTCGGGCACTGCCTCTGCCCATGAGAGGCAGGGTCTGGGACCACTTCCTCACTCTTCCTGGGATGGATTAGCGATGGATGACAAAAGGATCCTAAAATACAGCTCAGAACAGCTAATATGAAGCAGAAACCGAAGACTGCTAAAGCCACACGGAGGAAAAGTTCTCATTTCACTCACGGCACAGTCCAGTCTGAACTATACTGATTTATTTTCTGCGTTGCTGCAGCAAGTTAAATTCTCTGATGATAATGAGCAGTCACCGACTGCATCACCAACTCATTAAATCAACTCGGTATCCACTCATTAGCAAACACATTTATACACTCTGGATTTAAGACTTACTGGCTAGCATAAATGTAGCATATGATATTTGTTGGGGTACAATTTATATTATTTTCATTCCGATTTGTGTAAAATGATCCGTATGTAGCATGCCTCCCTCTGTGTTTTGATGGTGTGAGATTATACACAAAAACTGTTACCTTTTAAAAAATAGTCAGAAGGTAAAGCCAGGGATCATTCTTCAGCACTTTGCAAGACAGGGTTATGTAACTATACCTCACAATGTATATTTAAACATCAGTATGTTAAATGAATATAGAGAAATGAAGTGAAAGAACAGGGAAAGAGAAATAGAAGGGAAGAGAAAAACCTCTAAGCACCAGAAAAATGCCATTTCGTGATGCTTATTAATAAAAAAAAGTGACTCCAACAATAACTTTCTCTTGGAAATATAATAAATACAGGATAATAGAATGTGTATCATATAAAGTGATACTATTATTTGCTGAATATTCCCCAAATGCACAACCAGCATACCTGATCTTATCAAACAACATTGGATTTTGTTGCAAGCACAGCTTTATAAACGGCTATTTTCTTACTATAGTGGTGGCAGGGGAAATGTTTAAGAAGAAAATGTTTTGACTGCCATGCAACCGGGCTGCCTGTGAACAGTATATTCGGGCCCTTAGAACACAGACAAGATTTAATACAGCTTAAAATTTCAGAGGGTTTGGTTTCTTCACAGCTCCTGGGCAGCAGTATTATTCTTTTCACGGCCAAGACAATGAACATTAGCTTCCATCAGGGGAAGAATGATGACATTTAAAACCGTACTTTGGAAAAGAGATGGGGTGAATGTTGCAGGGTGGGGATGGGGGCATCGCTTCTCTTGCAGCTGCCTTACATAAATTTGTTCCTCAGCTGCTTATTAATAAAAGTTGTTGCTTAAATTTTAAGCTGCCCTGGTTCCTCCATGTTGGGTTTTTGGTTGTTTTTTGTTTTTTTTTTTCCCCCTCTGCAGTCACAGGACCTTCTTTTTGCAGAGAACTGGATAAAAGGCAAGAGGTTTACGGCACAAACATTTGCAGCTTCACACAGGCACCCCGTGTTAACGCCACGAGGGAGTCTCACGTATAAAATAATTCATGAAAAGCCCTAACAGGCCACCTGCACGCGCAAACTTTAGTGTCTGCAAACCAGCATCCTCTGCCAAAACCGTCAGCCTCTTGACGACTGACCTGTCAATCATCCCGAAACCTGAAGAGTCAGCTTTGCTGCCTGCGAAACTGCTTTTGGAGGCAATGGCAAAAAGCCCTCCGCCAAGCAGCAACAAAACATTTTTCTGCGATCTTTTGGCAACGGGAGGGCAGAAGAGGAGGAGGAGGAGGAGAGACGGTTGTTTGTTTCCTTTTGTTGCTGCTGCTGCTGTTGTTGCCGTTCGAGCCAGGTTACATAATGCTTGATTTCAGGCTCTTTTTGGTGGCACGATGATGTATATGCAATGCAAATATCCCCGCCGGAATTACAACAGCAATTTATCAATTCCCGTGCAGCTAATCAACCCATTTNGTAAAGGTAAAACCCTGCACCGCCACCCCCCGCCGGTGCTCGCCCCAGGCCACGCCGGGGGAAGGCGGCCTGCCGCGCAGCGCGCTGCCCTGCCCTGCCCAGAGAGCCGCCGCCTACACGCACCTCGGGCACCTCCCGCTCGCCGCAGCCGCAAAATGGCTGGCAAGCCCCGGCCCGGCTGACGGCTGCTCCGCACGCTGCGGAGGGGCCAGAGGCCGGGTGACGGACCGCTCTTACACGTCGTGTTCGCAACCGCGCCCGGCTTTCGTCCTAAGCAGCGGCCGAGCACCTGCAGAGAGGTCTGGGTAACGGCCCTCTGATGCGTAGGGCATACTCAGCACGCCAGGTACTGCTCACCTGGAGGGACTGTCCACAAACAAGGCAGGCAGTGTGTAATAATGGATATATATTAGCCGTTGGGGATAATACGTGCTCCTCCCCCTGTCTGAGACAAGGGCTAGATGCGCTTCGGGCAAGGAGGTTCCCACCAGCGTCCCCATCATCGCCAGGTCTGCACTGCTAAATACAACAGCCACAGACGACAGCTGAGCGCTGGGAGGGGCGCGGGGTTAGCGCACGTCCGGACTTGCACCGGTCTCGCCCCACATCCCGCTCCCGGACGTGGAAACCGCTAGCCACCCCAGCCACGCTCGGCACCAGGTTTGTAGGGGAAGGTGCCTTGGCTTTCCTTGGATCCCCCTCTTGGGTTGCAGATTTTTGGAGCCAGCTTGACCCAGAGTTATTCCTTCAGGAGAATGGGCATTGCAAGTCAAGTTGGCCAACAGAGCAGGCAGAGTCTCTGAAGTCTGTACGAGTCAAGAAGTGACTTTTCATGCATGCCAACATTTCAGCAAATTTTAAAAAGCATGTTTTTCCCCAATGGAAGCCAACTTCAGAACAAGAATTTATGTAGATAATCCAAAGCCAGGCTTACTAAATCAGTGTTTGTTAAGACTTCATACCAATTTTTTTCAACAAATCTTTCATTCACAAAGCCCAGGAGCACACTGTTTGCTTGATTTAAGGAGGAGAAAATGGGCACCCTGCCAACTGCTAGCTTCTGCACTGTCATACGCAAAGTCCTGCTTCCGCTTTCAGAGAGACCTTCTTTGAAGGTGAGTCATTTGATCCTCTGGAGAGGAGCCCAAAACGGGAGCTAGCTTGTGATACTTAAAAGTACCTTCTGCTGCACTGACACGTGTCCGCAGCAGCGGTACATCACTGGGCAGCAGACCCGAGGCAAAAAGCGATGCTATATTGCAGTAGCCCATCAGAGGGGAGATCGGTTCCCTTTCCTCGTCCTTCAGCCACCCTCCTCACAAGAGAAGAATATAGAATGAACCAAGTCCTGGGCCCAAACACAGTGTTCATCAAGTCAGAAACAAG
>VXBL01000728.1:351493-390672 GCA_013400195.1 Aramus guarauna | reverse complement strand
GGGGAAGGCCAGTTTCCCCAGGGTGGCTCTTGCTCAAGTCAGATGGGCACTGTAACTTGTTTTAGCTGCACATGTGCTTTTCTAGCAAGAACGTGTCTGAAAGAGCCCCTTTGTGCACTGCTGCAGCTGCCCGGCGGCTGGTTTGCCACCTCCTGTGGCTTTGGAGGCCCCTGCTGGAAGATGGAGATGTACGTGCACGGCGCAGTCCGGGGCAATAAAGCAGCGACTTTTCAGCTGGCAACGCTGCAGTGGGAAATTAATAGTTCAGAATTGTGCAGAGGGCTTGAGAAAACACTTTTACTCTGATTTTATTACCGTATGGTTCTTGCGTGGGGCAGTGCCCCAGCTGGTTCAATAGTAAAATCACGCTACATAAGGCTTAGTAGCAAAACAGACAGATAGTGATCAAAGTACCGAACTTAAGACACAGAAGCCATAAACTGTTGGCTAGTTCAAAAGAAAACATCCCAGCAACACTTCCTTTACTACTCTATTCAAATAAAGTCTTTCTTCAGCTAAAAATCAGAACAAAAGAGAAAAGGAAAAAGTGTGTGCACAAATAGTAAAGATAGAGATGGTTTAAAAAGCCAAGGGAATTGTTTTTTCCAGTTTCAAATTGTATAGGGTTTAAAAGTTAAGTTATACATACTGAATTAAAGTATGTATCAACTAGTTGACTTCCTGTTTTTCTTTTTTTTTTTTTTAAAAAAGGAAGTAAAAGACCTTTTATTTAGATTACCTGGTATGCTAGAATTTGCTACTGAGTTAAACCAAGCTCTCTCAGTATCACAGGTATGGAAGTAATCTGTTTATATAAACAGCTTCATTTAAGTCAAGCGATTCTCTGCAGACCGCACTCTGGAGACCGAACCATCCTAACCAGCCTCGCAGAGCATCAGGTCGGGCTGCAGAAGGAGCCCGTTCATCTGCCGCCTCCTAACCCCAGCTCAACACGCGTGCTCGGCATGCTCAAACGCAGCCAGCACTGCTCTCATTTGACTCTCTTTCCTTTGGCGGTGTGGCATAGCAGGTTATTTGCACACGCAGGCAGAAATAGGTAGCACTTTGCCCAGACTTCTGCAACACGTATTACTCATTTCTGACTAAGCACACCACAGCCCAAAGTAATCTCATAAACTTGTTACTCTGGCTGAGGTGGGTGGGTTTTTTGGTTTTGGGTTTTGTTGGGGTTTTTTTTTCGCTAAAACATTTCCACACGCAGCACCAGAACAAAAATCCAAACTCAAATAATAAAATCCAATTTTTTCTCATGCATGATGTTGTTCACTGCAAGAATATTTAAATGTGAAGAAAAAGAAGAAAAGGACAGCTTAAACTGTTCAACTCTATTTTTCAAAAGTCCCCTTCTAGGTCCTTATGGTCAGTTTTATTGTCAGAATTAAAATGACTACATGAACAAAATGCTAGCAACAACCAGGACAAATTTAATAAAGACTGTGACATATAACCAGAACAATCCTCTGTGCCATCAGGGTAAATTTACTGACCATCACCCACTTTATTGCTAGCAGTGAATTACCACTGTTATTTCCTCTGCCTCACAAAAGCAACCTAGTTAATACGCGTCTCTGCAAAATCAAGGGAGCTCAGGCTGTATATCCTGTTCTCCAGCAACATTTCTAGCCCCTTTGAAAAAACTGCTCTGGCTAGCAAGAGAGGAAGAACTTCCCAAGAATGTACAGGACTTCCAGCATTTGTTTAAATGCAAAGATTTTCATTTTTAGAGAGCCACAGTCAAATATTTGTATATTTAGAGGAGTTTGATTTCCTAAAGGGCTAAACTGCACCCAGCAGAGTGGCGTGGGAGGAACTCACAAGCTGAGAACCTCTCGCTGGTCATAGCTGAGAAAACACCAGGTTCAAGCGAAGCTTGTTGTTCCCCTGGGGCCAGTAAGAAGTCTTCATAGTGAAAGACCCGAGAGTCAAGGTAATCTGAGTTTCTTTGGCAGCTCAGAACGGCATCCAGCCCTACTGGATGTGGGGCTGGTGGGACACAAATGCTACCATGTACAACTAAGGAGTCAAAAAATCCAGTTTTCTGCAAGAAAGAGGAGGAAGGTAGTAAAAAAAAAAGGCGGGGGGGAGATAAGCTTGTAGGAAAAAAGAATATAAGGAGACATTGCTAGTGTAACTGCTCAGTACTTGGGAACAAAATGTTTTGGACAACTCTGCCAAGAGGAATTTTCAGTGTGATAAGGTGCTCTCCCCAAGCCCGAGCGACAGCTCTGCATCTGGAGTTACCAACACGAGTCCAAACCTTCAGAGCACATTTCTTGGTCTCGCAGCTCAGCGCCAGCAGAGCCTCTCGCTGACATCCACGCTGTGTCAGCACGTTACGCTCGTGACTGCGCACAGCAGAAGGCATTCACACGTGTGCGCTCCGAGCAAGACCCGAGCGATGGCGACACTGCAGTGGGAAGAAAATGGATTAATCGAGCCTCACTGGCAAGGTGCCACGTGCTTCTCCATGAAAAGCTGTTGCAAGGTAAACAAGGCACAACCTGCACAAAGTGTTCATTGCCATAAACTGAAAGAACACTTTCAGGCTCTGCCTGACAAAAAAAGCTCTCTGCAAAAAGCCTAGGGGTCAAAGTGGCACCGAGATAATTAATCTCATAGTCCTCAAGGCAATCACCAGCTCCAGAACAGGCCCCTCATTGAGCAGCCTGGTCAACGCACATCATTTAGATATTCTGGTCTTTTCCCCGCAAACTCCAGAGGTCAGGTAACCAAGCTTTCATTTAAGTAAATAAACGCATAATTTAATAAAGCGTATTTCAAGCTCTGGGATTTGTAGAAGAAAATTGGAAGAACAGACACTCTAAAGACTCAAAGAAATCCCAAATAATCTCATGATTTTCAAGCCAAATCTCGTGATTTGTTTGTGGCCTGACTCAGGGTTTTCAGTGCTTGGGGTTGGCAACTCTTGACTAAGCAGGGATATGAAATAAGAGCGAGAGTGACTGCCCGCCAGGCTTCTGTTTTCCTGGGACAGAAGACAAAGCGGCTCTGACAATTCCAGCTGGCAATACCATCCAGGCGCTCCTCCAAGGCCAAACATGCTGGGTAAAATCCTCATCAGACAAAAAAACAAAACAAAAAAAAAACCCCAAAAAAATCCTATCAGAAGCAGTTACTGTGGTTCTTAATAGCTGTTTTCCAAAGTTCAGGATCACATATACTTTCTTTTTCTTGAACAAGGGGAGAGGAGGGAGTTGGACCACATTACGGACTAATCCCTTGCCAGATGTCATTAGTGATGAAGTCCCTTAGAAATTACATCAGTATGAAACAAATCAAAAAAACCAGCGAGTTTCCATTTCCTCTTCATGTCTGGCTAGACAGAGACTTCAAGATCAACTTTCATCTACAGCCTGGAATCAACCCTCCTCTGCGTCTTGCTTAGTGTGGCCGGGGTGTTAAACAAGTAATTGCAACCATTAAAAAGAAAAATAGCTCACTCGCTCCTGCTCCCCGTCCCTGTCAAATACTGACTCCTTCTTTAGGCTTCCCCAAAGCTGTTTCAGCACATTGCAGTAGTTTCCTCCTGCTCCTGAGGGAGGTTTGTGGCTCCAGCTGGGGCATACATCTCCCGACACGACCCCTGCATCCTCCTGGGCGATGCCAAACCGGGAGCCTTCCCCTCTCTGCTGATGACCCCAAACGTCCCCTCACATCTGGTATCCAGCAAGACAGCCTGGTCAGGGAGTGGAATCTAATTTCCGCTTTTCTGCAACGCTCGAGCCTCCCTACCTGCTCACAGGGTGATAGATGAGGAGCAGAAGCACAGAAAGAGGTGGAGTAGAAGGGCCTTCGCTGGTTCGTAACTGCTTTTGCTTCCCCTACTAAGGCAAGAGCATAGCCCATCCTGGTATCTAAAAGAGATACATCTTTAGTTCCCTGTGTTTGGCCTGACTAAACCATAACAATTTCATAAACAGGTTTTCTGTAGAAGCTCAGTTCCTGACACACATTTCTGAATCGTAAATCTTAGACTAAAGCAGTTTATGTAATGCCACCTATTCACACTGCCCTAACTAACCATAACTAACCATTCCATTATAATGAGTCCATTATCCCCTGCTTTATTGTATTTTCTCTTAAAACAGAGATCAAAGATTTGGATCTAGTGGCATCATGCCGATTTCGTTTTTATTACTGGCTCCCTAGGTCTATCATAAATATTCATTGGCCATCCTTAATACAATGCATTGAATTCTGCTCACTGCTATCTCTGGTGCGACTGCAAAGTACAAACAGGGTTGTTGCTCAAACATATTAAATAAAGCAACAGAAAATTTGTGACAGTCAACAACAACAAAAATCCCAGAAAACAAAAGAACCCTTTTCCTCTTCCAAGGAAATTCAAAACCAAAGGAGACATTTTCTCTTGCCCCCTCCACGACTGCAGACATTTGACTGCTGTGGGAATTCAGCTGTGCAGAAGCGGCGGCAGCAGCAGCTGACCTGCTCCCACAGACAGGAGACGTTTCTGAAAAAGTCCACAGTTGCCACACAGTGGTCTCTGCAATACTGCAGCACTCCTCCGTGCTCACCAGTAAAAATTACAAACATTCCCCGGCAGTGATACAGCAACTGCTCAGAAACACGGACTTTCTGTATAGCAACTAATACTGACAAGGGAGCAGGAGGTGTGCGGGGAGAAACATTCTCTAGTCTCACGGTCAGGGAAAAAGGTTGAGGCAGTTTTATTCTCCTAACTCCCAAGAAAAAACAGCAACTCTCCCAAACTTCAGGATGCCTGCAATTTGCTTCTCTCCCCGTACTCATCACTCGCACGTTCCTTTGAACTCCCCTTCTCACCTCGGTGGAGCTCCTCCCGGCATCAGACAGGTGCAACAGGGAATAGGGCTTTTCGTACCCTGCTGACGTGAATTGCTCCTGCTTGCCGAATAAGCACAGACACAGGCCTCTCGGGATGTCAGCTGGATACTTGAAACAAGCACCAATCACTAAAATTAGCATGGCCGTGGGAAGTACGTTTTTCCTCATGTTAAGTAAGTCTGAGAGCATTAACGCATATCAGACACTTTATATTCTAAGCAAGAACATCTACTCCATTAAAAGCAAAACAATATGGTAGGACACAGAATGCACATTCAAATATTTATCTTCTAATATGACTCCACCATGAAGGTAATATGCTGCTCACTAAAAAAAAAAAAAAGATGGAATAGAAATACATCATCTAAAAATAAATATTTATATTTATGCATGTGAATATGTCTTCACACAAAACTCCACACACCTAGAGACATGAACCATTTGATAAAACTGCTGACTCATTTTACATATTAACCCACAACATACCTCTGGTCATTCACCTAGCCCCTTGCCAAGCTAGCATCTGCTACAATCTTCTACTAAATTCCTAAAAATCTTCGCTGCCTTATTCATTATTTAAAATATATAAATAAGACCAAACAAAGAAATCCTTGATCCTCATGCCTTGATGATGTAGAATTTGATTCAACTTCTGGATGAACTGAAGGCTTTAGTGAAATCTATCCCACCTGTATTCAAAACAACAACAAACATAAAATCCAGTTGTTGTTCACATAAAGGATCCTGATCAGTTCCATGAATTTTTTTACCTGAGTAAGGTGAAATGAATCATATTCAGAGCTCTGAAGGTTTCATTTGTTAAATAGCTCTCTTCACTTGCACTCTTTTCTGCTTGTTTTTAACTAAAAGTAGCATTAATAGAAAAGGATGCCAAACAGTTTGCAGGCAGTTATGATCATCTTCTTGGTTTGCTGGTCTTAAGATCAGATCCACAGAAAGGAATTGATATGAAAAAAGAAGGGGAAAATAAGGAGCATCCTTATGTCACATACACCGTGTAAAGGGGAAATTCCAGAGCAGAAATCGGCCATTTGAAGTTCAGAGCAAGGAACAAGCTACTCCAGTTTGTTATTGTTTTATGCTGTCTCAATCAGTATCAACAGAAAAAATATTTTACAGTATCAGATGCTCCTTTAGAGGAAAGCTATTGTATGTGAGAAAGGCAGATGATACAAGTTCCAAAACAATTTATCAATCAGGATTTGGGGCTTAGTATTCCTGAAACAAATCTGGATAACAACATACCCTATTCTGAAATTTTGATAAATATACACTACTGAGAGGCTACAGTCTTTAGGAGGAACTGTGTTTACAACCAGGTGTTTTTTCAGCCTGCTGCTAGATTTGTTTATGACTTGGAGAACAAACAAACAAAAACCAAGGTTTTGAAACAAGAATTAGTACTAGTAAGTAGCAAACACCATTGCTCGCTCAACCTTCAGCTGAGCTAAAAGTAGCAAAAGTCTCTGGAGATAATATGTTTGGATCACCGTGATGCTTAACAATTATACATATTAAAGAGAGGGCAAAATCATGAATGCGCTTAGTCCTGCAAAGTAGTTAGGCATGTGCTTCACTCCAACCGCATCAGCTTAAAGTGCTCTTGTCTTTCAGTAGATCAGGGTGTTACACTTCAGAAGTGCTGTCTCCTATCTGTCCTTAGTATATGAGACTTTCAGTCTAAAGTTCTTGTCCAGGTCAACAAGAGCAATGCACTCTGCCTGAAACTATCCTTGACACAGACCACTGTAAGAACCTCGTAACTGGTCCAAGTAAAGTGGATTTGAACAGGCTTCCAAACACAAGCAGATGACTGTCCAAATCTGGATCAAATATCTGGGACCTGTTATTGGGGGGGTGGGGGTCTCCTCTTAAAAAGAAGTCACAGTTTTCGTATACTGAGTAGCTGCACTTACAGGTTCTTGCACTAGAAGCAAAATAAATCTCTCTATAAATGTACGGGATCGGAAAGTCTGCAGAGTATCTGGGGGATGTCCCCCACAGCATTCAGCAGTATCTTCCCTTAGTCCCCAGCCATGCACATCGCAGGAGGGATGCCACGAAGATGAGGGATGCCACTTCAGAACAGTCTAGTTGATACCACGTGTCAAAGCACCAGAAATGTGCAGCACTAACAACAGGCCGTAGTGGCTGGTGGCCCGAGGCCCTAAGCACTATGGCTGACAACACCTAGCTAGTACAAGCAACGGTATCACATGCCTTGTGCTCTCTCTCTGCTTAATTATTCCAGCTTGAAGCCTAGAGGGGGGGAAAGTGAAGCTGCATTGGTTTGTTTCTCTGTAGGTTTTATTTCCTGGGTTTGCAAAATGTCAGCATATGGGTATAATGAGAAATTACCACCCTTTAAGGGTCTGACCACATTTAGTGTTTAGTCTTGCATATCTGAAAGCTCTGATGCTCCTGCCGCTGCAATTACTGGCTCAGAGGATTCATGGCAATAGCAAAGCGTGAATCCTCCACTGCAGTGAGCCGGTGCAGGCTTCGGTTCTGCAGCAGACCACCACCTTCACGTAAACCACCTCACAGATGGAGGGAGTTGTCCCAGTTGCATTTGAACTTTCTGCCATACTTCATCACTTAACTGTCAAGACAAAACCACAGCAGCGGCTTCCTGACCGTACCAGAAGTACGTGCTGGTCACAGCAACCAGGCTGGCACTGCTAGAGGTAACCATTCTTCTTCCATCCTGCACCTCCAGAACCCCACAAACTGTGGCTGTTTTCTTAACGAGAGAGTTTTTAATGCACGATACTGAAAAAACATCCTTTACCAGCTGAAATGTACAAGTGATTTTTTTTTTTTAAATTTAATACAAACAGCACTGAGCTTAAACGTTCTCCTATAGCATTTCTAACCCCCTATTACCTTACAGCCACACCGAGCTTAGTGAGGAGAATGGCCTGTTGACAACTGGAAAAACCAGGCTAGTGCACAGGCATTTTTATAAATGAGCACAAATAAAACAGACAGCAGAAATGGTGAATAATTAAATGTAATTCTTCAGAATGCCTGCAGTGCCACTAATCCAAAATGGGAGTAGTAACACAAATAAAGGAATTTTGCGTTGTGTTCCTCCTCCCATTTAAAATAAGTAAGTATCCTTTTAAGGTATACTACATTCAGCAAGCTCCACCTTCAGAATTATTCTTTTTTCCCCTTTTATTTTTACCTACATATGCTATTTATCTGAATGCTGCCTAATTTGCAGATGGCAAATAAGTAAAATCATCTTGAAAAGCTGAGGCTATAAAATGGAATGCAGTTTAAGTCGAGAATGTCTTTGATTCAAAGAGCTGCACCGCTGGGACACTGTAGTAGCTCCCAGCAACATCTCCTGGTTTCTAAGACACATTGAGACCATTTTTTCCCCAGCAGAAAAAGACCTGGTTTCAGCTTGACTGATCAATACATTCATGAACTGGGACGATTGTGTTTAACAAACTCATTGGAGTTTTGTCAACAGCTCCACATGAAAAGACTCGGGTCTTCTGGCACAAAATGACCAAGAGCAGCCATATCAGGGACTACATCTTACAGGAATAAAATACATTTGTATTTGCACCGAAGCTGTACTATTTTTTCACATGTATATTTGGTGCTGTTGCTGAAAGCAAAGAGAAGAGGATAGCTTACATTTCATATCTGAAGTGGAATGCAGAAACATTAACACTGCAGAACGAAAGGCTACAAAGCCACTTCTGTGATTTTAAATCCTGAAGCTAGTGCAAGCGTAAAAAAGAGCAAGACAACAGTTTTCGCAAGTTTTTCCAAAAAAGGCAAAAAGCACAACTACTTATTTCTGACAATTAAGCAGCTTACACAGTCTTTGTTCTACTGACACTTAAAAATGCAGTTTTCAATTATTTATACTGTAGTTCAACACCTAAAGCAGGAAAAAAGTACGAAGTCTGTGTTCTGCAGCGCAAGTAACACTTACTGAAGGGTTCAATCTATTTATAAGAGTGTTTCCCTTGGGAACTACCAGTTGGCAGGGTATACAGGTTTGGATTCTGCCATATTCTGTAATGCATTATCAGCCACTAACACTCTGATCAGCCAATAACGTTACACTAAACTTGTCATATACACACGTTATCACAGAGGGTAGTTTGTTTCCCCCAGAGATGCCGACCTCATTTAGGAACAGTTGGGAAATCAGAAGGTTATCCATGCCCAAGGCATTGACATGCCAGCAGCTGGAGCAGGTTAAGAAGTTGCCATTTGAGCACACTTTGGTCAAGAGTTCAACAACTCGATCCAACTCACTGAGGGAGGGTTTAATTTAAGCCTCTGAACCCTCTCTGAAGCAGCTGAGAGGACTCGCCCCTCCTGGCCCACCAGCTCCGTTGTAGACAGTTGCTTTCAGCTGGGCAGCAAGAGAACACTAAGATTTTAAACTGCTCCAGTCATTTGCAAAGTGGACATGCATCAGTGGTCTACGTGTCTCAGGTGTTTCTGGAAACGTTACTCAAACTGTAGGTCTAGAGGCAGCATTCACACAGAATTTAAACTGCAATCAAGCACTATGGTGAAGGGACAAAAAAGATTCGCCTACGAAGTTCAAAATTGCTAGACCAAGATCCTTCTGGTTTTGTAAAATTAGTTTTGTAAAATGAGTACAAAAACGGCCAGCAACAAAAAAAGACACATAGAAGGGGCAGATCTAGTCCAAACACAGTCCTTTCTGTCTCTCCTGTTTCTCTTCTTAAGCAGTGAGTCTAAAGTAGGCTTTTTTCTATAGCACAGTAATGGTCTGAACAGAGGCAACATCAACTTCCTCCACATGCTGCTTTACCCGAGTGTTTTAACGCTGTTCTGGAAGAGCCTTCGGTAAGAGAGGGGCTGTAGATCAAGTTTCATTCCAGTTAGTTACCTAATCAATACAAATAGGACTAGGACTTAACGTAGAACTCCTGGGAGATCGTAATAATCACCCACAATTACTTATGAAAGCCAATCAATGACCAAGAGGTTTTATGTGGCATTTATGTACCTTAAATCAAACTTCTGAAATTAAACTTTGATTCCCAACACGATTAGATCTTGCGGCACTAAGCAAAACAACTCACAAGCAAGCACTGCCTCAAAGGCTGACTGCAAGGGCAACCGAGGACGGAGCCGGGAGAGCACGAGCAGCCCTGAAACACACCAGCAACGCGAGGCGCAGGAATAGACTTGAGACAGTGGATACAGGAACGGGCATAAGAAGAGTGAAATAAGCACCTACAGCTATCTTTTCCTCCTGTTCCTTCAATGAAACAGGCTACATTCCAGGGGTTAAATGAAATATAAAGATGAAGGCAAGGTTCCCAGACGTGAATCTCAACTGTGGGGGGTAAAGGGAAGAGAGGGAGAGAGGAAGAAATTTTATTTCATGATTTCTTCCTTGTTTCTCACCGTGGGAAAATCTGCAGAAACTGGAGGTTTACCATTTCTGTCAGATTCATCACACAAAATCCATTATGATGGGTGATTAACAAACTCAGGCTTTCTGTCAAAATGTCACGCATCCCTCTGTAGCTTTGTTCTGGTATTACCATTTCATATTTACTACTGTAATTTTCTTTTAGTATCTGCCTAACATAGTTGAATAACTTTGCAGGCAGTGAGATCACAGTTCAAAAAAAGTTGGAAACACGCACAGGAGGAGATTGATTGTGCTATTTTTACTATTCTGAAGTCCATACCATGAACAATGACTCATAAGAGCAGCAAGCCAGAGAAGCACTTGCAAACCATACAAGCTTGTTTACTCATTTATTTGTTTGCACTGACTCATTACATTCCTCGGTTAAAAAATAATAATAATAATTAAAAAAAAAATCTATGGGACTTGAGAGAAAGCACAAGGGAGAAATTCTGTTGGCCGAAGAGCTCTTCCACCCACCGTGCCCTACCGCGATGGTGGAGGTCACACGAGGGGTCTGGGCATACAGCTCCTATGTCCACTCTGGAGAACCAGAGGCTGGGCTGGCTGGGTGAAGAGCCCCTCCATACCCATGGAGCACGCTCCCTCTGGTGGCTTCGCTCAGTGTCGCTTTATCAGCACCCACAACAGGGTACAAAGAGCAATTATAACAGGCACGTTTTTTGCTAGCTTGTTTTAAGTCATACACTAAAGCACTGCTTTTCTCCTCCCCCCTCCCCGTAGTCCTGAGGTGACGGTAACTTTTGGCGGGTCCATGCAATTATTTTGGAGAGGTTTGGCAAAGTTCACCGTAGCATGCAGTTACAAAAGCAAATCTGTTTTCCATGTAATACAGTGGCTTTACAGACTCAGAAACCTATTACAGTAAGTACAAAAAATAATTAAGAATAACAATATCTGCTTCACCTGTGAAACTCTTGTTATGACATTAAAAAAAAAAAAAAAAGTCTGCCCTAGCCTAGCCACATTTTTCTTTGAGCAGGAGGTGAAGAGGAGGTTGGTTTTCTCTGTGTGCACGAGTGTTTTTTGCATAGAGCAAGGCTGGTATTTTGCTATTACTGCCTTTGCCTTTGTTTCACCATTCTGCCTTGAGATTTTTTATTTTTTTTATCCTGTCTAGCAGGTTGCTTAGAAGCCTGGGCAATATGTTCCCATGTCCATATGTTGAAATCAAAACAAACAATATACAGTCAAAACAAAGACACTATGAATATTCCCCATTTCTAATATATGGCTCATCTATCATGAAAGAGAAAAGAGTGTGTTGATACTTTATCACCTCATATGACAGGACCAAAACATTTAACTCGTAAAGTAAAATCTCAAACACCCAGAAATAGGCATGGGCATCTTAACTACCACAGACTTTATTTTGCTTAAGGTTAGGTTGGGGTTAAGATTGAATCTCATAGCTAGTATACCTGAATGGTTCCTAATTTTGCCAGGTACAATAATATGAATAAGCGCTATTACTTAGACATCTGAAAATACTTGAGTGTAAAAGCCTAAGACAGTGACACAGTGCGCCACTGAGTTGTAATCAATATTTTTTCTCAAGGTAAACTGAAACCCATGAACATACTTGACTAAACATGTCAGCTGTGAACAAATGAAAATGACGGCACTGAAAGATTAGATAGTAGCTCTGTGATTCATATTTAAGAGTGAATAAGACTGAAAGAATTTGGGGAATACTCAGATATACAGGTAAGAGGAAACCACGCAAAAGGCACAGGGATCAGGCTCAAAAAGAAGGGACAGCTGACGTGTAAATCTGAATCTGGCTACTGATACCCAAAGGGACAGGCAACATAAAACAGGTATTTGAAAAACTTGGTTTTGCAAGAGAAAATTGGCCATAAGGGGAGAGAGAGGAGTGTAAGAAATAATTAGACACTTACAGAGTACAGACTATGTCACTTCTCCCCAAAACTGGCAGCTCTGCTTAAACATTACATATTCCTGTCACACGTTTATGAGCATTAAGAAGTGTATGGAGTGCAAAAGTCTGGCACCACAGGCAGCAGGGAAAGACTATACACTTGCAATTAACAATCTCTATATTTCCAATTGATTTTATGATAAAGTCAGATGTGGCATAAGATTGGTCTCCAGAACTACAGGATATCCAATATATAATAACCATATATAGTAATACTGGCTCCTGCTAATTCATTTCATCTGCCTTGCCTTTACTCTTGTCAAATCCCTGAGACAAAACTATCTATGTAAGGCAGATAGTGTCTTTTGTTCCAATCTTTCTGCCTTACCACATTGTTCCTACGACACCACATTATCTTTAAAACACGTACAAAATTGAAATCGTGTCAGATTCTGTTACTGTCCTAGAGCCAACATTTTAATACCATGCTATTAGTTCTATATTTAATACTAAAATGGTAGCAGTACCTCTTCCGCAAAGTTAGTTTTCTTGTCAAGCATTTCTCGTAATGTCTGAAGAATTTTAATGCAGAGCTTTTCTTCTTTCTCCATTAGCTTCTTTGTGTGATTAATCAACCTTAAAGTAAAATATTAAACCTTAAAGAGCATTGCACGTTGTTGCTAAGCCATACAACAATTTCTGCATGCAAAAATTGCCTGTCACTATATTTTTCCTCAAGGCAAGGAAATAAGAGTAGACAAGAGAAATCACAGTTAAAAAGGAAGTGAGACTTTCCAGGTGTTGTGAGTTTTTTGTGTCAATTTGCACATCTTACTGCCCATACAGAAGGCAGAATTCTGCATCCACTTTTTATGAGTGCTTCCAGATTAAGATCCAAACTTGCTTGGTATTTCATCCTTTCTTTCTTTAAAGGTAACCATGTATTTATTTTAACCTTTAAAGGTAGCCAATATTCAGCGTGCATCTTGCAAACTTTAAAAGCTACAACCTTTACACCCTCCAACCTTGATAACGTTTATATTTATTATATAATTAGCAAATGGCATCCAGCCAAAAGGATCCCCAAACACCTTCTATGGAAGCGTTCAGAAATGCAGATATTTGGTTGAACCATAACCATTATTTATGTTCACAGAACAACTTTACAAGACTGTTTCAAGTCAGAAAACAAGGTACATTTCTGACTCCAGCTGAGACCGTGATGGGAGTTTGGGCTTCAGTCAGCTTAAACCAGAAGCAGCTTTTCTGTCTCTGTAGGGAGCAAGTCCTTGCACTGGTTTGCCTCATTGCTGGAGAAAGGTTTGTGAAAACAGAAGGGAGGAGGAAATCTGGAGGCCTTGGACAGGGTTGGGTTTGTTTTTTTTTCCCCATCAGTACCAGTTCTGGATTATGGTGGATATAACAGCGTTCGTCAAATTACAGCCCAGGATCAGCATACAGCACAGGCACTGTGGCCACCGACGTACACTGAGAGGTGGCACCATTCATGGTCCTGAATCACAAATAGCCACCAAAAACCAGGGTTGGGAGGGATGACACCGCATCACCTGGACCAGCGCTCTGTAACCCAACAGAACCGACTGTGGTTAGACCACTGCTAAGTCAGTGCGCTCGTGCCATCCTGGGCTCAGTGGGGACACTGTGCAGCACTCGCCCATTGTCACGGTCACCAATTTCATGAGCTGCGAGTCCAAAACAAGGCAGCTCTCGGGCCTGCAGTACTAACAATATTTTTAAAGAGTTACATCTTTATCTTGGGATTCCTGCATAGCTCTGCAAAGCATTCCTTTGCCATGGAAGTTAATTAAACATAAAACTGTTTATTGCATTACATCGGCAACGTCCAGCAGCCCTCCACTTGATTTGACTTTGAAAGGAGTTTGGACAGAGGGGATGGGAAAAGCTCAAAATTTAACTTTTTCCAAACGTACAAAGTATATTCTTATAACAGTACCTCTGCAGAATGTGCAAAAAGCCAAGGAGTCAGGAGAGCTGCCAAACGCGTTCATTTCCCCCAAGTTACCTCTGTTTAAATTATAGTTTCTCAAGGGCAGCGAGGGTATCTCACTTGAAGACTAATAAAAAAATTGCAAGACTCTATTCCAATGCACAGACTGCAAATAAAACATCTAATAATTCAAGACCAGGTAGGGATGCCAGTGAAATGTATTTTTAAAAGAGCTGTTGGCATTTTAAAATAAAAATCAAAATATTTACTTGTTTTACAAAAAAAAAATAAAAATCTAGCCCTGAGCACCCCACCCTGCCTCACTATGAATTCTTGAAAATTTGACCATAGAAAGTCTAAGTTTCTGCTGTAGATTTGGAGAAATGTAATATGAAAAGTAGCCCATGAAGAACACGGAAGTAGGTTGAGCCTGTCACAGTTTTAATAAGCAACTAATGTTCAATTTCTAGGCAGGCAAGACAAGCAACCTCTCTCTCTACTCCTCTCCAGACTCCTAAACTGCTGAGAAACATAAAACATGCAGCAAAAGACCTCAGTTTAAGCTTTCAGTATGAACTCAGACACCTACGTGCTTAAGTCACTGTTGAAAAGCAGAGGTAAGTGCTGTTGAAAATTTTAACTATCTGCCATCTTTTCCAAAGAAGCAAACAGGCCTTCTCCTTACACCACTTACTTGGACATGAAAGCACCGCATCTTATTCTGGCATCACTCCCCTCAGGAAAAAGAAGTTCTGGACTGTGCAGCACATCAACCAGCACCGAGAATTCAGCTTGCATCATGGGAGTGAACTGCTGCTCCAAGGAGGACACTACATCCTAGAGAAAAAGAACGTCATTCATAAGTCTGGCCAAGAAAACTAGAAGAACACTGCTGTGGAGTTGCACAATGCTGTGCGATGGGCTATCTGACCCACTTCTGACAGCCAGCAGCAAGAGGCCCTATTGGGCAAGGTGACAGGAAAGCAACCTCATGCCTTTCTTCATGCCACTCCTCCGGGGGTGTGTGTGTGTGTGTGTGTGTGTGTGTGAGGTGCGCGTTCCTATCTACCTTGCTGTTCTCTCAAATTTCTCCTCTGCAGTAATGCCCACAAAACACTCAGCAACAGTCAAGATGATGGTGTGCTGGAAAATCACCTGAGGTGTCGCTTCCTTGGTATTTAGGGCTCCTCCATTTGTCTGGGTCCTGCTGTTTTCTTAGTTCATGAACTCCTAATGTCCTGTAACTATTACATGCACAAGGTGATCTCCACCTTACAGGTATTCTCCAGTGACACAATTCTGATGTAATGGCTCCTAAACCCCCCAGTACCTCCTCTCCAGCCAAAACAGGACATGCAACCATGAAAAGGCAGAAAGGAGATCCATCTCTGCGAACCACTTTGGGGAAAAGAACATACTTCCTACCCCTCTCTACTGACCTATGTAGGAGCTGAATTTGGATCGTGGATCAAAAGGCCCTGCACGTTGGCTTCACTTGGAACAGACACCAGAGAAGAGCTGAGACCTCTGCTCCCCTCACCTAGACATGCAAAGGTCACCATCATCCAGCACCGAAAATGCAATGAGTCTGTCTCCGGTGTTTCCCACATCTGGCATGTATTAGATAAAGGCACTGCCGCAACTACTGCCCAAGCCATTTGCTATATTCGTACCTGTAGTTTTTCTATTATATTCCTGTAATCCCAGGCAGGGCCACCAAGAGCTTCTTTAAAACGAGGTCCACTGCGGGCTGACATTCTCCACCCCATGGCTGCCCTCTGCACCATGTTAGAGTGACTCTTCATGAACAAGGTGTTGACCTGGCTGTCCAAATCCACTGGAATGGCAATCCCACGGTTCTTTGCTTTGAAAGGAAGAAAAAAAAAAGAGAAGAATTTTACAGTGCCAAAAGCTTGAAAATCTTACGAAGATCATGCAAGCAAAATCCCGATACTCTTGAAGTTAAGGGGCAGGGGGATCTCACTTCAACAGGTTTTAAAAATGAGATGAGGATGATTTCCGGTATATTTTTTCATATGTACAGATGTGTTTTTTTAAAAAACAGATTTTTTTTTTTTTTAAACTAACTTTAAAAAAAAAAAACAACAGCGATATTAGTAAGAGTAACAGAGTATGTTTTACTCTATTCAGAAGTAAATTCAAAAATTCTTCTTTCTAGTGGACATATGCACTTTTAGCAATTTATCCCAAGTGCAATTTGTTGCTTTTCTATTTCTCCTGCAAAGACCTTGAAAAACCAAGTGCATACAAATTAAATTTGAAACAGACTCTCTCCTCTCCTCTCTCCCGTCAGTTTCCTATACAGCCAGGGTTGTTAAACCATGGGGTTTCTGCATGGCACTGCAATATAACTGATAGTTAATAAACATGTGATAGTTTAACTGATAGTTAAACAGATTTAACCAATAGTTTAAAAAATGCGGGGTTTTTTGTTTTGGTTTGGTTTTTTGGTTTTTTTTTAGAGGTGAGGGGTAGGAAGTGACAAAAGACAGAATATCAGAGAGAAAAAAAACCTGAGGAAAGACTTGCACAAATTCTTACGGGCATCCACTACTAAACTACTACTGCATCCTGAACTGTCATTTGAAAAGGAAGTTTGAAAGACAACGTTAGAGGGTATCTGCCCTCCCCCCTCCATGAAAATCTTTGTTAGCTATATCTCTCCATTCCACTGGAGATCAGAGTAACATTCTTCTACGGCTCAGCATGAGTTGTCTGAAATTCAACAAATAAACAAGAGATCGATGCAGCAATATCTCTGTTTGAAAGATTAGGTCACACTCCAGTAATTAGGCTTTGTATCCTACGTAATTTCTCTTAATTTCCATGGCACAGTTTATGTTTAATAAAAACTCTGTAGTAAAATGGAGAAGCAGTTCTAGTTCATTTGTTACAATGATTAATAACAACTAATTTTTCAGTTTTGCTTACTGAAACAAGGTGGATTTTTAAAAAAGCGTTAGCCCATATTACAGTTCTGCACAACGCTTCTCTGAGGTGCGTCCCCACCATCCTGCACCACCATGCACGCTTTCCACAGCAGCAGAGGAAGGCATCAAAAATATTCCACCCCTCCCTCCCAGTTCTTAAAACATATACAAACTTTACGTCCTGAACTCGTGAAGTCAACAGATGCCCTTCTTTACTAAACAGCCTATGCATCAAACCCCACAGGAGTACGTGCGAGCAGAGTCAGGCATACAGCTCTGATGAATGAAGGCTCGTGTGCTGCCAAGCGCGGTGAGTCACCCAGCCCAGGCAGAAACTTTCTCTTCCCCCGAATACGATATTTTAATGGCAGCATTTATTATAAACCTAAATTTGGCTGTGACGCCTCAACTTCCAATCTCACAGATTACGACAATGGTGCTCTGTCACGCGTGTCCTCATTCATCCCTTTAACAGCTCCCGCGGGTGCAGGGCACCCTCCTCTCTCCCCACTGCAAGGGTGTATCCTGGTGCAGGACCAGGGCCTCCACCTGCGCATTAGGCTGTTTAACCGGGGTGGAAGACAAATCTCTTACTCTATTTCTGGTAGAGACTTTCTTTTAAACAGTTTGCCATAGGGAATTAAAAAAATAATAATTTCTTGGGTCAAGATGGGAAGACACGCTTCCCCCCAACTGCATACGACTCCTCAGCAGCAGATGTACAGCAGTTTCCACACTGGTAATTGACTTTTCCTTTCCACTCGCTATTTGTTTTGAAGGCAAGGTTCCTGATTATCATGAGGAAAATACCATGTATGGCTGGCCATTATTTCTAATGACTGTTTTTCCATATTATTTGACTGGGTTATTTTTCAAAACACATTTGCCCTGTTGCTGCTCACTTTAGTACAGAAGTCCATTAAAGTTCTGCCAGTGTGGGTAGGGTGCTGCAGCCCATTAATCCAATTTATTGTGTCCTAATGTCAATCACCAGAATGTTATCGGACAATGCTCACTTCTCAATTAAGCGGTATGTATGCAGAATCCTGATATATCCAAGAATAAATTTAGCAATGGGGAGCACGCTCTTCAGAGGAAAACCCAGACTTCTGCAGTCCTATAGATGCCATTTGAAGTTAACAACTTCCATCAGTGTCTGCGGAGCAGTCAAGGACTATGATTGTTCAAAGAGTTGCAGCTAATTAAAACTATCACAAAGAAAACCAGAGAGAGAAGAAAAAAAAAAAAAGTACTCCTTTGTTTTGAACAGTTCTTATATGTATAATTCCATTTGTAATTAAGATTTGTATTGGTTGTCAAAGGGCACTGTTGAAGTCTAAGCTATAAACAAAGCCTTTGTCTTCTTATTTCTTTGCAGCTTGTAGAAAGTTTATCTTTCATTTGTTTCACATTTCATTATTTAAAACAACATGAAACATATTTTTACAGTTTGGAAAGCTGATGAACAAATGTGAACATAAATATTTATTTTTAATTTAGGTGTTGTAGTCTGCTTTCCTCTTCAAAATGTGTCAATCTCCCTTAAAGTATGAACATAAAATATTTAAAAGCATGTTTATTTTTGTTCCACTTAGAAATGCTTTTGGACAGCACTCAAACTTGCAAAGTAGGGTTAGATCTGGTAGACAAAGGAGCCAGGAGGGGGTAAAATTCTGTCTTTCTGTCATCTGACTAGTGAACTTGGGAAAAAAACATGCTACGTGGCTGTATGCAAACTGGTGCCATAGGTATGTAGCAGGATACTTCCCATGATGGACTACAACACGTGTTCAGCCTAGGTAAATTCTGCCTTGCAGCGGAGGGCATAGCGCTGGCTTGCCTATATACGTATACACACACACACACAAACGCTGCCCAGTTCCTACCTAGGACACCCTGCACAGGGATAGTTACACCCTGAATACACTACGCTGTTTTCCCAATGTCAGAGGAAACACAATTTGCTGGGAAATCCTTTGCACGACTAATTCCCAATCTGCTGCTCGCAATTACGCTGTCAGCAATAGCCACAGTGGAGCCAAGCCGAGCCAAGCCAGCAAACGGTGCCCGTGGAAATAGTAAGCTGCCAACGCGGCCAGGTCACAGTAAAATGTTCTGGTCTGTGCTGGATGGTTCTGTGTGTATCCAGTGCATCAGCAGCTTTCCTCTCCTTTAGTGCTTAAACTATGAAAAAGTACTCTGAGATGGGAACTCGGAAGAAAAGGGCAACATTAATGTCGAGAATCAAGTAGCTAAAAATCAAGCCGCTCTCTACAAGCGAGCTGGACTCCACCAAAGCCCCCAGAGCACAGTCCAGCTGCTAACGGAAGGGCTGCAATGGGCTGAGATGGGTTTTGTGAAATTACCTGCATGCAGTCCTCTTCACAGAAGCACAGAAATTGGAAGTAAAAGGACCTATTTCAGGAATGCTTGCTGAACACTGGCCTTTCACTATGCTGCCTACCCGAGCCGTAGGATCAATTTAGCACTAAGGATTTCCAGGAAGCGGCCCTTGCCTGTAATTTTCCTTGGAAGCCCATTCTTCGGAGTAATCCATCTTGCCATAAGGAAGCTTGCCGTTCTCCTTGATATTCCCGCCTAGCGCTTCTTAATTGTAAATGTCACTCCATTAGCTTTTGTAGTATATACAAAATAGAACAGTATTTAGTGGCTTCACGGCTATTTAGTACACACTTTGCACTACCCTAAGCCACCCCTGGTGCGGGTTTTCCAGGGGACTCGCATGTGTTTCACCCCTTAGAATGCCTCAAGGAGGAGCGTGACAGGCAATCTGGGTCACCAAAAAGCCAGAGCTGTACCTGGCTGTGAAGCCTTTACTCTCCTCGCTGTTTACGCCCTTCTGGTAGTCGCAGACAACTAAATCATGTTCTCCCACACTTCCCAGTTGTCACTTAACGGAGCGATGCATATTTAGCTCAATTAATTTTGCTCCATAAATCAGTCTCTCCAGCTCCTTAATCATTTACTGACTGCTTAACAAATGCATTTGGATGGAGAGACACTAATGCTAGCAACAGCAAGACTTTTTAAGGGAAATAAAAGCTTTGTGTAGACAAGACACAAACCTGCCAATCTTGTACCCTTCACTTGGATGTTCTTTTTCTAACAGAAAATCTACACTAAAATATTTATCAGTCTGTAAAAAGATCATCATTGAATTTTTCTTGCAATTAGGGAAACACAAACAGTTAAAATAGAATAAAATATGTGCTTCATCTGAAATGTATTCTTCTTGCTGTCAAAAAAGTAACAACAGGATAATTATTTTATTTGAACTAAAAATTGAAAATGAAGGTCTAGCTTTTTATAAAATGGAAAAAAGATTTTAAAACTCAAATGGGAAGTGAAATCAAGTATTTTCAAGGCTGAAAAAAATCTTACAGGAAAGTTCATCTATATGGACATTGAAATATGCACAACAATTCCAAAGAAGCAATAAAATGTAACCTAGATTTTACGTTTAATGTTTCCTGTTTGTAATTTGTCAGGGAAAAGGAAAAGGCTTTAGAGGTCATAAAAGCATGGTCAAGAAGGACCACAGGAGAGTCTTTTTGATTCTGTACAAAGGGGTATTGGTGAGCTGAAACTGGTGAATAAATACTCAAAAACTAGAAAGGACTTCACTACTGCTTCAGACCATCTGCTCTCTGTTACAGACAACCCATATCTTTCAAAAAATGTATTGAGCCCCATTTAAAATGAAGCTAGCTTTTCTGCCATCTCTCCTCCTCCATTTTCTTTTGGCCCATTGACCAAGGACATCCTTCCAAAGTTGGTCCCAAACCCCTGATATACAATCTAAATTTATTTTGGTTACTTACAACCGAGCGTAATTTCTGTCCAGTTGGTTTCAGGTCAGCCCTGTCCTTTAACTTAGATGTCCCTTCTTCATGACTATTTATCTTCCTAAGTACTTTTAGAGAGCAACAACACAGGTCTTTGTTTTGCTAGGCAAACCAGGTGGGGCTCCTGGAGTCTCTTTCTTCTAATACAGTTCTCCTTTCCCCCAAGCATCGCAGCAGTACTTCCTCCGTACCTGTTCCAGTTTTGAACTTATGAAATAGCAATCTTACAGGACTCACCTCCCTTTGTAGGATTCTCCTTTTGCTTCTCCTGCACAGCATCCTAGAGCATAATCTGATAATGACTAATGTAATTTGGCTTGCTAACAGATTGTTTTTTAAAGGGTCTGCCTAGAGAAATAGTCTAACAAAATGCAGGTTCCTATCTGCCACTGTTTACTCATCTGGGAAATTCCAATTATTTCATTATCGGTGGTAACAGCACAGCTATACACATACAACATCCCTGGGATACACACACAGTATCAGAGGGAAGATGCAATTTGTAAAAACATAAGGGAGAAAGCTAATGGTACTACAGAGACAAGAGTATAATGCAACTAGATTTGACCTTGTAACAGAAAACTGATGCTCAGGGGTGAAGATACAAGAATCACTACTTAATTTAGAAGCAAAGAGAGTTCTTTGCATGGGTCCTGAAAGACTGGTCAGCCCTGGGAGAAAGACCCTGCTCCAATACAATTTAAGATATACAATCCAGATCTTTAGTTGTGAGGACAAGTGATATTCCCCAATTGTACCATACGGAAGGACAGCAGATGGTTTAAAATGCAAACTTTGAGACTGGCCTCCACCCTTCTCAATTTTGCAAAGATTATAAAATGTAGGAACTGAAAGTCCTTTGATAATGAATTCATTTTAAATAAATTAAACCATTAGACATCTTAGTTCTTCTGTTTTCACAAAGATCAGGGGACCTTTTAAACATTTTTCATTTGTAGCTATTTTACCAGAGAGATAGAAGCTGTTTTGATCATTCATTTTTCAGACTGTATTTTCCAGCAAAAGCTCTGTCCCATGTAATAATTGAGAAAAAGTAAAAGCGATATATAAATATATACTGTGTTAAGTCCTGTTACTGTGATAGTCCCTATGAACAAGACACATTAATATATATTGTAAGTGTTTCTATTCCTGCCAGGTAGCCAAATGTTTACTGGGCAATAAAAATCTGATGCAGGTTGGTGTCCGTGTGTTCCTAATCTCTTGGAGCCACAGAGGGGTCTGCTGAAGAAGAGAAGCAAACCTCTATGCTTCTTGCTGAACTGGAGGCAGACAACTGCCTGGAGACAAAGCAGCAAGTGAAGCTTGAAAAGCTTATGAAGCTTTTCCCAAGTGGTCAAGTGGAGTTGAAGTACCAGGGTTATAAGAAATTAGCTTCTGCAACATATCCTTTTGTTGACCTGAAAGATAATGCACCTTCTTACATTGCTCATAAGAAGACAGATGTAATGATCTTAAGCTCTTGAGGCAATACTTACATCCACCTGCCAGCAACAAACTAGTAAGCACTGAGCAGAATGTATGTTGCTTAAACTTGTTCTGAAATGGGTCTTTTAAAAGTGCATTATTATATGGATCTTTGATATCTTGGGAAATCTGTGTATGATCTTTCTTCCTCCTGAGATTCATTTCTAAATCCAAGGCTACGACAAAAAAAAAAAAAATCATGTTTGTTCTTTCAACTCTATACTACATTTATTTTCCATCAAAAGTCTTTGGTCCCTGCTGTAAATCTGTCCAATACTCTATCTCTCTGATATAGGCAAAATCTTTCTAGAGGTTTTTTTTTTCCTAAACCCTGCTGTGAAACATGAAGGCCTTAACATTAAAGCTGTCAGACTCTCAAGTCGGGAAAAAAAAAAAAAAAAAAAAGGCAGAAGAGTGCTCACAGATGCCTAGCCAAAATTCAAACCTAGTCCACATACACAGCCAGCAAAAGAGGCAAAAAAAAAAGTCTGCCCTGTTTGTATTATGGAAGAAACCTCTGCCTTCTCAAAGAGAAGCACCATTTTGTGCAGTGGAACACCTGACAGAGAAAGGCACCGGGCACACGCTGTAATCACAAAAGGGCCTCGATTTTAAAAGCCGCTGGTACCCCCAGCTGGGGCAGTTTTTCCAAAGCTTTCAGCAGCGCAGAGCAGGCCTACTCAATTAGCCCAGGCAAGACACGTTTGGCATCATGCCTAAAAATACTGAGAATCACCGATGGTTAAGATCTCCGCTAGCCAGCCAAACTTTTGCACAGGGGTGTTTGTTAAAAACTCTGCTTCCACTTCGTCTCTGGCTAACCTGCTCTTTGGGGAAACTCCTCTCACCTGTTCCCTTATACTCCCTTTCTGCACTGTCAAAATAAAACACCAAACAAAAAATGTGTGGCAATTTGGTAACACAACACAATACGATTTTACCATGCTCAATATTGATATTAATGATGAATCCTGAAACAGTTACTACGGTATGGACAAGGAAATTGGTAATGTGCATGCTAACGCATGCTTTCGGGGGGCTCGGAGGCTGCCAGACCCATGGCACCCCCAGGTGATGCACAGGTGAATTCCCAGAGGTGGAAAGCCAGAGTAGCAAGAAGGTTGGACTCATAGCACAGCACAAGAGGGGACTTAGAAAACAAAAACAAAAACAAACACACAAAAAAAACCAAAACACAACTGTAAACCATCTCTGTAAAACAGAAAAATGAAAGAAAGAAAAGAGTACAGTGGAGATAGAAATTAAATTCACCAAATAGGGAACAAAGTCACATACCTGAAGAAAACTCCAGACACCAGCCATGCCTTGCATTTGGGCTTTCCCCTTGACTCCCCCAGGAACAAGAGGCCCACAGAAGATGATGTACCAAAGACCCCCAGCCCTTTCACGTGCTGGTGCAGCTGGCCAAGAGGCTGGATCTGGCAGCCCAGTAAGGTGACCCATGCTTTCCCTGGCAGGCTGCTGTGGGGACAAGTTCAACGTGGCTCTACGCTCAGGCATCTACAAATACCCTCATTTCGGTGAGATGACACAGCAACCTGAGCTAGAATGTAATTTTAGGTGGAGCTCTACAGAAATGAAGACACCGAGCTGTCTAGAAGCACAAATAGGGCATGCTCCATCTCAAAAATACTCTCACCTGCCCTACTACTACTCCCTTTTCCCAGACTCCCCAAGGAAGCAATTTATTGATGACTTTCCAGAACTGCCAGAGATGAGCAGGGACGTAAGTGTTAAATGCACAAACAAGGATTTGTAGGGCTAGAGCTTTATTTGAGACTGTAGTAGCTGTAGCATGTCCTCAACTCCCAAAGTTCTCGTACCAGATGGATCCATAATTAAATCATTTGCACAACAAATAAAACAATTGAAGGTTGCTAAGTTTTTAGGTAACTGCTTATTCTCATTCATACATAAAGTTAATGTTTTGGCTAAAATGTTAAATGATACTCCTGTAAACATATTCCAAAAATCTAAATTTAGAGTTGATTGTTACCATGCCACAGATGCTGCAGGTGGTCTCATATTGTTTTATCATTATGTATTAAAATTTTTTTAAAATTGCATCAGTGATAGAATTTAGCCAGTTTCCATATATCTCTGCCTCTACTCAGATTTCATTTACACTGAGCAGAATCTTACTCTACAAGTAACCAGAATGACTGACTTTTAGAAACTACAATGAATAATCCTTTTTTCTGTCATGGCAGAAGACTTTAAAATTGTATTCACAGAAATTTAACTTAAGAATGAACTTTTGCCAGTCTTCGTTACATACCGGCAAAGAATCTTTTTTTATTTTAGGCTAAGAAGTTTTAAATCTTCCATTTTAACATGGTATTTGAATTTATTTGAAAGCACGTAACTTATTAGCTGTCCTGAGGACTCAACTTAGTCTCAGTGCCAGTGCAAGGCAATATTCCCCTGACAAAGCTGACTGCATAACAGGAGTAAAAGATTTGGCCTAATGGTGAGGAGTAAGTGGAGAAGCTACAGAGTGGCACAACTGTGGTTTCCATCCCCAGCTCCCCAATGGGACAAAACCTGAACAAGCCCAGGACTGTGACTGACAATAACAAATGCATCTCCCAGGAACTGAGGGGAAAAATGATGGGTGTTCTCCCATGCTATTGCTATGCATGGCTGCTTACAACAGCTTGTGCAAATGTAGCCCAGCATGACTAGAAATGCCCAGGTTTTCTCATAGCTTATGTTGTGTTTTAATATCATAACTTGCTTGAGGTAAAGTTCAGCCATCACTCACTTAAGCAAACTCATTCTCTGACCTACAGGTTTCACCTAACAGCCCTATTCAATGGGACAGATTTGAATGGGTTATAAAAGGAGGAAGAATTTAGCCTCAGAAAGTGGGATTTCTGAAATCACCATTGTCACAATTTCAGGATGGTAGAGGCAAATTAAGAAATGTTCAACCTCAAATAAGTCTGATCCTATAACACAGAGAACAGTAATGAAAGTAAAATCTGCCACCTACCCACTTCAGCCAAAGTCTTGATACATGACTCCACTGAGGCTTTCTGCGTTGGGTTTGGCCAGGTACAGTTGTAAATTCTAAAAGCAGACTGCAACAGCTGAATAAAAACAGGCTGGTGTGTCTGAAAACAGAAAGATAAACATGGAATTTTACCCTTTAGAATCTCCTTACAGCTGCCTTAGGGTTCAACACAATGTAAAGAACAAGCAAGGGATTTTTAGCTTGTAGACTCAAGTTACTACTCCATTAAATTCCCTTTGCTCTTCAGGACTGGAAGGATCAGAAATCAATGCAGCGCCTCTAAAAAGGCCAAATCATGCAATTTTTCTTCAGATCACCACTGATATCAAGCAAACACGGTACAGAGCAGAAGGACGGAGGAGTCTTCCCAGTTCTCAGGTATATGTCCCTTTTGTCATAGGACACAGCATTTTTCTGATACAAACAGAAAGATAGACAGTTATTCTGCAAAGGTACTCCCCTCCAATGAAGTCCTAAGAGCGAGGAGTAAATCTGACCATACTGTGCTGTCTACTGGTTCAGACCTGTAAGTGATAAAAATTAAGAGTGTTTTAAAGAGGAATTAAGCTGCTAGCCAGTGGCATGAGAGAGGACAGAGAAATTAAAGGAAGATATAAAGATACGGCATTCCTATCTGGGTAGCAGAAGGTATCTCTTTAACGGTCTGAATTACATATTTGTCTGTGTCTATTTTCCTTACCTGGAGGCTGGTGCTGTTATCTGAAAATGGCGAATTGAAGAAGCCACTCACAATGTTCATTACAGGCTCAGTGACATATTTCTCCAGAGATGTGTCTGCATGTTTACGATCCGTGGTTGTGTTACAAACCTACAGGGAAAAAGGAGGAAACAATGAGATTTAGTTCTTCTAAATAAGCAAGCCTTTGTATTTATTACAACACATGTAACATTTCTTCCAAATACAAAACCAAATTGTTTTTATACAAAATCTATCAGGGATAACTATCTTAGAGTTCAAGCTGTATTTGCGATAGCTTATCTTTCTTCTTGGAGGTCCACATTGTCTTTTGAATACCCTTCTCTTCTGAACTAGCTTTTTCTGGTTGGCTGTCTACTCTTTCCCACACCATGAAAAAAGATCCCCCTAAATCAGCACATCGCATGCCCCTTACACATTTATAGAATCCTAGAATGGTTTGGGTTGGAAGGGACCTTCAAGATCATCTAGTTCCAACCCCCCTGCCATGGGCAGGGACACCCTCCACTAGACCAGGTTGCCCAAAGCCCCATCCAACCTGGCCTCGAGCACTTCCAAGGGAGGGGGCAGCCACAACTTCTCTGGGCAACCTGTTCCAGTGCCTCACCACCCTCACAGAGAAGAATTTCTTCCTTATATCTAATCTAAATCTACTCTCTTTTAGTTTAAAATTAGACAGATTCAGGAAGAAAATGGGCCTTTCCTCCCATTGTGGGGCTGGTTGGAAGAGGTTTTAGAGACAGACGAGACAAACACCTTAGGTTAGAAAGATTTCATGAGACGTTTAACTTCTCTCTACAAACAATCACCACAAATGGGTGGCAAAGGTAAAGCTCATTTGCAGGAAACACGTTAAAAAAAAAAAAAAGAAGGAAAGAAATGAAATTGCATAGTCAAAGGATTGTAAAGCGTAAGACAGACAGCATTACTTGAGAAAGCCACACCGGGAAAGTACAAAAGACAAGCTAAAAACAATGAAAGAAGAGAATGGATGGTACTGGGACAACTCTGGAACACAGAAGGATGATTAAATAGTGGGCAGATTTGTACAAAAGATTCCTGAAAACACCCTTTGGTACAACACTGGAAGTTTGTTGCTGCATAAAGATGTCGTACTTAAAGAAAGGAAAAAAATACTGCGGTGGATTGCATCCCTCAGTATTTATTTCTTTATTTCTTTTCAACATTTGCAGACATCTATACAGAATCATTTTGACTTTGTATATATCAGTGGAAACAGTACTAAAAGGAGTCAAACACAGTGAGAAAAGCAAGACGCTCATACCACCTCTTCAACAGCCTTTAAATAAGCAGTTCTAGTCAAGTTTAACAAGAAATAAAAGGTAAAGCTGTCCTCTTCTAGGGAATCTATGCAAAAGCAAAATTTTTTTTTTTTTTTAATAGACTTTTGGGGTAGCCTTCACATTACTATCTGAGCATTTAACACACAGTCACAAACCTGTGCGCTACATACTTACAGTTAACATTGCTTTATGGAGGGGAAACTGAAGTCCAGAGCAGCTGAGTGAATTGCTTAAGGTCACAGAGAAAAGTTGGTGACAGAAGCAGAAAGATAATCCACAGCACCCTAATCTCACACAGGGCAAACATGCTCTCTAATTGCACGCTGCCACTGTCACACTTGGACGCTACAAGACAGCGATTTCACCAGGAGCGTTTTGAGGATGGTTACTGACATGACATCCGAAAGCACCCACGTTCAGGGGAAGACACAGCTCACGGGAACACAAAAGCATTTTAACACACAAGCACTGTCATATGGTAGGCAGAGGAATAACCAAAGATAACTTGAGACCTACAGAAATGAGGCATCTTAAGCAGCTTTGCTTGTCTGCTTTTCTAAAATGTGTCAGATAAACAAGTCATGTCCCCACATAGTGCGTTTTTAATCACCCCAGGAAAGGAAAGATTTTGGTCAGAGAAGCAACGGTGGCTACACTGAAATAGCAAACTCTTCAGCCCTTCAGTTTTGGGAAAAGAATGATACCACCACCGCCCCAGCCCTCATGGAGGTAACAGATTCAGTTAATAATCAACACTTTTTTTGGAAAAAAAGAAAAAAAAAGGGTCATACAACTAAAAATCTCTTGAAATTTGTCTGCTTTTAATTAATCTGCATGCCAATTTTGGCTGGAACCAGTAGCTCTGAGGCGCAGCACTTGCGATCCCAGTGGGAAGACAGGGAGCTGTGCAGCGCTAGCACGGTGAATTCAGAAATCGCCAAAACTCAATTCCAAAACGCTTTTAAGCTTTCCCCTTTGCTTGCCTCAAAAGCAGAGCCATATGTGGGGATGCCACTGTGCTCCAACACTGGTCTGAAAAATTCCCAGCACAGAAGGAATTTGGAAATCCTCTCATTTGTTCTTATCCCTCTGCCCTTTGGGGACTGAAAGATGTTTCCCTGTGGAAGAAAAAACCTGAAATGCATGAAATGGAGATGAGGATTGAGAAAGCAGTGTTTAAAAACCCCTTAAGAGGCTTTGGGACCGAAACTCACATGAATAATACTTCAAAAATTCTGCAGAGAAAGCCAGGATGACTTTACAGCTGTCAGATCCTGGCTCTTTCTTTAATCCTGCTCAGACTACAGCTGCCGACTTACAGGCCGGGCCACACGCAGGAAAGGGAAGCCTTTCCTTCAGCGGCACCCACTTTGCTCAGCGCAACGCTTTAAGTCATCCACGGGAGAAAGTAGGTTGGCAGAAACCGTAGAAACAGGGTGTCTTTGAAAGCGCGACTGCTTTTGGCAAACCGAATTTATACGCGAATCCACCTCATGCCTGCTTTGCAATGTATCACGTTGTTGAAAGAGAATGACAGTTGGGGACTAAATATTTCCTTCCTGAATCCAGAAACGGATAAAAAAAAAAAATTGGTTACTTTTTTTTTTATATACGTATATAAAAAGGAAGGCATCCAACCTGAGGATAACACTCACTGTCTTTCACCTTCGTGCTCTCTAATAACAGACTCAAAGCTCACAACTCACCCACTGACAGGCATTTGTAGCAGCGAAAAGGAAAGCATCTCCCCTTCCCTCCTGCAAAAGCATCCCTTTTAGCTCACTGGAACACAGAGGATCAAAGGGCTCTTTTTCTAAATGCTTTGAAAGCTATTGTAACATCTTTCACGAGGCTGACAGCATTCTAACTGTCCTGATAGCTACGTAATGCTGATGCATTTATAACGCATGGGCTCTGCCTCGGCCCCAGAAAACCAAACCTGAGCAAATATACTCAATAACATGGAAGACACGGCTACTCATGGGGCCCTGGCTGAAGAGCAGGGCAGGCCAGAACGCTTCTGACATGCTCTTTTAGCCGTTAACCAGGAAATTAAAAGGACTAATTAGATGCCTGCGCTGAGGGCTTTGCAGGAGAGCAAAATAAACCTGCATTTTGCTATTCAGTGCCAACAGCGCACACACACACGTACACAAAATACAGCATTAATAATACACTCACTCTTTACCTCTGACAACCTGGAGCCTAATTTCTGTTATGAGAAGGATATGTGAAAACAAGCCCAGTGGTCACGAGCATCAGGACAGCTCTACATCATTTCGCAGGGTGCAGGTGGTCTCCAGGCTCATGAAGAGCCCCCTTTCTACATCTGCTTCTAGCCCAAGGGCAAAAGAAAATTGGTCACATTCAAGGGCTAGGAAGGGTAGTCTGTTTAGAGGTTTGGGGCCAGGACATGTCAGGGAAGGGCAATCCAGAAAGGGAATTAAGCAGGAGAAAATAATTCTTGGGGTAAAACCAAAGTTAAAAATCAGAATCCCCCTCCAAGGAGGTTTCTGATCTTAATTTTGAAATGAGCTTGGTTGGTCCAGAAGGGCTTTCGTTGTGAAACATGACCACAGAGGTAAGACAAAGAGCAGGAAAATAGGGTTTGTAGAGGTCTCATTACTGCTGAAAATGGCTACCACCAAAAAAAGAGAGCACAGACATCTCTGTGTTAACCTGTTCTCGAAGCATGAATGCAAAAACCCCAACCAAAAACCATTTATAAGTTCTCTGTTTCACAGAGAAACAAGCAGGTGCCAGTGCCTATCGTACAGCACAAGACTTTGCACTCAGTCTTCTCTTGGTATTTTCTCCCAATAGGTTTCAAAGAAATTCTTTTGTGGCATGCTGTTACTTTGGGGTAAATATCCACTGCAGGACTGAACTAAGATTCTTTTACCTTTTCTTCTTTGATTTCAACAAAATGAAGAATGCAAGGAGTGAAAACTTTAAAATTATAAAATGTAACGGACCATGGACTGGGAAAAGATAGGCATGCACTATGACAACATGCTCTGTAACATCTCCAAAGTACTGTCCAGCATCAAGGATCAAATACAGGCCCACCAGCACCAAAGACCTGTATGTCTACTTCTTGAGCAGCAAGAGCTACTCCATTAGTTGGCATTGATATTAGGCTCTTACAAGAAACATTACCTGCTAGAAAGGAATATGTAATGTAAGCTGCAATCATTATGTCACTCTAGCTTACCCTCATGGTTCTACTTTTGTATTTTATTCTTCTGCAAGTGGTAAGATTTCCCTGGTTTTCTGCCTCCAAAAATACCAGGGAATGGAAGCTTAATTCAACAAGTAATGACACCATAAAGCTCACTGGGGTCCGTAGGAACTGAATGTCTACGGTGCTAACTGTGTCCCTTCATCAGCAGGGAGAACGTAGTGACAGCAGAATAAAAGACAAAAACAGGGTGAAGTGAGATTAAAGAAGGAACGTAAGCCAAAGAATTTCTTGATCCCTGATCCTCTCTGTACTAGTAAAGCAAGGAGATTACAGATGTGGGGACTTTTTAATCACCACCATAACGACACATAACACACACTCCCAGAAGTTGTATAAAGACTTTCAACTCTCTGCATGCATCCAATTTATTTTTCTGGAAGAAAACAGAAAGGAACATGGGTTCCAAGATGCCCTTTTAGAAAGAAAAGACTACTAGCAATTAACAGGTTAAATGATGATAAAAAAAATATAATGGAAACAATGATCTGTTAAAAAACCCCAAACTATTCTATTGTCAACTTTGAAAAAAAAAAGCTACTAAAAGTTCACCAAAAAAAAGTTATTGCTAGTTCAGTTGCCACCCATGACTATACTGTAATACTTAACGTCTCATGAAGCTTACCCTTGCCATATCAATAAGGAAGTTCTCAAATAAATTCCAAATATGGTTACTGGCATAGATTTCTTTCATTTCCACTTCAGTGTCCACATAACAGTGGTTAACAAAATTAACATAGGCAATTTTCACCTGCAGGAACAGCAAAAGCACAAACAATATGGAATGGAACAGTGAAAACCACTAACATGTTTTTTTTCTGTCTGCAAAAAATACTGAACAATAAAGAAGATCCTTCAAGTACTAACAAATGCTAATAACAGTAATAATGCGTACGTTTGGTTCTTAAGATTTAAGGAGAAGCACGGCAACAAATGCATTAATGTACTTACTGAAAGATCACATGAGAAAAATGGAAAGGTTTTGCAAACATTCTTACTCTAACGACAAAACCTCCACAAAACAAGCGAATAATAAATGTGATATTTAAATGCTATTAAGGCTACAAGGGCCTGGCTCCAAAGCCAGGAGCTGTCAAAATGCAGGACACCCTGCACTTGCCGCTTGACTGCTGTGGATTGATGCCTTGTGACAGGCTTGCCAAACAGAAAAGGAAAGAAAAGGAAAAAAAAAAAAAAAAAAAAAAAAGTCTTTAGCAGAGCTGGGACTGCAATCCTTATATTCCCACAATCCTAATGCAGCGCTTGCATTCGGGGTGGGTGTAACTCGGAGCTGAATGGAAGAGAAAGGTTGTGCAGCACTGGGACTGCAGCCACAGCAGCACAGGGCTTTAACAGGAGGACTGCCGTCTCCCTCCTCTCCCGCATGATGAGTCATATGCACATCATAAAAATGGATATCCAGTCCCTGAAATGTATATATTAAATATAAACATACAGAGATATACTGAAAATCTCTTGTCATGGTCAAAGGAGAGGAGACAGTTGCATATGTTTAATGCAGTCAGGAGAAAACTCTCATCAGACTTTTTATTTTCATTTGTTTGGGCTTTTTTAAATCAGCAGCTGTTGAAATTAATTTTAGGAGGAACTTTTGAGCAAAGCAAACATTTTTCTTTTTAAGAAAGGAACCAGCTGATCACAAGGGGACTTTTTCATGCTGCAGAAGGAGTCTTTACTCCTGCATGTCCCAGTTCTGTTGATAGGAGCCACATTTTTCCACCAGATCGCCTGTAGAAATTCTTCCGACTGATACATGGGGTCACACCTTGCATAGAGTGTGAAAAGATTTCTTTTGATCGCATCAGGTTTGGTGCAAACAAACATTCCCCTTCTGATCAGCATCAGGTATCACAGTCCTACTGAAGCATGACCAGTAGGTAGCAGTTGCAGAATTGGGCTTCAATATGCAGTGAATGAAAACATCTGCTGGACTGCAACTGAATTTAATAAAAGGAGACTTCAACCAAAACTCCCACTGACTTCAGCGTGGCCAGAATGTTACCCATCATTTCCAACAAATTCAGGCAGCGGCAAAACATTGGCTTGACAAACCACTCAGCTGAGTCTTTGCAGCTACAGCCAGAAGTTATCGGAGCATTAAACTCTGATAGCGGCTGGACAAACCCAGGAAACAAAACAAGGCGTCTGCTCCAAAAAGCTGACAATCGAAGCGTAAGGGGCAAGGAATTTTCTGTTTAAGAAAATACTGGCTATCATTTCTCGCTTATTCACCTTAACAAACACCACTTGTTTCCAGCCTGTTTTCTGTGCAAATATTCAAATCGTCAGGATATTATAAACAACAGAACGTTTTCTGAGTTTCTATAAATGGTAAGTCTGCTTCCATTCAGTGAATCTCACCTCAGGTATGCAGTCATCATGGGTCACTACTCTCACTATATCATCCAGTGGCAGGAGTGAATTGCACTTGATCTCTGTGTATACATTCTTTCCTTCTGTACAAGCTGCTAGCAATTCCACTAGAGTGATGTGATACGCTAAGGGTCCGCTCTCATCTGCTCGATCTCGCTCTGAACACATCATTTGGAGTAGGACTGGAAATGATGCTCTGTCATTGTAGAATATCAACACATCTTCACCGCCATTTATCAGCTGAAAAAGATATCACAAAGTTTTAAGCACCCTGCACTGCAGTCATTTTGGACTCGGTGATCTTAAAGGTCTTTTCCAACCTAAATGATTCTATGATCTTCTTAATTTCTTACTCTGTTCTACCTTTAAGTGTGCAAAGACTGTCTAACTCAGAAAAAAATCCCAAAATTACTCTGAGGTGGCTTACCAAATGCACATGTCAAAACAATACCCAAGTCAAACTTATGCTCTTATCTACGTAAGTGCAAATCTGGAATAAGTCACCAAGGAATGAGCTAATGCAAGGTGAATTTCTATGTAGCTCTGTGTTTACCTACGACAGTATACCATCCTTATTATTCCTACCATCTCAATGTTTTTTTGAAGTTAATTAATTACCCTCAGCTTCTATTGTGAGGCTAGGATGAATTATTATCCCTGTTTTATAGATAGGGACTTGAGGTGCAGAGAGATTAAATCTTCTGCCACCTCACACAAAAAGCCTGTGGCTCACCCAGAAGGTAACCAACCTTTTCTGCGGCCCTGCTCAGCACTGGAAACAAAGGATGATTCTTCCCAACCTATGCAAATTTGGCAGGTGGATCTCGACATTGTCAGTGTCACGCCAGCACTTCCATTTAACAGAAAACTGGTGTATGCGATAAATATTTGATTTTGCTACAAGTGCATTGCTCATCTCAAGAGGATCCAGAGCGGAGATGGATGCTGGCAGCCCCGTCTCAGCGGATCTCACAGAAAAGTTTTGCTTTAATGGGGTTTCGAACCCCCTGTGCATTGAATATACCTACTGCCGGCGCTGCTCTGTGAGCTTGAGCGGAGCTGGGACAGGACAGTAGTCCTGTCTCTTCTCCATCACTTTCCTTTTAAGCACAGTGCACTCTCAATGGAGGTGAAAATAAGCCCCCATAAACCCTTCCTAGTACAGAATACACCCCGGCAGCACAACGGCCCTATGTATTTTGTGAATAAGGCACTTGACATATCTAAGTCTCTACGTGACACGAAATCCTAGCTTGCTCAATTCAAGGGTGGAAATAAGGTTGATGGAGCTGTTAAGAAATGGGAAAGCAGCAAGGGCAGGAATGAAAATTAGTCTTCCAGAGGAGCTGAAAAGTATCAAAAGTCAGGAAACGTTTCATTACGTTTTCCAGGGTTTCAACATTTCAAATTTGACTTTACAACATCTCTGATTATATTTTCCCTGTTTCTTCCTTATTTTTACTTTGACAATTGGATGGAGTGACTTGTGTATTCATTCTTTCCTGCAATTCCTGTTTCTCATTTATCTTTGGGTTTTTAAAGTGTTTCTACTCATGGCTTTTCAAAACAGACATTTTCTGTCAAAATAGACAGGACAGAAAAAAAGAGTTTTTAAAGGGCAAGTGCTTGGGAGGGAGGAAGGAGACAGTACGGGGACCCAGACGTCATTCATTTCATCACATTCAATGGCAAAAAATAGGGCAAATATGAGTATTCAAGATGATGGGAAATTGACCTAACTTTTTAGTACTGATGTCTGGAATACTGTGCCTTTAGGACATTTCAAATACAAAATAACAAAAAAAAGCAACACTGAGCCTTCTGGGAAGGTACATGTTATGTCACTTAAGTTGTTCACCCCATTCCCATAGTTATTGTCCACTTGTGTACGTTTAGCACAGAGGAGCGGAAAGATGACTCTCCAAGTTCACCCAGAGTTACACTCTTACGTCAAATCCAGACCTAATCTGTACCAGTATTGCTTGATATTTTATCATATCAAGTCAAACTGCCCCCTCATCCTTTCATGCACCCATCGCTGATGAATGAGGAGCAAATACCAGGAGACAGCGAACTTGTGAATCATGATGCTGCACGGCATGCTTGCTATATACTGACTGTGAGGAACCGCAAACTGAAGCAGATGTTGCATCAGCACAAGAAGAACTGAGGGGGACAAGGTAATCATTGCAAACACAAAGACAGAAGAAGATGTCATCTCCTTTCCCCAAGTTATCTACTTTCAAATGTGACTCACAAAGGGCATCCAAATATTGACCGAAGCAGAGAAAATTATGTCCCTTTAAAAGCAGAAAAGGAAGAGAAGTATGTGGTGTTGGCCAGACAAAGTTCTCACTGAGCATCATGAGCTCAGTGATGGGGGGGTAAGGGGGGGGTGACAACACCAATAAAACAAAAAAACCCAACAGCATTTTCTTCCACTGAAGTGTATTTTCAATGAGTTAAGAACTCTGTGGAAGTCTAATGAAGGTTGGTCAGTATCGGAGCAGCTGTTGACGCTCTGTGATGTATCACTCCTGAATACTATAGATAATAGAAAACTCTGCTGCCACACTGATCTGGTTCAAAAGTAAACTCTGCTTTCCCTTTTGCAATAATATTCGCACTGATAGGCACTGTTCTTTCAGGAACCTCAAAGCATGCTTGTAATGAGAAAAAGTGCCTTAAGGAACCTTTCAGGTTGGTAAACACCATTACTAGCGCTCTACAGACACAAGGACCAAGAATATGAGACCAAGTGAATAAGCCAAATCAGGAATGTTCATCATATCTTATGAAAGTACTCTTTCATAATGGTGCTCTTTCATCTGTATGCACTTTCTAAAACATGTAAGTATGATCAGTTTATCTCTTACTCCCAGTAAACAGGAATAAGCTGCAATATACTTCCCATGGGTAAAAGAAAACACAGGAGTAGTTGAGGCATGCTGTCCACTCACACTCTATCTCGTCTTGTGGTAAATTGTTTACATGCCCCATCTAGAGGTGCAGAAAAACTTATACCACTTGTTTAAGGTCACAAAGTACATCTCAGCTGTCTACTGAGAAACTGTCCTGACTCTGCATCAAATTCCAACAATTAGGCTACACTGCTTCCTTTATATTGGATTGCCATTCAAAGGCCATTCAAATTTCACTATTAGCATCCTTTTCTAATGAATCATCATTGCTTATTTGTAATTTCCTACGTTCTTTTTTTAAAGAGATCATCATCTTACTCTCTTTTGTCAGAAGAGAGGTGCCTCCTTCCCCGCCCCGTCCCCAAACTCTTGTGGGACTCATGGGTTCATTTCAATTTTCATCATGCAGTCAGCTTTAAAATGTAACAACAATTTATCTTTGCACTACTATATGTCAGTAACAAAATGTATTTAAATTGAGAAAAATCTACAGATTTTTTTTTATGAGAAAGTAAAAACCTACAAGAAGCTGAGGCAGAAGGGAAAATATGTAAAAGCACAAAGGCACAAGAACTGTTTGAATTATGTAAATCAAAGACTTGTAATTGATATTGCATATTAAAACACTTCAGTCAAATTGAAAAGGTTGAGGTGGATTCCATTAAAGGTTATCCATGTAGGCTGAAGTTTTATTTTCTTAATTAGAATTTTTTCTTCTTTGTTGCTGTGGAACGAAATTTCAGCAGGTTTTAGTTTTGTTCATACCACAACTAGAGCTTCTCTCTGTTTTCTTTGTGAAGCTGTCTCTTTCAAAAAACCCCCAAAAAATCCACTTTGTAAAGAAAAATGTTTCTCGGACTCTGATCCTACCTGGACATTACACCGTATTCAACTTTACCTACTTAGTAATCTCATTGAACTGTTAGCATTATTACAATTAAACGCACGAATGTCCGGAAGTTGAAGACTTCATTTATCATGCACGCTATATATCAAATCCTAATTGCAGAGAAGCCAGTTAGGTATTTTCCTAGTAACTATATTGAAATGCAGATTTATCCACAAACCACTCTGTGGGATTTACTGGGTCAGACTTCAAATCTAGCTTGTTAAAGCTAGAGTTGCTCTACTAACAGAAATGCTCCAGAACAAAAGAAACAAAAGCAGAAACTGGTACCTAGAACTGTTACGTGGTTATGCGCTAAAAAAAATGGTCTGCAATTTAGACAAACCCGTAGAGGAAAAAGCCTATTATGTGGCAAAACCACACCACAATATGTCAAGTTTGGTGCGTAAATGAGATCCTAAATTACAGTACAGGAAAATGAGGGTTTATGTAACACTGAGATTTCCATGCTACATCATCTACAAATAGACATCTCTGTATCACCATGCTAACACTCATGTTTTCTTTCTAGTAGTTTTACAGATGGCCTTACAAAATTAGATTAAACTCCCAAAAACGTCTGCTAAAATATTCATTATTTGTGATACCAGTTAAAATTCTAAAGCGATGATGCCATTATATCCCATTGGTACCAAGACCACAAAAAGCAACCTCAAAATACAAATGTGTTAAAAAGACGTCGCATGAGTGACTAATGTATGAACCCTTCACTTACCTCTGTCATTACCATGTCCTGGCATTTTTTCACGTATTTCCCATCTGCTTTCACTATGGTCTGCAGGAAACGCAGGTACTCCACATGGCGGCCATGGGTTTCGATACAGTGTACAAAGTGCTGCACCACTCTCTCACTGATTTCATTACACAGAAGGTAATTATTCATGAAGATATGCCGCATGGTTTCAGCTTCCAGGAGCTAAACAGATTAAAATCAAAACAGCCTTGTCAGAAGAGCAGATTTGTTTTGAGATTGAGAAGATTCATGGGACTCTAGACTAGAGAAAAGCACATTGCTAGAGGGAAAGCGGAAAAGTCCAATGTGCACCAGCCCAGTGATTAAGCAATGACCTTAGGGCCTATCTTTCATCTGTGATGGGACTTCTCCACACTTTCCTATGAATACAAAATGGTCCTAAAATGGACAAAACAAAATCTGTGCCCATGCAGAAGATGACAAGCCACAAATATACATACTAGACTGCTAGAACACTCTACAGGGACTTTGGCGTACAAGACAACCGAGACCACATACATTCCACTCAAACTTTGCACTGAGGCAACCAAAGATGATGATTAGCTCCCTCTGGCTCCCTCTGCGGTTGACAGAGGCAGGCATTTCCAGCAGGCAAATCACTGCACGTGCAGTCTGATCACTCTCTGAGAGAACATCTCTTTCCACATTAACTACAGAGGGAGCCTAAGGCTATGTTTCTATCAGCAAGTAGCACAGTACAAGAGGAACAGATCTGTAGCAAGAAAGGGATGCTGCTGAGGACCCAGCATCCCAACTTCATGCATTCTGGGAGCTTTTGCTTTGAACATCCTCTAGTTTGGTCCCTTGGCCTAAAGGCTTATGAGAGTCAGGTATGCTCCTAGAATACACCTTTCTGTTTAGTGTCATCTGAAAGGAATCCACACCAAGTTTCCTCCACAATGTCAACAAAAGCACAATAACTGGGAAGATCAGAAGATCAACTTCAAAAGAACAGAAATGCAAGTGCCAGGAGGCCCCACACTTGGCATCTTAGTTAAGTGTCAGTGTTGGATAGGATGGAGTCTGGGCGCTAGTCTCCCCTGTGGTCAGCTCAGCACCTTTCACTAACTTCACAAAATAAGCATTAAATAAAAAAAAAAACAAACACAACAGAACAAATGCTTCTTAACGTATGCCGGCCAGGGGGCTACAATCCTAATATCCACACTCTTTCTAGTAAAAGCAAGTTTTGCTCAGTAGATCTGCCACTGAGCAAGGTGTCATTCTATACAACTATATCTGTAAACACACACACATATATATACACACAAAGGGACTGTGACAAAGAGGTTTATTGTAAAGACAAGGATTTTAAAAAAGATCAACTTTTAGATTAGTTGGATCAAATGGAAGCATCATCAACAAAAATGAATGGGGGTCCGATTCTGCTGTAACACAAGCTTCATAACAG